>JAZFAV010000021.1:33427500-33843501 GCA_037954035.1 Rosalia funebris
GAATATCAGGAAGATACAAGAGACCATTCATATTCAGGTAGTATAACCTCATAGACCCTCTTTACAGGTCAAATATAACTTTTATTACAGCTGAGCCCTATTGCTCCACTAATAATTTTTTATGGCAAGGGGCCCTAAGGCCCTTTAACCATTTTCTCTTACAGGAAAGATACACGACTTCCATCTCACATACCCCTGACTCCAAATCCTGGGATCTTTTTCTAATATAGAAGGACCCCTCCCAAGTAACAAGACTCACTTTCCTGACGGTGATCCAAGAGACTGGGTCGAATTCCCGGGCGACGTGCTGGTCGTGGCGCCCACGACAAGACATCCCCGGGGAGCTGACGCTGGTGAAGTGATGCGGCAAAACAAGGCGACCAATGATTAAGAAAAAGCCGAGAAGAAGACCCTGCCAGCGGGACTTAAAGGTGTCAGGACCAAAGGAGGTCGAGGGGAGCGAACCGCTGCCAGTCGCGTGGGTCTTGTTTGTAGGCGGCATTTGCATAGGGACCCGTGAAAGCGGAAGCAAAGCTGGGCCTACCTTCGTACGACGGTCCCTGTCTACACGATGGGCGAGTAAAGAGCGGTAATATCTTTTGACTTGCCGACAAAACCCATCAAGGCTATTACGCCTGCCAATTAATATTGGCGGACCAGTTCATAATCAATGCCACAAACTTATAAAGATTTTATTGTGTCAGCAGCGGCACCTTGCAATGATAAAATATTTTATCGAAAGTGCGGTGTTGCCACTATACGTAAAACCAAGAAATTTACCGAAACCTGTGATATCTGACGAGATAAATGAAATCAATGTGCTAGTAATATTTTCATGTAAATTTCATCCCCAGTATTCCATACGTTGTGCTGAACAGGATTTAGGATTGCCATATTCATCCATTCGAAGAATAAATAAATTTATGCAAACCATAAAATGCATAATTATAAATTTACAAGAGTGCAATTTCTCATGCCTCAGGATTATCTACGGAGAATAGAATTTTGTAAAATGTTGCTAGTACGTATGCAAGAGGACCCCAACTTTTTAAAGAAAATTATATGGACTGATGAATCCAAATTTTCTAGGGAAGGATTTGTAACATACGAAATCGTCACCATTGGGCCACAGACAACCTCCACATTACTAGAGAGGCTGGTTTTCAAATTAAATTTAGTTTCAATGTTTTTTGTTTGTATCAATGGATGATAAAAGAAATTTTACATATACGACGAAAAATTGAATTCCAGAAAATATTTAAATGTAATTGTGGAAGACTTCGTTGATAATCTGTCACTTGAAAAATATAGAACTTGTTGGTATCAACTCGACGGAGCTCCTCCACATTGTACATATGAAATTAGTATGGAGTTGGACCGCATTTCGATGACCGTTGGATTAGACGTTTTGGACCACAGAATTGGCCTCCGAGGTCCTCTGACCTTACCCCGTCAGATTTTTATCTTTGGGGTATTCTTAAAGATAGAGTTTATAAAGCTCCAGTCCACAACAGGGAAGAATTAGAACGTCGAGTGATTCAAGAGATTGAAAACTTGGACCCCGCTGATATAAGAGCTGCTACAATAAACGCTGTCCATCGTCGTATACAAAGGTGTCTGGAAGTTAACGGTCAACATTTCGAACAATTATTACAATAGTTTTAAGATTTTTATAGATTTTATTAGTTATTGGTATTATTTGTTATTGCTACTTGTAGCCTTTATTACTGTTATCGCTGCTTAGGTATTATTTTTTCTTAATACTGACACTATTGTTATTGTTCTCTTAATGACGAACCAAAATTTATAAAATTCCTCTGAATTCGTAGAAACTTTCTGTTGTTCATCTGCGGCAAATTCGGATATTTCTCATTAAATATTCTACAAGTTCTGTTGATAATATTATTGCACTGTCCATGAATAATAAAAAAAGTCCATTAAAACTGTGTTTGTATAATTATTTTCTGCCATATTTGTGCTACATCTATTCAAATTAAGTGCATATATAACTAATGTCAAATTTATTTAGAAAAATAGCATGTTTGTTGTCATTACAAAATGATAAAATAAAAATTTCATGGCCCACCCGTTATGACAACATACCAAAAGATATAATATTCTTGGAAGGGTTACAGAAAAGTGCTATAAATCGAAAACGATGCGCATTAGGCGGGGGATGCGCATTAGGTATAGGGGACATTAACATTTTTAGGTAAACATTATAGGGTAAACATTATATATTAGCATTATAGGTAAATGTATCACCTTTCCGAATTAGTAATAATATACTGGGAATTCCATTTAAAAAAATTGACTTTCGTGCATTTCTCTAAGTCACTTATAGAAAGCATTCTCTAACTTACACTGTATGATATTGGAAACATTTGATTATTGATGCCCCCAGGCCTTGCCTAGCCACAACTGAAAAATTATCTTTTAATTGCTGCGTAGGTAGGAGAAAACACGATTTACTGAAAGTAAAATTTTTGGCAATGAATTCAAAAAAGAACTATTATCTCGATAACGGCTCGAGATAGATATAGGGAAATATTAACAAAAGTTACTCAGAAAGAGACAACAATCCAAAAAATGCAAAAATATACAGTGTACTCTATTTAAAATAACGAAGATGTTGCCGGTATTACGTATAAGTGGCAACACTGTACTTTCGAAAATATTTTAGTTGCATATATCATACTCGACTATTTTGGTAACTAAAATTTCAAAGCAATCGGTAGATCAGTTCTCCATATACTTTTAATACTCCATTTTTTTTACTAAAAGTCAGTCACCCCTTTCTGTGGCTGCGACTCACAAGAAGCTGCGCTGGTAATACCAGTAATCACTCCTCGCGTCCATTCTGTTAGTGATTACTGGGCCGAGTCGTGTACCCTGAGTAGACGAAGAGAACCGAGAATTACGGCCTTCTGCATGCGACCGGCCAAGATTTCTGCCCAGTCTCGGCATGCCGGTGTGCTTTTTAATTCTGAAAGCAGTGTATCTCTCGCTTGGTGCAGACCAAGGACTTCTACAATCAGTACTTTAAGTTTAACAGAATGGTCTGGATAGAGTCTGCGGAGTTCGAAAATTAAGTCTCGATATTTTGTCCGTTTCTCCTCCTCTTTCAAAACAATTTACATTTAACAATTAACAATTTACAATTAACATCACCGGGTGGCGAGAACTCGATTACAAACATTGTCCTGAGTTGGTGGTCTCAATAAAGCACCCGTAACGCTGCGTTGTGTCTATGGATATAGGCCGAGACTGCATATACCGGGTAAGCCGACAGTAAATGCATCAATGTCTTCGGCGCCCTGCGGCAGGCCCTGCAGCTGACGTCAGAGACCACCATACCCATGACACGACTCTGACAAGCCATCATACCATGACATCTTGGCAAGCCATGATGAATCCCTCGGTCCCTGAATTTAGCCCGGCTGACCTTAAAAAAGCAAAGGTCAGCCTTTCGGATAAGCCCAGGCTTCCATATAGAAGACCCTGTCATATGCCTCTCTCTGAAAATGAGTACTTCTATGAGTAACCTCAATCCGTGACGCGATTGAATCCCCGCTCTGCGCGTCCATTTTGGAGCGCATCGATACAGGCACTCTCTGACCTGCCTCTTTCTCAGTCGTTCGCTTCGCTTGGTGTCCTACATTTCGCCTAGTTTAAGCGCTTCGCCGGTCTTATCGTTTACTCCAGTCTTCGACTAAATTCTGCAGCGAAATCTCTAATGAACTGTGCTTCACACAGAGATTTATTTAGAGTATTAACCACAAAAACAAATCAATAAAAGGTCGTCGCACTTGACGCATTTAACGCCGACGATCACGATCTCCACGTGGCCACGCCATTTTAGTGCCGTTGACCCACGCCACGTGGGCGTCCATCACGATTGGTAGCGGTCTTCCACTATGTATCAATCCACCGATTTGATAAAGGCTTCGTAGAATATCCAGGTGAGTTATTTAATCAAGTATTTCATCGTCTCCGAGGGTCATCCGACGCCATTTTGGGATTTCATCATCGCCACGTGGTCGAGGCCACGCCATCGCCGCCAAGGGACAGCTGCAGCCGTTATCCAGCTATCTACGCCAGTGTTTTAGTGCCAGGAACGAGCTAGAGTGTATCGCCTAGCTTCGCCATCCCCAATTTACTCGGTGATTTATTTCTGCCTAGAGCTTTATATAACCCGTGTTTAATTTTATTCCAGGGTCAGTACTGGGAAGAAGCCCTGCAACTAGGTACGACATTGCACTAAGTTCCCTAGCACCTACATACAGGCGTTACGACCCCTGGTGACCACCTACCGATAGTCAAGGCGTGCCGTACCGTTGGGATCTCTGCTTCTTGGACGTGGCACGAAGCACTGCTCGTACTTGAAGTGGATATCTCTTCCGAGGGACGCCGGCTAACAGGTATTAGGTTGGGAGGCTACAATCTTGGAATCGGTCCAAAATTGTATTTTATTAAACGTTACTGATACATTTGCAAGGATATAAGACTGCAACCTTGCGACACAGAGCGCAGCGGTAAGCTCAAGTAAGTTCACATCGGTCATAATTTCCGAAAATACATCTTGGGATCGTTAATTCACTTAATATCGATAATTTTAAACACCAAATTTTCCAAACGTTAACTATTTCAGTTGGTAATTCCTTATCCCAGTCAAATTTTTGTTTCCAAATATCTTGCATCAAAATACCTAAAGGATCATAAATAGTGGGAATGGTTCTTAAAACGTTTCGTTTTGTTACAGGTTCATCATTATTTATTATTGTAGTACTCAGATCTATAGCCAATTCATCAGTAACCATAATCCACTTTATTCCTAGGACCTTAATCTCATTAGCTCGACAATTTAAATGAGACCTTAATTTCTCATTATTAGAACACTACTTTCTGATATTCATATTTGCTTTATTCAATATTTGAATTGTTTCATTGTAAAATTGCTTAGAGTGTTATTCGTTCTGCAATGAACAGATCAGATCGTCAACATAGAACGATATTTTCAAAATTTCAGCCGTTTTCTCAAGTTCCGATGGCTGATCAGTTAAATGTTTCTTTAAAGTAGCCGCTAACAGGAATGGACTAC
Organism: Rosalia funebris; assembly: GCA_037954035.1. Taxonomy (NCBI): domain Eukaryota; kingdom Metazoa; phylum Arthropoda; class Insecta; order Coleoptera; family Cerambycidae; genus Rosalia; species Rosalia funebris. The sequence goes on from JAZFAV010000021.1 coordinate 33,432,602, forward strand.
AAGTTACCCCGAACGTTACTCGTTTCATATTATATTCCTCAATTTTAGGAAGTGCGTTATTATTATTTATTGGTTCTGCGTACCATAGAAACATGTGCGATTTTCTTTCGCTTTCGCTTAATTCAATTTGCAGAAAAGCCTTTTCTATATCCGCCGTTAAACCAATTTTTCCAACACGAAAGTTCAGCAATATTCTCATCAGATGAGGAACTAAATTTTCTCCAGCATAGATTTGTTCATTTCGAAGAGATGAAAAACCAGGCGCATGAGCTAAGGCATCCAAGACTATACGGAGCTTTATAGTTTCCTTGTCATCTCGATAAACCAGTCTGTGAGGCATAAAGTATTTTTTACTTTCATCGCCAGGATTGCACGAAATCTCTGCACAGTCTGTTTCAAAATACTGGCGTATTACTTTATCGTATTCCTCTAATTTGGATTTTGTAATAATTTATTAGTTAAACTCTTTAATCGATAATAAGCTTCGGTATAATTATTGTCTAAATTTATATTTTCATTTTTCCATGGTAGTTCAACTTCATATCTCGTTCCGTTATATTTTATTCTATCGTTAATAAATTTTTCCGTAAAATTTTGCTGTACGTCCTCAATTTTGTCAATGTCGATTTTTTCTAAATTCCAGAAATCATCCAAATTTAAATCTTCTTGTTGAAATTGAACGTTCAGTATCGTCGACATCGTTAAATTTACGCTTGTATTTATGTTAGAACTTTGATCTTCTCCATGTACAGTCTAACCCAACTTCGTGTTAACCGCCGTTAAGTTTTCCGAAATTTTCTTATATTCACCCGTTACAATTTTCCAATAATTATCAACGCCAATAACCAGAGAAATTCCGTGTACTGGTTCATCGCTTAACTTTACATCAGTCAACTGATAACTTTGTATTCTTGAGTCATTAACCGGAGGTAAACTTAGAGAATCGAAACATATTTCCGGTACTTCGACAGCAAATATTCTTATAACATCGTTACTATATTGCCCACAGAGATTTACTGAAACTTTATTACAGTTTAGAGTTTGCTTAGAGCTGCCGAAATGCATTATTGAAATTTTATGCGTTCCTATAATAGGCAAATTTAAGCTTCTAGAAGCACATTCTTTTATGAATGTTAGCTGGCTTCCTCCGTCAAGAACCATTCGTAGAAGCACTCGTTTATCATCTGTTTTTACATAACCTAAAGCTGTCTGTAAGTAAACAGTATTCAGTTTAGTGTTATTAAAAAGATTAACAGTCTGTTCTGGTGCACTCTCGCCGGTCTCGAATGCGCCGGTCGCGCGCGAATCAGTGTTTTGTTTTCCACGTACATAGTCTGGATCGCACATAATAGTAACATGCCTTCCTTTACATATCCCGCACTTTAAGTTTCTTGTTTTACAAGTTTTAGAGTTGTGGTTTATTCCTGTACACCGAAAACACCGCGAATTCTGCTTTAAAATGTCTTTACGTTGTAACAAAGTCTGTGAACTATTGCAGTTTATAGCTTTATGTGCTTGAGATTTACAAAATAAACATTGTCCATTCACATTCGTTAACAACCCAGCCGTGGTAGCAACACTGTCTTCTCGATTGTCCTTATATTTTGAAAAAAACCTTTTCTTTTCTTTAAATCTTGTATTATTGGCGTTATTTACATTACTTGAGACACGCCTTGTGCCTGTTCTAGCGATTCACAGTCCAACTTTATATAGTCCAATAATTTATTTACTTGAGCTTGAAAACTCGAAACATCGGTAGAACGGCCATCGTCAGAGCCATCCTATGTTGGTGATTGCGATCCTGCTTCCGTTAAAAGTTTTTTATACCATTTATTAAATTCCACCGCATAATATATGGAATTGTCTTTAAAATGATCGATTTGACCATCATACTATATTGATTTACAGGTATACCTAGGGCGGTAAGTGACCTTATTGTAGACGACGTTAAATTATACAGTTTTCTCAAGGACACTGCATCGTTACGATTTTTAATCGGCGTTAAGGACATTAATTGTTGCAAATATTCCTCAATAATGCGTTCATTATTGCCGTATTCGTCTTTTAGCATACGTATTGCATCCTCGTAACATGATTGACTAGGCATTAAACTCTTTATCGTTAAAGCGGCCCTTCCAGTTAATAAGATTTGCAAATAATTAAATTTATCCTGGTCGTCCAGGTCCTTGTTTTCATGAATTGAAGTGCGAAATTGTTCCTAAAACGGCGTCCATGTTTTTAAATCGCCATTAAAATGTAATAAATCAAGTTTAGGTCATCTCACCGACTTTTTTTCCTGTGCAGTTGAAAACTGTGGTGGAATAGTGCTCCGCTCCAACTCGAACGTTTCCGCTGAATATGTTAACCAAGTATTCAAGCGAGCCACGGCGGTCGTCGCCTCGTCTTCATACTCCAACACCTTTATGCGCTCACTCTCTAATTGTTCCTCACTCACGGTCGTTAATACTTTTTCGTTTACAGCTTTCAGTTTTTTATCCGCGGCTTCAATTCGCGCTATTAACACTTTTACCTCGTTTTTATCTATTGTCTGTGATTGTAATAAGTTATTAGCGTTAGTAATCAGTTTTGTTAACTGCACTCGGCACGTTTTTCTTAGCGTTAGGCCTATTTTTAAAATAACCTAAAGGTCACGTTATTATATCACTCCAACAAAGTTCCCTGGTTTCGGCACCAAATGTTAATAAGTTAGGGATCGGTCGTTAATTAAACTAGTTCATCAGTAAGAAACTTTGTAATGAATGATATACATATATATATATAGAACTGTTTACAATAAAAATGGAAATTAGATTGAGGTTATATTGTACGTCATTGCGTTAAACTTCAAACCTCAAACGATATTACCTAGATATGCCGTTTTCCCTCGCTTCACTTTTGCAATGTTTGACGTCATCATAATCAGGTGCGGCTCGTGGGGTATGATTTTTAGCAACTACAATTGTGCCATAACTCAAATCTGGATTTCAAAAGATTACGAAAATATCTGAGTGTGTTCATTTTAAATGAGACACATGATATGTAAACTATTTTTGGTAATTGTATACAAGAAGTGTTCCTGGGCAAATGCTGACGAAACTTTTCCTACCCCTCTATTTTCGAGGGTGCTAGAGACGAATCTGGCTTCAGTTTTATCCGCTCGGATACGGTTTTTGAGAAAATGAATTTTCCACTTTTCCGCATGAGGCCATTTTTTCTATCAAATAACTTTCACTTCACACTACATAGATAGCTAATATTAATACCAATAGATGCTATAACACTTCCTTTACACATATCATATATTAAACCGTCATAAAACCTATTAGAAACTTTCGATGTTTAGTTACTTCAAATGTATACAATGACTTGAAGTTGGCGTCGTCCATTGCAATCATACGCCCTCCGTGTCGTTCGATGAAACTACATACATACAGAGAGGCTCCAAAAGCTAACTTTGAATATTAACAACTAAATATGCTGTTATTTTGAAGGATACTAACCTAACCTAACCATAATAAGTAGACAGTCAGGTTAGGTTAGGTTAGGTTAGGTTTTTATAATAAGGGGTTGAAATATCTGTTAATATACAGGGAGGTCTTTTTAGATTTTCACAGTACTTGAGGTATCGTATTTACAGAGTGATCTTTTTAAACTTAAATTGTATTTTAATTATATTTAAATGATTAAATATTTTTTCTGATAATGGATGTTTCGTGTTAGAATGGGGTATGTTGTTGATGGCATTCAAGATGCTATCAAGCAGTGTATTTTAAAACGTTTATCGTATAAGATTAAACTTTGGTATATGAATTGCTTGATGCAGAATGTGGTATTTTGTGTACCGATTCTCTATTGAAAATTGATTGAAATGAAAATATAAGAAAATGACAGCGAAACAATAATGTGATAAATAAATATAATATTTATTACATATACTTTCTAATAATCCTTACTATCACATTATCATTAAAACATTATTACTCAGAAAAAAACTCGGTAAATTGAAGCCATTGGAAGTATATTTTTGATAAAATATGGTATTTATTCTAAATTAAAAAAGATTACAGTTACGTATGCATACCCCCTCATTTGACCATATGAAATATGAAACATATCACATAAATTAGACTAAAACTACTAAGCTACCAGATCCAAAGCCGAAGCGGTTCAGGAAAGGTTTACCAGTATTGAATTCTGAAGGGCATATATAATACGTACTATAAAATAAACTGTTGGGGGGGGGGGGGGCAGGTAATGGAATTTATTTATTTATATATTATTATTTATTAGATAATAACATTTCAAGCGAGACACTATATCATTTTATCATGAACTATAATACATGCGGTTTTTCCCTCATTTTCCCCTGTATATGTAAAACTAAAGTTAAAAATATATTATTTCAGGATAACCTAATACCACATTATAAAAAATTTCAAAAATAGCTAACCACTAGAAACATACCTATCAGTTTATATGGTACTATTAGATAATCGTTAAATAAATTAAGAAATCGAATTTAATGTCTTGGACAATTAATATAAATTGGTTTTGTAATAATTACTTTAGTTTTTCATTATCTACACAACTCCGATAACTCACTCTAATGCGCATTAGGACTATGCATATTTTGGAAAGTAAACGGCTTTCTAATGAGGTCTACATTCGGTATCGCCACATGATATGGTCATTCCAATGTGGACTGGTAAACAACAGAGACCAGATGCAATTAGCATTGTAACGAACCTTGGTACGACGAATTTAATCAATGTGACTAACTAACAATAAGAATACTTCCAATTCCAAGAATTAGTCCCAGTTTTAGAGCATGTTACTGTCATTATACAGAAAAGTGCTGTTTAACTTTTTCTTTCAATAAAATAAGAATATGGCCAGTTTGCAGAATAGCGATTTATGAACTCTTAATTTATTTACTAACTTTCCAAAGGCTTGTCGTAGATAACCTGGGTGAGGGGGTTATAGGTGGAACAATGCAAGATAATCAAATACCGTGTCACGGACATCTTCTACACCGAACTATTCGAACTCTTTTAATAAGTCCATCAAATTGTGGAAAGACCAGTGTAATGATATCGCTATTAACACACCCTCACGGTTTACGGTTCGCCAATGTCTATATATATTCAAAGTCTTTATATCAGCCAAAGTATGAATACCTTCGCAAAGTATTGGCACCAATCAAAGGACTAGGATTTTATACTCATAGAGATAATGCTCATATCATGGAACCATCCGAAGCACTGTCAGATTCCATCTTTATATTTGACGATGTAATTTGTGAAAAGCAAGACGTAATCAGATAATATTTTAGTATGGGTCGTCATAAGAACATAGATTGCTTTTACCTTGCACAAACGTATTCGCGAATGCCAAAGCTGCATTAAAAGTTAGTTTCTGTATTAGTTTAGCTGCATTAGTTTCATTTAAAATTAGTATATATCTTCACCGCCGGATATCACACCGGATATCTTAGTGTGCACAAAAAAATATACCCTCGAGTTCTAAGTAAATTCACAATGTCGCGTTGTCGCCGACTTGTATATCTTTTTTTTGGGTGAAAAAGTACAAAAGTCATTTATGTCAGTTTTCCATTGTAACAACTGAAGGCCCCAAATGTGTATAAAAAAAACTACCCGGTTATGCTCACCGTATCATCTCAAGAGACTTGCCCAGATGTGCGCGTCAGCCCCTTTAATATTTTACAACCTGAAATAATACGACAATAACAGGAAAGAATAATGGCCTGTTTTCTATTGTTTGGGATGCAGATTTTTATCGTTCACCTGTCTAATAAAGTAACAGTTTGATGACCTGAACCTAATTTACAAGTAGATGTTTAAGTGGTTTTCAATATATATTTCTTTAACTGTAAACTTTAAATATATGATAGAAAACACTGTAGATGTCGAACTTTATTGTAAGTTAACTCAAATAAATAAATCGAACTAACTTTTTATTGGTTTAAGTGGAAATGTGTAGCTATGGATATAACCCGTATTTATATATCACACACTACATCGGAGAAATCTCTTGTTGGTAATTTCTTCTGCAGTTAAATGACTCTAATAATGGTATAATTAGCTGAATTTAGATTTCCTACTCCGTTAATATTTTTCAAATCTTCATTAAGAATATTAGTTTTTGATGGGTAAGGGGTGGCCAAATATCTACGTCGCATTATTCTGGGCAAATATATTCTTTTATTTGGGGACGTGTAAAAGATACATAGCATCGGTGGAATTTCTATTTAATAATAACATACATGGTATTTTCAGTATATTTTGGTAGTTGTTTGCAAGGAAAAAGTTGCTTAAAAGAAAGTGTCATTCCAAAATAAATTTATCAACATAAAAGTACATTTCTTCCTACGAAAAAAATTTGTCGATTAACAAATTAATTATTTAATTGGCGAATATGAGTGGTATTACAAGATGAAAGGGTGCCAATTAAAACATTAACTGAGGTATCTGGAGGTAAGGGCGGAAATCTAAATATCATTGGACATTGGTTTTAAATTTCTCCTTCAGTATGTAAATTTGTCATTTTCTTTACTATTTTAGTAAATAAATTTTAATTTTCATTTTAAATAGCTGAGATGGGTCGGTTGGTAAACAATTAAGATTATATACCCAAATCTAGTTATTTAGAGCTTTGGTTGCATTAATTATTACACAATACAGGCAATATATACTAAAATTTATTTATTTAAAAAAAATAGAGCTTTGATGGCACTTGCTAATGCATAATGTGCTAATTACGCATATAATTGCTGTAAAATTTCGATTCAATTTTTAGTTATTATCAACATTACCGGAATGACCCTGATATTATCATGGTGTAAAAAAAAATATCTATAGAAGATTATAGGAAAATTGTTGATAAAGCGGTTTAATATTCAGAAAAATGAATACGTTTAGAAAAGATATACATGATATCTATACGGAAATGAAGAAAAAAAAAATAAAGTATAACTTTGGCTATGGTACGCTTCATTAACCTAAACATTTTCGAATAGACACATTGATAACTAGCTAGACATTCCGTTATTAAAATTATATTAACTATGTGTTTATCAAAGGTGGTATAAGGATGCGAATAACATATTATACGTTTTATATATTCATTTTTGCTTGATAAGTACAGTATGAATACAATCTGGTAAATCAAGTTGATTATACTATAACTATATAACTAGGAAACAATATTTTCATTTATAATTTGACTACATTTTTTTATATATCTAACAAGTACACATGCGATATTTGTTCACCAAGGATCAACTATGTTAATACTTCTCCATTATCGTCGTCAAGACCTGAGTCATTTAATTGGAATTTTGATACAATATCCTCGGGTAAATGTTCTACTATTTCATATAGAAAACTTTTTAAATCGGCTAGTATCATTAAAGTGCAAAATCATCCAAATCTATTGTATTAAAAAGATACTTTCGGCATAACTTCACACCTAAACGATATTTTTTAACCCAACCATGGTGCCTTAGAATAGTGTCCTCGTCATAGCTGTTACTGTAGATCATGTCATGTTCCGTATCAAAACGTAGGGCGTTCAATTCACATGATAGTCTATCAATAACGGTCTCCAAATATTCAGATATGGGCCAGCTTGCTTCACAATAATGCATCCACATTTTTTTATGTAAGAGGTCACCTAAAAAATATAACAAATTAACATATATACATAGAATATAGAAAATTTCAATAATTTACCTCATTTAATTATAAAAACAAATGATGTGGTAATTAGTGATAATAAAATCACATCTTAGAACATAATATTTAAATTATTCCCCCCAATATTATTTACTGATTTGAAGTTTTGTTTAATTATATTACCGAATTTTAATAGTCTGGGGTTTTAGACTAGAAATGGTTGGATTACTTTTACCCAAACGAGTTAATGCACATATTCCACGAGATAAATTGATTACACTATTTGTCTCTTCAGTCAATATTTCATACGCTCTTTGTGGCAAAAATAATTTTAAATGTCAGATTTATAATATTCTCGAACAAAATTGCTAGAATTGCTTTCCCAGAACATGTACTGACCGCATATAATTATTTTTTTTAATAACAAAAGACTTGTTTATCTCCAAAGATGAAAATTAATTTTTGTTTATGAATATTCATATCGCATTAAGATATTTGCTAGATTATATTCATCAATACTATTACTGTTGTTGGAGCGAGACCGGTCCTGCACGGTGGAATTCGTATGAAAGGTGCGTCGCGCAACAGCGCAGACAATTCAGTTTTAAGACTCGATGTGAGACGGTCCGCGACCGACTTGACTCCAATAGATTTGTAGTATTTTGTAGATTGTATTATATATTTCTTTTATTGTTGAATAAAAGTGGTCCTGAGCTATTGAAGAGGTTGTTTGGAATTGTAAAGTTATCATAGTGGCAGTTTGGGGAAAGCCCCAAACATATGCTCCCGCGAGACGGATTTGGAGAAATTATAAGAGGAAAACTGCTTGTATAATAGGGGCAGGGGCTTCTAGAGAATATTCTAGAAGTACATGGACATTGGAGACGTCGTTGCGGCTGGATCAGCAAGGTGAAAACGTGGCAAGACTCAAATTGTGTACCTCATAGGTAGAGTTCCCGTTTTACCAAAAATTGTAAGTCACATTATTTCCTATATTCCCAGGTTGTTGAATTTGAAACATTTAATACCTTTGTCGGCAAAATGTCGGAAAGTTTAAAAATAAGTAGAGGCTACGTTAAGGGCAAATTAAAGCGATTTGAAACGTATTTTTTGAAACTTGACAGAGAGGCGTTAACTGGGGCGATTATTAGGGAAATTAAATTAAGAATAAGCAAAACTGAGGGTTATTTAGATGAATTTGATGAAGTACAGGCAGAACTTGAAAAGTTAGACCCAAATGAAATACAGTCTAATGAAAGGCAAGAATTTGAGACGTTATATTTTAAATTATTGTCAGAGGCGAAACACTTGTTATGAATATGAAAATGAAAATAATGTATTTAATCATAATCAGGGTGATATAAATTTGAATGATGGTTCTGTGCATGGCTCTCGACATTCGGTCAACAGTCATAGCACAAATAATAATGTAAGTAATAGTAATACAATTAAATTACCTCCTATAAAATTACCTAATTTTGATGGCCATTACCAGAACTGGTTAGAATTTAAGGACGGTTTTAAGGCATTAGTGGATGATAATTCTGCTTTAAATGATACGCAGAGATTTTATTATTTACGTTCGTCTTTGACGAAAGAAGCGGCAGTTATTATAAAGTCGTTGGAAGCGACGGCAGAGAATTATGCGGTGGCTTGGTCACTACTTGAAGAAAGGTTCGCAAATAAGGCATTAATGATACATAATCATTTGAAATAAATTTTCGAATATCCTAAATTACAGAAAGAATCACATAGAGATTTACGCAGTCTGTATGATGTTTTTAAAAAACATTTGCGGTCTCCACAAACTCTAGGTGAAAGTGTAAAGGAATGGGATAGGTTAATTATTTATTTATTAACAATGAAATTTGATGACATAACAAGACGAGATTGGGAGTCTTATGAGTATAAAGAAGACTTACCTTCAATGGATGACATGCATAAGTTCTTGAGAAATAAATGGGAGGTATTAGAAAAACTAGAAATTAACCAATCTGACAAAAAGAATACGAGTAAACAAAATTTTAGAAGTAAAGAGTTTAGTAATAGTTTCATGTCATATAACAAAGAGTCTTTACAATGTTATTATTGTAAACAGGAACACGCTATTTATAACTGTAACAAATTCTTACAACTGTCAATTGACAATCGGATTGCGGAAATAAAAAGAAATAAATTATGTTTAAATTGTCTTAAACCAAACCATGTGTCTTGGCATTGTAAATCACAGAAGTGCATAAAATCTAAGAAACCACATAATTCGCTAATTCATATTGATTTAAGACATAGTTCGAATAATACGTCCGAAAATCAGGCTGGCAAAGTCGAGGTAAATTCGGCGAGCGACCTTTGTACGCCATACAGGAATGTAAACAAAAAACCGCCTGTATCGGCAGAATACGCTAATCGCAAGAATTCGGAAAGTAGTTTAGATTCCTTAAATAATTGTAGTTTTTTACACGATGGAATGTGTAATGTAGGGATAGCGGCGTCGCATTCACAGGTTTTGTTGGCGACTGCATTAGTAAATATTTTGATAGATGGAAAGATAATTACCTGTCGCGCATTACTCGACAATGGTTCGCAGAGTAATTTTGTAACCGAGGAATTCGCGAACAAATTGAATGTTAAAAAATATAATACAAATCATATTGTTAATGGTATAGGACAAACTCAAATGAAATTAAATAAACAGATAAATGTTACTTTATTATCACGTAACGGTGATTTTAGAACGGATATAAATTGTCTTGTAATTCCTAAAATAACTAGTAGTTTACCGAAAATATCTTTTGACAAAAATATAATTAATATTCCCGAATATGTTATTCTCGCTGACCCGCAATTTAATATTATGAGTGAAATAGATCTATTAATTGGATCACATATCTGTTGGTCAATTTTACGTGAAGGTCAGTTGAGACTAGGCGAAAATATGCCAGTTCTCCAGAACACTGCATTTGGTTGGGTGCTAACTGGACAATTAATTATAAATCAAATAAATACTAATAATTTGTACAGTAATGGCAGTTCTAGTCTTTTTTGTACAAGTACAGACTCTATTGATGATCAAATTAGTAAATTTTGGTCCATTGAAGAAGTTTCTAGTAAAAATAAAATTTTGTCGAATGCTGAAAAATTCTGTGAATTATATATATTAGGTGCGAAAATTCAGATGGATTGATTACTTCATGTTTATTATGTGCGAAATTTCGTGTTGCACCTATCAAGTCAGTATGTTTACCGCGTTTGGAATTATGCGCAGCAGTTCTTTTAGCTAATTTAGCGAAAAAAGTTCTAGATTCATTAGAAATTAATTTTCACCAGAAATATTTCTGGACTGACTCATCAATTACATTGGCATGGTTAAAAGGTGATATTACTAGATGGAAGACTTTCGTCGCAAATAGAGTATCAGAAATTATCTCGTTGACCAGAAAAGATGATTGGTACCACATTAGATCGCATGAAAACCCTGCGGATATATTATCGCGCGGATTATCTGCAAGTGTATTATGTCACTCAAACCTGTGGTGGACAGGGCCTGATTGGCTTTTACGTCCCAAGTCCGAGTGGAATCTTAGTAATATAAATTTAGATTTTGATATCCCAGAACAGCGTTCTATTTCGAATGTTTTGACTAGTACAGAGAATGTTAGTGTTTTTTTCGGAATTGATTAATAAATATTCAGCGTTTAATAAGCTATTGAAAGTCACTAGTTATATATTACGATTTGTGAATAATTGTCGGGGTAATGTTAATAATAAAACTACCGGTGTGATTACGGCTAAAGAAATGGAAAATTCATTATTATTAGTTGTGAAAGTAGCTCAAATAGAATGTTTTGAAGACGATTATAACGTATTATTACAAGGTAAAGCGTTGAGAAAAAAAAGTAAACTGTTACTTATGATCAAAAACATCAAATTATTCTTCCCAAAAATCACAGACTAACTAATTTAATAATGTTGCAAACCCACAACAAATTGTTACACTGCGGGGTCCAAAATTTACTTTGTTCAGTAAGACAGAAATTCTGGCCACTATCCGGAAGAAGTGTATGTAAAAAGATAGTAAGAAATTGTATAGTGTGTTTTCGTAATAAACCAAAACCTATGACGTATTTAATGGGAAATTTACCAGATTATAGGGTGAACAATTTTGCTCCTTTCGTGAATATAGGTATTGACTACGGTGGTCATTTCAATATGAAAGATAGAAAGACCCGTGGTGCGAAAATCATTAAAGGTTATTTATGTCTAATAATATGCTTAAGTACCAAGGCAGTTCACCTTGAATTGGTGACTGAGCTCACCACTTCTGCATTTTTAACCGCACTTAAAAGGTTTATGAGTCGACGGGGTAAACTGAGTAACATTTACTCTGACAATGGTTTAAATTTTGTCGGTGCAAATAATGAAATCAGAAAATTGTATGACTTTTTGAGTTCTGAAGGTACATATATAGCAAATAAATTAGTTGAAGACCAAATATCGTGGCACTTTATCCCGCCTAGGTCACCAACATTTGGAGGGGTATGGGAAGCCGGAATCAAAAGCTGTAAATATCATATTAAAAGAGTTCTGGGCGATACTGCTCTAACTTACGAGGATTTTTCGACATTGTTGGCTGAGGTTGAGAGTGTTTTAAATTCACGTCCGCTCTGTCCTCTTTATAACGATCCCGATGACGATACCGCATTAACACCTGCGCACTTCCTTATTGGAAGACCATTGACTACCCTTCCCCAATTAAGCCACATAGATGTGCCCGAAAATCGACTCGATAAATTCCAGCATAGACAAGCTATGCTACAACATTTTTGGCGTCGTTGGCAACGTGAATATATCAATGAATTGCAGAGTCGAGTCAAATGGAGACAAAAATCCAGTGAGCTGTTGAAAATGGGATCCATAGTATTGGTTACAAAAGACAATGTTCCACCACTTCATTGGCCTCTGGGGAGAGTGACAGCTTTATATCCAGGAGAAGATGGTGTGGTGAGAGTTGTGCAAGTGCGTGTACAAGGTGATTTATTGAAACGCGCCGTAACGAAGGTGTGCGCACTTCCGATAGATAATAATCCAGTTTTATGAACTCTATTTACTATATGTAAGAACCTCTGTTATAAACCTTCATTTAGTAAATAACTCTATTACCAAATTGAAATTGTTATTTACTATTTGGTAATCATCAGAAATGTTATTAGTTTTAGTACCTATCTAGATTTAAGATAATCAAACTATGTGTTAATTTCTTTGGTTATGTGTAATTGTATTTAGGTTAATATGTTGAAAGCGCATTCTTTCAAGGTCGTTTCATTTAAGACTCGATGTGAGACGGTCCGCGACCGACTTGACTCCAATAGATTTGTAGTATTTTGTAGATTGTATTATATATTTCTTTTATTGTTGAATAAAAGTGGTCCTGAGCTATTGAAGAGGTTGTTTGGAATTGTAAAGCTATCATAGTGGCAGTTTGGGGAAAGCCCCAAACAACTGTTTTGAAGTTTTGTTTTAATTACTAACTAATAATTTTTGTTAGGTTATCTATATCGATACTATTATGGATTTGCAGTTTTGTTACTTATTGCTTACTAATATCAAATTTTAATAAAGTCTTAGGTTTTAAACCAGGCACGGTTGGATTACCCTTACCCAAATGAGTTAATGTATATCTTCCATGAGATGAATTGATAACACCAATTGTATCTTTAGTCAATAATTCATACAATCTCTGTGGTAAAAATGATTTAAAAGTCAGATTTATAGTATGATCGAATAAAATGGCTAGAATTGTTTTCCCAAAGCGAGTACTGACCACATGTAATTTTTTAATAACAAAAGGTTTGTTTATCTCTAAAGGCGAAATTAATTTTTGTTCATAAATTTCCATGTCACCATTAAGCATATCATTGATATTTGCTAAATTAATACTAGCTACCGCCATATTTAAATGAAGTAAATCAGTAAAATATTGGTTAAAAATAATTTAAAATATTACTTACTTATAAAATATTTTATTGCACTAATTACACACCCAAAGCCAACGAGAGTGAACTTACAATGTGCTGTTTGTATGATGCTAACCGAAACGCGTCCACACTGTTAAACAAAATAACTTATCTGTGATTGGCCCGATGAAATCGACTTTGAAATAAACCTCACCAAGTGACTTTCACAGGTAACATTGATCAATATCACCTAAGATGTCCGTGACACGGTATTTGATTATCTTGCATTGTTCCACCTATAACCCCCTCATCCAGGTTATCTACGACAAGCCTTTGGAAAGTTAGTAAATAAATTAGAGTTCATAAATCGCTATTCTGCAAACTGGCCATATTCTTATTTTATTGAAAGAAAAAGTTTAACAGTACTTTTCTGTATAATGACAGTAACATGCTCTAAAACTGGGACTGATTCTTGGAATTGGAAGTATTCTTATTGTTAGTTAGTCACATTGATTAAATTCGTCGTACCAAGGTTCGTTACAATGCTAGTTGCATCTGGTCTCTGTTGTTTACCAGTCCACATTGGAATGACCATATCATGTGGCGATACCTACACATACTAATACTAATGAGGTCTACATTCGGTAGACCTCATTAGAAAGCCTTTCCAAAATATGCATAGTCCTAATGCATATTAGATTGGGTTATCGGAGTTGTGTAGATAACGAAAAACTAAAATAATTATTACAAAACCAATTTATATTAATTGTCCAAGACATTAAATTCGATTTCTAATTTATATAACGATTACCTAATAGTACCATATAAACTGATAGGTATGTTTCTAGTGGTTAGCTATTTTTGCAATTTTTTATAATATGGTATTAGGTTATCCTGAAATAATATAGTTTTAACTTTAGTTTTACATATACAGGGGAAAATGAGGGGAAAACCGCATGTATTATAGTTCATGATAAAATGATATAGTGTCTCGCTTGAAATGTTATTATCTAATAAATAATAATATATAAATAAATAAATTCCATTACCTGCCCCCCCCCCCAACAGTTTATTTTATAGTACGTATTATATATGCCCTTCAGAATTCAATACTGGTAAACCTTTCCTGAACCGCTTCGGCTTTGGATCTGGTAGCTTAGTAGTTTTAGTCTAATTTATGTGATATGTTTCATATTTCATATGGTCAAATGAGGGGGTATGCATACGTAACTGTAATCTTTTTTAATTTAGAATAAATACCATATTTTATCAAAAATATACTTCCAATGGCTTCAATTTACCGAGTTTTTTTCTGAGTAATAATGTTTTAATGATAATGTGATAGTAAGGATTATTAGAAAGTATATGTAATAAATATTATATTTATTTATCACATTATTGTTTCGCTGTCATTTTCTTATATTTTCATTTCAATCAATTTTCAATAGAGAATCGGTACACAAAATACCACATTCTGCATCAAGCAATTCATATACCAAAGTTTAATCTTATACGATAAACGTTTTAAAATACACTGCTTGATAGCATCTTGAATGCCATCAACAACATACCCCATTCTAACACGAAACATCCATTATCAGAAAAAATATTTAATCATTTAAATATAATTAAAATACAATTTAAGTTTAAAAAGATCACCCTGTAAATACGATACCTCAAGTACTGTGAAAATCTAAAAAGACCTCCCTGTATATTAACAGATATTTCAACCCCTTATTATAAAAATAAAAAATTACGTAAACAATATGTTTATCATCTAATCGACATTATTGTTCAACGGGGAATCTTGTCTACATAAGGATCCATTATACAACTACCCACGTCGACTATTACAGATTCTAAGGTAAAATGTACCCTAATATAAAACACCTGTTATAAAAAAATTGTCATTTAATCATTTGAATAAATTAGATTAAATTAATTAAATTTGAATATAATTAAAGCTTAAATTTAAAAGACAACCCTGTAAATATTACGACCAAGTACTGTGTATGTTTAAAAAACCACCTCGTATATTAACCGATCTGTATTTGAGAAATTTTAAAGTAATTATGTGAGTGACGTCATCAGTTTTTTCTTTAGTGCTGCCACAGTTATTATTTTCTTTAGTGCAGCCATACTCCCGACCCTCGTACTCTAATAGCTTAAGACCTCGATAGCTCATCGTTGAAAGCGTTAGGCTGGAAACCCAAAGGCTGTGAGTTCAAATCCTAACATAACCGGACTATTTATTTTTTAAATAATGAAA
Organism: Rosalia funebris; assembly: GCA_037954035.1. NCBI lineage: Eukaryota > Metazoa > Arthropoda > Insecta > Coleoptera > Cerambycidae > Rosalia > Rosalia funebris. Next base: position 33,448,519 of record JAZFAV010000021.1, read on the forward strand.
TAAAATTGAATCCTCTAATTGTCGCTAATTGATATTTAATCATTTGAATGAATTAGATTAAATTAATTAAATTAGAATATTAAATTAATTAAATTTGAATATAATTAAAACTTAAATTTAAAAGACCACCCTGAAGAGTGAACCTTACAATGTGCTGCGTGTATGATGCTAACCGAAACGCGTCCACACTTAAACAAAATATCTCATCTGTGATTGGTCCCGATGAAATCGACTTTGAAATAATCCCCACCAAGTGACTTTCACAGGTGATATTGATCAAGATCAAGGTGACCTCGACCAAAGTCGTGATGACTTTATATATATATATATATATATATATATATATATATATATACATATATATATATATATATATATACATATATATATATATATATACATATATATATATACATATATATATATATATATATATATATATATATATATATATATATATATATATATATATATATACATATATATATATATATATGGCCTCGAGGTGACCTTGGTCAGGTTTACCTTGACCATGTTGACCTTGAGATGACCTTGAGCAGGGTGGCCCCTCAATGTCAACTGTGACGTCATAGAAAGTGGTGGTGGGGGGGGGGCTCTAGCGCCGGCTGTCGTCCTCTACTAGTTTGGTTTAGTAAGTTATAGATGTATGACTTTATATATGCATACGGTTAAACTAATGTGATAATCCAATACTCCGAGAATGTGTCTTAAACCTCTTATGTTTATAAACCGGTTTCGGCGAATGTTTTAATATCTAAAATCAGACAACCTTAGTTAATGTAGAAAAGACACTTAACATTGTAAACAGCTACAAAACTTCTTAAAATGAATATCAATTACTTATTTCATCATTATACTAAAAAAGTGTAACTGTCTTCTATAATAATTTCAATTTTGAAATACCCATTTTATTTGTTTCATGCAATATAAAAAATTTAGTAAATCACTATGGCCCTAATATTCTGTGAAAGAAGAGAACAAGAAGGAATATAACACCTGTAAAGACCTACTTGCTCCAAAATAGTCTTTTAATTTACATCATATGTGTTATTTATGAATAAAGTCTAACTCAACATTGAAAAACTGGAGTCTTCAAGCAATTCTGAGATTCCGTAAATATTGTAATATATTCTAATTGTGTAAATTAGTATGAATAATGACATACATATTTTATATGACGCGTTAATTATTACAGATAATTTAAAAAAACACAACCGTGAGCTTAATGTGTATATTTAAGCTAACCTGTAGTTTCCAAAGTCGGCAGCCGTAACGTTACGAATAACAAAGGTATATCTGTTGCCTCTAGAATGCTCTGCATGTTGCTCTGTAGTACCAAGTTGGGCTGTGTCTTTAAACCATAATACCTGAAATAAAATACAATAATCAGTTTATATATCTATAGCTAAGTATTAACTCAACGCGTCGCTAAGTAATTAATTGTTAGCTAAGTATTAATTGCATTAAACTATATTAAAATTAATTCAAGAGAATTTATTAATGGGTAAAGCCTGGTACTTGGCGCCATCCGCCAGCTATAGCGCTCACTGCCAGCTTTAAAATCTGGCACTGAGCGCTATCCGCCAGCGGCATATCATCGAGGTCCTCACCATGCATGAATTATACTTCCTGGTCCGGTCCTCATAGAACATCCTGTAGTAACGCATTCCAATGTGTTCCGTGCACTATTTGTTGAAAGATAAACAAACCATAACTCGCTCCACTCATCCCGATCCCACTTCATTACGCTTTTTAGTGTGTTGCGTGCAGGTTATACGTTATATGTGTATGTATGTGTGTGTGTGTTCCATTCTTGTCAACAATGCCACATTCTTTTAAACGAAAATCTTTGAACGTTCTCAAAATAATACAAGCGAAACTACGCACGATAGAGGAATTTTCCCTTTACCTTCATCTTCCTAGCGGTAAGTACACATTTAAACGAATTTATGATTTTAGGCAATAACAACTCGTTCAACTTGTGTAAAAATTTCAATTCTAATGCCCTGCGGGGATTGGTTTGATATCACTATGATAGTCGTAATGCCCTGCGAGGGTTGAACTATACATTCTCTGACCTATGGAAAATTTTCACTCCTAATACCCTGCGGGGATTGGTTTGATATCACTATGATAGTCGTAATGCCCTGCGGGGGTTGGACTAGACATTCTCTGAGACAGATGGTACCTACTTGCTCAATTCCTCAGGTCCCTGTGGGGATCTACTTGAAATACTTTGCTAACAACTGCTCGACACTCGGCATTGCTAGATAAACTTCTAGCAAGAATTATGTGTTATATTACATAAAACATAACTCGTGCGTGCCAGAGATTTTAAAGCGGGCACTGAGCGCCATAGCTGGCGGATGGCACCAAGTGCCCAGCTTTATTAATGAGGATCCATTTATAAATCACAGAATCTTCAAAAACCGACATTTGCATAACTTACAATGAGACGAATAGACAAATGAAAATTAGTAATGTATAGTTCAATCCACAATAAAATCTTCACCATTAGTAAACTAAACTACTTGAACTAAACTGCTCGTTATAGTTAAGTACTATGACGGAATTACTTAGTATATATTCAGTCATCCTGGTTATGAATTATATTGTGGCATCTAAACATGCTATTAACGAGTGCCTACGCTATATTTAACCAAATGGTTCCCACAGCTGACGAAATTTAAACGGTACTTATCTCGTCTTGGATACAAGTAAACTCATATATTCTTTATGGGATAGGCGTCGGGCAAATGTGAAGACCAATCAAGTAGTTTGATTTCATTGAATCTCTTCTACTCTAACAACTGTATTTTATATTTTTTTTTCTGAAAGGAATTTACATTATGGTATATGGATTTGGGCTTCATCAGCCACTGATCGCATGGGTAGTCCCTTGGCGATTGGAAGGAATTTAGTTTGCTGCTGGAAGTACATATTTCGTACTGTGTACATAGTGATACAATTTTAGGAAAAGATCATATATTAGTGACATACTTCTGTAGGAATTATAGGCACATTACTTTTAGTTACATATTTTATTAAGTATTAATATCTGTTAATAATAAAATGAGTCTTCCTATAAAAAGACGATGCAACTGAAGAAAGAAGATGAAGGAGGAGTTGTAATTAAAAATAAAAATAAAACGAATTAAAACAAATGTAATGTAATGGTGATGTACGCACATAATTAATAATTTAACGAGTAAGCAAATCGCAATAATACTGCGCTTCCCCGCCGCTCATATTGAAAGTACCTCCAGAGCATGGTTCTAGAGGTTTCGGATCAAAAATCAAAAGTTACCACGTTGTTCGCAAGGGTCGATTTACTATATTGATTTTGTCAAAATGCCGGAGAACACTATATATATATATATATATATATATATATATATATATATATATATATATATATATATATATATATATATATATATATATATATATATATATCTAACACTACTTCCATTAATTAATTAGTGGGAATTAGCACATTAATGGGTGTGTTGTAGAAGTGGCATTAACATTAGTGGGTGGTAGCAGTTAAGAAATAGCGAACATAAAATATGAGATTGTTATTTCTTTATTAAATAAATTAAAAATATTAAAGTTAAAAAATATAAGTAATACATATCCATTTATACAAGAAACATATACAATACAATACATATACAAGAAACTGGCAGATTGATTGCAGAAGACAAGGAGCAGCTTGAAACCCTTAAAAAAGAGATCAAGGATAAACTACAACTTGCCTAAGAGATAAAACAGTCTTGCACATCAAAGATCTGGACATGACTTCGGCGATAGAGGATGCTAAGCAAGCTATTTGTGGCGCTTTTCCGATGAAGCCCGAAGTACTAGACGTGAGAGGGCTGAAGCCTGCGCACACAGGAAAATAAAATGCAACTGTGGTACTACCAATGACAGATGGAGCAGCGCTTACAAAACTGGGTAAGATTAAAATCGGTTGGACGAAATGTAGAGCCCTTCAAGAGCCTTTCAAGAGAAAAGGAGTCGAAGTACTTTAGGTGCTGGGGTTTTGGACATACAATAACATACAACTGTGACTGCATCTGGAAATAAAGATATCGAAGACTTGGAACAGATCCTCAAGGACATTTGTACAAAAATTCGAGCCAAAAATGAAGAAGCAATTATAGTGGGAGATTTCCATGCAAAATCTCCACAATGGGACCTAGAACAAACATACAGCTGAGGTCATGTAATGACGGAATAGATTGCTGAGAACTAATACTGAACCGCGGCAATTTACCAACGTTTGGAAGAAGAGACTATACCTTTACTCTAGACCTGACCCCAGCTACGGACAATATCAGTAGGAGGATTACGAGATGGGAAGTAAGCGACCTTGGAGTCCCTGAGTGATTATAGCTTCATCGTCTTTGAGATAGCCGAGGACCTATCATCTGAGAGGAAAACGGTAAGGAAAGGCGGATGGCAGGTGAGGAAACTGGATAGACCAAAGCTACAAGTTCTGGAAGCGATACCTGAAGAGGAGTATTCACTCTCTGCGGTTTATTTTACACAACGGCTAGCACAGATGTGTGATCTAACCATGCCCAAAAGGTAGCAAGTAAGGAGGGGACAACCGGTCTACTGGTGGAGTGAGACAATAGCTGAGCAACGCAAGGAATGTACGGCGAAAAGGAGAGCTTACGTAAGGAGAGTAAAAAGGAATGACCCAGTGGAAAGCCAGCGTCTCTGGGAGGAATACAAAGCTAGCAAGAAAAAGCTACAAAATAGTATTAAGAAGGCAAAGAAAGTGCGTTGAAAGGACGATCTGCCGCAGTGTAGATAGGGATATATGGGGAGATGGCTATGAGATCGTTACGAAAAGGCTCATGGGACATCCTCCTTCACTACAGTTGGCTATGGAAACCACGGATAAAATAGTTGATCACCTCTTTCCCGTCCATATGCAGGTAAACTTTGTCCGCGATGCTACCGTAATGTTTACAGATTTTAGCATAGACGAACTACGTACTGCTGCATTAAAACTAAAGGCCGATGAGGCTCCTGGACCCGGCAACATTCCGGCGCAAGTCGTCAAGGAGACTGCACTGAAGAACCCTGATTATACTTTGGCCATATATAACAACTTAGCTAGAAGAGCCGACTTTCCAACGGAATGGAAACGAGATAGGATGCTGCTACTAAAAAAGGGAAATAAACCAATGAGCAACCCAGCCGCCTTCAGAACGATCTATCTTCTGGACGCGGACGGCAAGCTATACGAACAACTGATTGTGAACTGGTTAAATAAAGAACTAACGCGAGTGGAACGACTTTCTGAAAAACAATATGGATTTAGACAAAGGCAGCAAACAGTAGATGCCATTAACGAGGTCTTGAGAATCGCTCGAGAGGCAGGAAAATATTACTCGTGCCCCCATAGAAGACTCTGGTGCTGTCATAACACTCGACGTCAGAAACGCATTTAATAGCGCTTCTTGGCAGGTAATCCTGGACGAACTAAGACGGTGACGAATTGATGAAAGCCTAATCAGCATTAGTAGAGTGCTCATACTGGTTGGGAGTCATCCCCCCAACACTTTCTATGACGTCACATTTGAACTTGAGGGAACCAAGGTCACATTTTCAAGGTAACCTTTTCCAGGCCACCTCACGCGTCATATTGAGATCAAAGGATGCCGCTAGACAGGTGTTAATTGGATACCGACAGGTGTGTAAATTCTAGGGAAGCGTTGGCGTTGTCGAGAATTTCAATATTATTTAAAAAAAAGTCCGGCTAAAACAAGTATGGCAGTACTAAAGAAAAAAAAACTGATGACGTAACTCGTATAATTAATTTGAAATTTCTCGCTTGTGTTGAAATACAGTGTTAATCAATTGTGGATGTCGGAAGACGACTCTGATTTCAATATCGCTCACTGGGATTTACTTATAATAACTTTTTAATCTCTATTATTTACAGCATTTACAGGTTAGTGGACACGCACTAATAGACGCGAGTCGGTAAATAGGTCGGACAGTTCTCGAGGTTGAACTCTTTTTTTTACTGCTGTGATAACGGATTAAAATATCTGTTAATATACGAGGTGATCTTTTTAAACATACACAGTATTGGTGGTATTTACAATGTGGTCTTTTTAATTTAATTTTTAATTATATTCAAATTTAATTAATTTAATCTAATTTATGCAGATGATTAAATGACTATTTTTTTATAATGGGTGTTTTATATTAGGGTACATTTTCCTTTAAAATCTGTAATAGTCGTCGTGGGTGGTCGCATAATGGATCCTTATGTAGTCAAGGGGGGGGTCTTGACTACATAATGTAGTCAAGACCCCCCCCATTGAACAATAATGTCGATTAGATGACAAACATATTGTTTACGGACTTATTTAACTGTATCTATTTCAGGCACGTTTTGCGAGCGATATATGTAGATATATGTCTATAATAAAGATAAAATTGAGTTGTATGTCTTACTATTAATTAATTATGCGAATTTGTAACATTTCCATTATATTTCTAGATCGACAGTTAAATTTAAGTAATCATGGTTGTTATAGAGAGATTTTGTATAATAATATAAATATATCCGTGGAACTATGATTTTACTAGAAATCAATATAATTTGTCCAGGGCTTATTCAATTGTATTTCTTTCAGGCACGTTTTGTGAGCGATATATGTAAATATAATATACTTATTACAATAAGAAAATATTTAGTTGTATGTCTATACTATTAATTAATTATGCGAATTTGTAACATTTACATTATATTTCTAGATCGAAAGTTAAATTTAAGTGAAACATAATTGCTATAGAGAGATTTTGTATAATAATATGAATATATCCATTGAACTACGATTTTACTAGAAAGCAATATAATTTGTCTAGAGCTTATTCAATTGTATTTCTTTCAGGTATGTTTTGTGAGCGATATATGTAGATATAATATACCTATAATAATAAGATATAATTAAGTGGCATGTCTATACCTACTCTTAATTAATTATGCGACTATTTAACTGTCATTCTTTTTCATCAGGATTTCATACGAATATTTTTAACATAGTCTGGATACGCATAATAAGAATACGTATGTATCGGGATAATTAAAGTCTTAGGCGAATAAACCGTATCCGATTTAATAACTAAACCAACATTGTTGAGGATATTAACTAATATGTACGGTGGAAATGTAGAAATTAGAAGGATTATGTTTTAAATTATGTACCTGTAAAACATTGCTCTAGAGAATGCTAAGAACTTATTTACTGGTACTATTTATCACAAATTTGACAGGTGGGTATTATCTAGTGCATAATTTAGGTGGCTAATATGTCAGACTAATTCACCTAATACTAAATGAAGATACAATTAGGAAAAATCCTAAACGTATGCAATTTATACATATTCTCAGCCGAAAAATTCATAAAGCAAATATACAAGTATATTTTCTCTTGCAATCTCGAATGGTCATCTGGAAAATGGATTATAATCGTATATTAATATTAATATTAATTCCATAAGAAGAGTTTCAAGAATTAGTTAACCGAATTAATATTAATGCTAATTATTTTAAATGAATATTGACGTGGATATTATAGGTAAACTTTATTTATGTCCTAATTTCTGATATAATACAATATGTAATTAAGATATTATTTACTATAAGTACAATGCGAAGAGGCTCTTGTAGATGGATGGGCACATGAAAAGAAATCTTCATGCGTAGACGGTTACATTTAAAAGGGTGACATATCAATAATTTTGATTTGGAACTAAAAGCCCAGAATATAATAACGGCCCCAAGACTATGCTCAGTCGAAATTTCAGGCAAAAACTGTACTACGTACCTAATTTTAGTATTTAATCTGACATGTGTAAAAGTCTGTCATCAGGATGTATGGAATGAAAAACTATTACGAAAATATTTATTTAAAACTAAAGTACTGATTTATTATTTTAATTCAATTTATTGATTTACCACCTACCATTTCGATTGAAATTTAAGACAGTTTGTCTGCACCCACTTCACACTAATGTTACATACATATCCAATCGAAGTACATCAGAATTCTCTTTTTTCTTGAGTAGTACGTCAGTATAAAGTGAAAATGAGATGGATTTAACTAAGATAAAAACGCATAAAGATTTCTTTTCATGTGCCCATCCATCTACAAGAGCGTCTTCGCATTGTACTTATAGTAAATAATATCTTAATTACATACTGTATTATATCAGAAATTAGGACATAAATAAAGTTTACCTATAATATCCACGTCAATAGTAATTTAAAATAATTAGCATTAATAATAATTCGGTTAACTAATTCTTGAAAATCTTATGGAATTAATATTAATATACGATTATAATCCATTTTCCAGATGACCATTCGAGATTGCAAGAGAAAATATACTTGTATATTTGCTTTATGAGTTTTTCGGCTGAGAATATCTATAAATTGCATACGTTTAGGATTCTTCCTAATTGTATTTCCGTTTAGTATTAGGTGAATTATTGACATATTAGCCACCTAAATATGTACTAGATAATACCAACCTGTCAAATTTGTGATAAATAGTAGCAGTAAATCAGTTCTTAGCATTCTCTAGAGCAATGTTTTACAGATACATAATTTAAAAAATAATCCTTCCAATTTCTACATTTCCACCGTACATATTAGTTAATATCCTCAACAATGTTGGTTTAATCATTAAAATGGATACGGTTTATTCGCCTAAGACCATAATTATCCCGATACATGCGTATTCTTATTATGCGTATCCAGGCTATGTTAAAAATATTCGTATGAAATCCCGATTAAAAAGAATGACAGTTAAATAGTCGCATAATTAATTAAGAGTAGGTATAGACATGCCACTTAACTTTATCTTATTATTATAGGTATACTATATCTACATATACGCTCACAAAACGTACCTGAAAGAAATACAATTGAATAAGCTCTGGACAAATTATATTGCTTTCTAGTAAAATCATAGTTCAACGGATATATTCATATTATTATACAAAATCTCTCGATAACAATCATGCTTCACTTAAATTTAACTTTCGATCTAGAAATATAATGTAAATGTTACAAATTCGCATAATTAATTAATAGTATAGACATACAACTAAATATTATCTTATTATTATAAGTATATTATATTTACATATATCGCTCACAAAACGTGCCTGAGTAGAGGACGACAGCCGGCGCTAGAGCTCCCCCCACCACTTTCTGTGACGTCATTGACCTTGAAAAGGTGACCTTGATCGGGACGACCTTGACCTCGATAGAGGTAACCTTGGCCAAGGGCATCGTGATATTGACAGAGGTCACATTGACCAAGGTCATCGTGTCCTTGTCCAATGTCATCATGACCTTGGGCGAGGTCACCTTGACCTTAAGTAATGTCACCTATGAAAGTCACTTGGTAGGGGTTATTTCAAAGTCAATTTCATCGGGACCAATCACAGATGAGATATTTTGTTTAAAAGTGTGGACATGTAATGTCCACACACCACTAATTGCACACCCAAGACTTTGGGTGTGCAATTAGTGCAACAGAATATTTTATAAGTAAGTAATATTTTAAATTATTTTTAACCAATATTTTACTGATTTACTTCATTTAAATATGGCGGTAGCTAGTATTAATTTAGCAAATATCAATGATATGCTTAATGGTGACATGGAAGTTTATGAACAAAAATTAATTTCGTCTTTAGAGATAAACAAACCTTTTGTTATTAAAAAATTACGTGTGGTCAGTACTCGCTTTGGGAAAACAGTTCTAGCAATTTTATTCGATAATACTATAAATCTGACTTTTAAATCATTTTTACCGCAGAAATTGTATGAATTATTGACTGTAGATACAGTTTGTGTAATTAATTCATCTCATGGAAGATATACATTAACTCATTTGGGTAAGAGCAATCCAACTGTGCCTGGTTTAAAACTTAGGACTTTATTAAAATTTAATATTAGTAAGTAACAAAACTGTAAAACCGTAATAGTATTGATGCAGATAACCGAACAAAAATTATTAGTTAGTAATTAAAACAAAACTTCAAATCAGTAATAGTACTGATGAAAATAATCCACCAAATATCTTAATGCGATATGAATATTCATAAACAAAAATTAAATTCATCTTTGGAGATAAACAAGTCTTAAAAAAAGTTACGTGTGGTCAGTACATGTTTTGGGAAAACAATTCTAGCTATTTTGTTCGAGAATACTATAAATCTGACTTTAATTATTTTTACCGCAAAGAGCGTATGAAATATTGACTGAAGTAATCAATTTATCTCATGGAATATATACATAACTCGTTTGGGTAAAAGTAATCCAACCATTTCTAGTTTAAAACCCGAGACTATTAAAATTCGGTAATATATTACAATTAAACAAAGTTTCAAATCAGTAAATAATATTGGGGAAAATAATTTAAATATTATGTTCTAATATGGGTTTTTGTTATCACTAATTACCACATCATTTGTTTTTTTTATAATTAATAAGGTAAATTATTGAAATTTTCTCTATTCTATGTATATATATTAATATGTTATATTTTTTTAGGTGACCTTTTACATAAAAAAATGTGGATGCATTATTGTGAAGCAAGCTGGCCCATATCTGAAGATTTGGAGACCAGTATTGATAGACTATCATGTGAATTGAACGCCCTAAGTTTTGATACGGAACACGACATGGTCTACAGTAATAGCTATAACAAGGACACTATGCTAAGGCACGATGGTTTGATTAAAAAATACCGCTTAGGTGCGAAGTTATGCCAAAAGTTTCTTTTTAATATAATATATTTGGATGAATTTTGCACTTTAATGATATTAGGCGATTTAAAAAGTTTTCTATATAAATTAGTAGAACATTTACCCGAGGATATTGTATCAAAATTCCAATTAAATGACTCAGGTCTTGACGATGATAATGGAGAAGTATTAACATAGTTGGTCCTTGGTGAACAAATATCGCATGTGTACTTGTTAGATATATAAAAAAAATGTAAAGTTAAATTATATATCAAAATATTTTTTTCTAGTTATATAGTTATCGATAAAATGTAATACTAGTCAAATATGTTCATTTTTATATTATAGTATAATCAACTTGATTTACCAGATTGTATTCATACTGTACTTATCAAGCAAAAAATAAATATATAAAACGTATAATGTGTTATTCACATTCTTATACCATATTTGATAAAAACATAGTTAAATAAATAAAAGACATAAGTAGACTTTTTGGTTTTTCCCAGGTTGTATGGAAAACGGAATGTTCCTGTAAATGGTACAGGTTATGTTAATATATTTATATTGTATTGGTAACAAATTTCAAAGATATATATTTTTTTCTTTTGTAAATATTTATAGATATGAGGGTAGGATAGTCCCAGAAATACTCGATATAACAAAGAAAAGATATATAGTTGTAGATGTTCATTTAAATGTAATAGAGGGTATTATATATGTAATCGTTTTATATTAAGTTGTATAAATAGCGACCTTCTTTCCATTGTCTAATAAAGTAACAATTTGGTTGTAGATGCGGGTGTGTGTAAACCAGACACTTTATTCAAATTAAAAAAAAAATGGTACATACAAATTTTATTGTTAAATACAATGTTTTATATACATTTATGAAATTACAAATGCCAAAAATGCAAATATTAAATATTATTTGAATTATAAAACAATATCCTTTTCCAATATCCAAGAGTTGTGTTTCTCGGTGAAGCCGGACCATTTCACTAATACTTCCTTGGTTCCATCTTTCCTTTTCCGACGTCGTAAAACTTTTTCAACGAGGTATACATTGGGATTTCGTGTTTTTTGTAGTTCCATTTCATAAAAATATCCTTTAATTGGTCGACCATCTATGTCTTCTAAGGCGTATGTAACAGGATTTGTTCTATTTACATTTACTATCTTAAATAATTCCGTTGACCAGTTGGCATTGTAACCCTTTTCAAACGCATTTTTAAATTTACTTATTCGCACAATGTCTCCTATATGGAATTTTACTTTTAAGGGTATAATTTTAGGATGGTTGTAGGCTTGAAGTTCTGTACTGGGTGTAACATCAGCCGGTTTCATACCTATCGTCCGATGCTTTGACTGATTATATTTATGTGTAATGTCTGAGAAAATACTCAACCACTCATATTGACCCTTAACTGAAAATTCCTTGTAGATCGAATTCTTCAAAGTCCGTATAACTCGTTCTACTATCGCGGCCTTCTTAGAGCTATATGTAGAATAATGATTTACATTATTATAACTCATTAGCTTTGAAAAATTTTGATTGTAGAACTCGGTGCCATGATCGCTTTGAATATTAACTGGTGAGTAGCCAGCTTCTTCGATAATGGTATTCATAGCTTTAGTAACCACCAAACCAGTTTTATTCCTAAGTGATCGTGTCCACACATACTTGGAGTAGCAGTCGATTACTACAAGTATATACTTATAACCATTATTTACTTGGGTGTATGGTTGCATTTCAATCAAATCGATTTGCCATAAATCGCCATATCCTTTTATGATATGTTTTCCTTCTTTTAAAATTTCGTCGAGCCGATCTATGTAATTCATTAGCAATTTGACGTTTAATATCTGACATAATTTTAAATGTCAACTTCTCTACTGGGTAACCATTGAGGAGGAATAGCTAGTCTACCATTACGAGGATCTATATTATCTTGGACTGGAACTAGTTTTTTGTTTAACAGTTCAAATTGTTGAGCTAAAGTTTCCTTTGCCTTCTCTATTTCTCGAACCTGGTTTTTTAACACCTCAATTTGTTTAGGTAATGTCTCTTCAATATTTTCTAATTTCTTACGCAGCTGATCTTAATTCTTTGAGACAATTATTTTAACTGCCGCAATTTCATTATTCAAGCGGTTATATGTGGAGTTTAAAATCATTTTCGCCGATTCCTGAACGGCATTCTAAACAGCTTGTATAGTTAACTGTAATTGGTCAACGACCTTGTCGATACATTCGGTTACATATTTCTGTGTGGCAGCATAACTTTCTTGTAGAGGGTATCCAACATTTGTCAGACGTTTACTTTGTACATCATAATTACCGTCCTTTAACTTGAAACCAACACCTGGAGGTCCGCGTAATATTATACGCTTGTCCCCACCTTGTCGTCGTCCAAATTTATCGATAGTGTTGTTAAGTGTACTCATTTCTGCATCTATCTGATACAATCTCCATAGTTTGCTCCCTATTATACTTAATATTGTCCTGTTACCAACCAATATTCATGTTTTTAATATTTAATGCACAATGTTCTCTTCACGCAGTTCCTCTATTATGCTTAAAATTTCGTTGCCGTGACCGGTATGGCCTGCCATCTTTGAGCTCCATAACAGTCTGAGTCGATCCACCAACTCTTTAGGCTTATTCCAATACACGTAATCGACTGCCCGACAATTTTCTTGGGGGTAAATCACTTTGGTGGTAGGTAGTTTTGAGGGATGTATACCTTCACCACTACGTTGTGATCTGGTTTTCACTCCATAGTTCAACATTGCAGGATTTATGATTTCCACATATTTCTTGCTTGTACTTCTATTTTTACCTCTTTTAATATCATAGTCTTGGTAGGTGGCGTTTGTTAACTTCAACATTTGACCATAAGCTTGCAAATTATCATCGTTAATAACACCTTCGGGTCTATGTAATATAGAAGGAATCCTAAGAAATATTAAATCATATAATTCAGAATTTCCTTGAAAGGATTTCAGTTTTTTATTTTCACGCCAAAAAGAAATGGTATTTCTGATAAAACGTACTTCTGCATCTCCCATCCGTAGCTTATTAGTATTTGGGTCGAAACGTATACTATATACAGTATCATAATTAGACTTTTTGGTTTTCAAGCCTTCAATGTAGCTGTATGGTAAGAATTGTTCGTCATTAGAGCCGCTTGCACTGGCCGAGAAGGATGGTGTGGATGTTATCATAGAAAGCGAGGTATCTGGAAGTGTTGGTGCAAATGGACAAATGTAAGAGCATTGCATTATCCTCCTCATATTCTGTTTCACTATCCTCACTCTTTGTGTTAGGGCTCATTGTAGAGATTGCGTTACTTTCCGTTTTCATCCGTAATGGAGTTCGAGAAGATGGAATTAGCTGAGACTTTATATCCGTTGCAACTTCTGATATATTTTTGAGTGGCTTTGTTATAGGTTCATATAGTTTTTCGAGGGCTAATTTATTTTCACCATTTCTGTTTTTGACCATGTGAAATTTTTTTCTAACAGCATTAGTGGCATCCACCAGTTTCCGTTTTATATCAATTTCTCCAGTGGCTGCGTCACTACTGTAAACCATTTTGTAAACAACACACAAATTAGTTTGATGATGATGTACACCTACCGTTGACTGCTTAGCAAATGAGATGTTAGGTTATTGCCCTACACATAAATATGACTGTCGAAACCTTTTCGATACCGTCCCTTTTGTATCTTGCTATCTTTATCGATCACTAAGAAGCCATATTTGTCCTTCCAACATAGTGCACACATATCTAGAAATTGATTGAATGTTATATCAGGTGATACATGATCAGAGAAAATGTGTCGTAAGTTCAATTCATCTGCTTGAATTATAATAAAAAATTTGCATTGTCGCGAATTAGCTGTTTTGGCACTCGCGAATACGTTTGTGCAAGGTAAAAGCAATCTATGTTCTTATGACGACCCATACTAAAATATAATCTGATTACGTCTTGCTTTTCACAAATTACATCGTCAAATATAAAGATGGAATCTGACTGTGCTTTGGTTCCATGATATGAGCATTATCTATGAGTATAAAATCCTAGTCCTTTGATTGGTGCCAATACTTTGCGAAGGTTTTCATACTTTGGCTGATATAAAGACTTTGAATATATATAGACATTAGCGAACCGTAAACCGTGAGGGTGTGTTAATAACGATATTAGTACATTGGTCTTTCCTACAACACAATACAATTCGATGGACCTATTAAAAGAGTTCGAACAATTCGGGGTAGAAGATGTCCGTGACGCGGTATTTGATTATCTTGCATTGTTCCACCTATAACCCCCTCATCCAGGTTATCAACGACAAGCCTTTGTTTCTGGGGCACCACTCCCATCGTTTTATATAATAAATATGTAAAGTTGATATGGAATGTCTTATTTCGATGTCGACTCTCAAACGAGTAGGGGGTTATTCGAGGTGTTTCCACCGCCGCAGAGGATACAAAACTGGAAGTCGTATTATTAATTCACTGATTAATAAACTAGCTGTTGAGATTCATTTGCCTGGGGGGTGCCAATACTGCGGACCAGGTACGAAGCTAGACAAGAGACTAGCAAGTGAAGACGTTGGTATAAATCCACTGGATGCTGCCTGCAAAAGTCACGATATAGCTTACGCCAAAAGTACCGACTTAAAAGATCGACACAAGGCAGACTACGAGCTCGAACAACGTGCTTGGGAACGTGTGAAGTCTAAGGACGCAAGTATCGGGGAAAGGGCTTCAGCTTGGTTAGTCACGAATATCATGAATGGAAAGCAATGCTTTGGAATGGGTTGTGAATCATCGTGCAAATCTAAAAGAAAGAAACATACCAGGAAATCGACAGGGGGGAAGGTAGAGCGCAAAGTTGCATTTGGAAGTGCAATAGTGCATAAAGTTCGTGATGTATTGAGAAAGAGTGAGGGAAAATGCACAAAGGATGTACATAAAGCCAGTAAGATCGCCATAAACGCAGCTCGCCTAGCATTGAAAAATGTAAGGGGCAAACGAAGAATTCGTACTCCACGCATAATACCGATTCCTAAAACTGCTGGTATTTTACCTTTATTGCCAATATTTTCCGGTTTATCGGCATTGGGAGCTCTTGCTGGTGGCGCTGCAGGTGTATCTAAAGTTATTAGTGATGTCAAGTTAGGTAAACAGCGTCTAGCTGAACCTGAACGACACAACAGAAATATGGAAGCCATAGCCATAGGCAAAAGTGGAAAAGGATTATACTTGAAACCATATCGTACACGGTTAGGCCTTTACTTGACCACATCAAATAATTCAAAAAACTACTAGACACCCTACCCCGAAAACCACTCAGTGATCTTGATTTACACCACTATTGTAAACAATTGAAAGTACCTCATTTCAGAGGAGTGTTTATGCGCGATAATCTACCGGTAGATGGGCCACATCGAAATGAAGCAGCCATTGTTAATTTGGATAGTGCAAACGGTCCAGGGGCCCATTGGGTTGCATACAGAAAAAGCGACATTTTAATAAACTATTATGATAGTTTTGGTGATTTGCCCCCACTTATCGAGTTAATAAGATATTTTAAAAAGGATAGGGTACCTGTTAGAATGATAAGCTATAACTATGAACGTCATCAAAAATTCAACACAGTTTGGTGTGGTCACTTGTGCCTTAAGTTTTTCTCATCCTTCTCGAGTCAGACAACGAGAACAATACATTAATATGGACATAATACCGCAAATGGATCGTCAGCAACTCAAGAGAATGAGGCATGCCCTTATTGCGTTTTCACGTTTACGCAGTTTAACAAAAATGAGTCGACAACAACTAGCTGATATGCCTAAGGAAGTGATGATTGCGTGTGCCCCAAATGAAATTGCTTTAGTGTGGGATAAATTACCAGAACATTTGCAAAGCGATATTGATATGCTAAAGTATCAATACTGTACTGATCATATTGATGATTATACAAATAACGAGATGGATCGAGATGTAAATGATGGACCGCCACCAAGGAAGTTAATTTGTTGCTATTGTAAAATGAGTGATGTAAACGTAGCCACGGATAATAATATCGAGATGACTTTGACTCCATCGTCGAAAACTGAACCGAGACCCAAGCGGTTATTTTTAAACTGTTGTTGATTATGCAAAGATAAATTAGTATGTTAGTGTCTAACTCTATCAGTCATGTCGCGCACGTTCACCATATCTGGACAGTCGAGTGTATTACACGTAGACTTTTATCCACCTCTTGAACCAGATCGTGGTCTACCTTATGGATTGGGTTTGCTTGGATTCTATTCGTACAACTCCATTCATAATATTAGTAAAAGTAATAATGTGCTTGCATATAGAAAGAAAAATAAAACTCAGCTAGAAGTTATTAAAATACCTCCGGGTGCGTATGAAATTGAAGAAATCCATAAGGCAATATATAATGCTATGAAAATTCGTAACAGCACCGCTTCTCCGAAAAAGACTGTTAAAACTTATTTTCCCTCCAAGCTGACAATAATACCCTAAAATGTGAACTTACTTCAGTATATGAAATTGACTTTACACCTGCTAATTCTATTAGAAATCTACTAGGTTTTGAATAGAAACGTTTAGAACCAAATAAAATTCATCAATCAACGTTACCTGTTAATTTTATGAAAGTACGAATTGTACGTGTAGATTGTAATATTACATCTGGTGCGTACCATAATGGTGAGCCAACACATACTTTATTTGAATTTAATGTTGACGTGGAGCCTGGCCATCAACTCACCAAGGAGCCACAGAATATTATTTATATGCCTGTTAAACCGGACGGTCGTCAGTTTATTGACAACATTACGCTGAGCATATTAGATGACGACGGCGACTACATTGATTTTCATGGGGAAAAGATTATCATAAAACTGGAATTAAAACCCATTTTATAAAAAGAGAGAAGAAGAAATAAGGTGGGTTTCTGTTACAACACTCAATTGCTTCGGATACGTCGTAATAATGAAACTATGGCGGCTAACACTTACAACAGAATAGTTGAAAATAAAAGAATTAGGGAGGACAAGAAGAAGCTCATTCGACGCAAAACTGTTAAGCCATCAACACGCCATTGTTTACCTCCCGAAGATCGTTTATTTCTTCAGTCAATTGGGCTTCAACTAACTAACAAGGCATAACCACCAATTAAAAAGATGCCTATTTCAAGTACATGTGAAAAGCTGGAAGTTTTCGATGAACCAGTATTTGACAATTCCTTACTTAGTTCATACGAGCATACCTACAAACCTTATGGACCACAAATCTATAGAAATTCCGATGAGATACGCATACCTGTTCATTTTCAAGATCTCCTTTTGGATATAGCTGACAGTTATATTTACATTGAAGGAAAATTTACTCCGAGTGATGTTTCCAAAATATGTCATTTATCTAACAACACCCTAGCATTTCTTTTTGATGAAATACGCTATGAAATGGGTGGAGAGCAAATAGCAGTAGTTAGAAAACCAGACATAAGTACGGCGTTGAAACCTATGGTATCATTCAGTGAAGTTCAATTACGAGCATTATTAACTAGTGGATGGGGTTTATCAGCAACTAAACAAGACATTTTTGATCGGGACAGTAACATCTTTAGCGGAAAGTTACCCCTTAAGTATCTTATGGGTTTTGCCGAAGATTATACCAAGGGTATATTAAACGTTAAGCAAGAATTAATCCTATCATTGCTCGCTCCTTCAGAAATTGTTATATTGGGGAAATTGATGCTAATATTCAAATAAATAAAATAGAATCTCTTCAGATGTGTGGGCCATAAAGACTAGTACAAGTCTGGAGAGGCCACGATATGTTGTTTTAGGTTTTTAAAATACCGTCCAGTCTGATAATAGAAGCATGGATGCGACACAATTCGTTCACGCCGATATTAACAACATCAGATTATATATAAATTCCGAAGTTTTTCCATATGAACGCTGGAATCTGGATTTTGGAAAGAAATTATACTCTACTGCGTATTACGCACATGAACATTTTCAAAAGAGTTACTATGGCAAAGATATGGGGGAACCTATGATGGATTATGGACAATTCTTAAATAACCCCCTATTTGTCATTGATTGTTCACATCAAGCCGATGCCTTGAAGTCATCTACAGTAGACATCAAACTTGAATTTGAAACACGTAAAAATAAATTTCCCACCAATACCAAAGTATACGCGTTGATTATTCACGATGCATACATGTGTTATAATATAATGGATGGATCGGTACACAACGCTTTTTCTTTATTACTGTAATATTAAGTTTTCAATATAGCAGCTCTCACAAGCTTATATCTGTAACTTTATATGAACCAGATTTGTATTAATTAATATTACTGTACTTATCGAGTTTAAAATAAATATATGTAAAAGAGATAATGTATTTTGTGTATTTCATGTAAATACATCCTTACACTCCCTTATTAAGTATGTAGTTAAATAAATAAAAGAAAATAGCACTGTTAAAGGTTTATTATATTTAAGAATATAAAACATATAAAACTCTAAATAATCAACATTAAAATACAAATTATAGAATAAACCATATAAATACCGTAAATAATAAACATTAGGATTAACATAACAATATGTTGTGATATGAATTTTCCAGTTTTAACAGATTAAATTTTACATTAGTTGATATTATTTAATTCATCTATAACTGCCATCAATGCATCCAAATTTTGTTCTGCTGAACTTTGGTAAAATAAATCATCAAAATGTATTAACTCATTGTCAAAGTTAGTTTCTGCAGAGATATTATCAATTGGCATAATATCATTCAAGGCATTAATTACCCACTGATTATTTAGTGCAGGGTCTGTTTGGAAAAACTCAATATCTGTGTGACCCCATGCTAAGGTTTTGGTTGAATTTGGAATTAAAAAGCGCTTATCGTCCTTGTGTGACAGAGCGACTTTATTCTTCATTTCTGTATAAATATCGTGCAAATATGTTGTAATGGTGTTCATTTTTCTAAATACTAAACCACCTTGTTCCACAATTTTTCTGTAATCATCAATTGTCAACTCTTTATTAATTACAGATTTTTTAACACCCTTTGCTTTTTTTAATTCATCTTTAACTGTCTGGACATAATATGCCTTAGCGCCGGTACCGTAAAAACATTTAATCGGGTCAGCTGGAAACTCATCTTTCATATTCCCTAATATCGACCGACTCACCGGAACATTAAACATATTACCAGGTTTGTAATTCGATGTATCGAATCTGTCTATGTTTTCTGTTATAAAATTATAAAAATTATCTGTGTATACTTTGATTGTTAAAGAATCGGTATCTGTATATAATAATGATGCATTTGAACCGTAATTTTTCTTTATAACATTATAAAAGAAATCATAGAGTACTGTCTTAGATAATTCTAATATAGAAAATCCTACATAAATGGGTTTATTGTACATGACTTTTAGAACATCCAAATGAATTGCTACGAAATTTTCAGAAAAAAATGAAAATGTTTTAAAATTGATGCGAGTTATAAGCCCCATAGCATCCAACTTTTTACCATAATTTTCCCAATGTGTCATTAGTCGTATATCCTTTCTATTTTCAACGTTTTCCATGGTCTTGCCAAAAACTGAATTATTCATTAATTTATAAAACCCTTTCTCAAATTTATTTTCAGCCCTATTTCGCATGTCGGTATTTAAAGCGATATATGTTTTCAACCATCGGGACTGGTTAAACTTTAATACGCGGTGAATTTTTTTCAAAACTAAACCATTCAATAGCCTGCTCTAAATTTTTGTAGTGAACAACATAATTTGTTTTACCATTCAAATTTGGTATTAGTTTTGTTAGTTTAGAATTTGAATTTGGAGGAATTATATTTTCGGCTAAGAATGGAAGATCTGAATGTATATCATGCAATTCATTTGGATACTGGACATCTACTTCCAAAATATACCCATATGGATTATCGTCTGGAGTTTGCATGACATCCAAGTTTGTAATTTCACTTTCAGTTAGCCACGCAAACCCATTTGTCGGCAATGCTTGGGACATACTGTGTCCATACAAATTTGTGGCATCTAAATACATAATAAATGAAGATGAGTCGTCAGGATTATAGTTAGGAAGAAACGTATTATTGGCTACATGTTTTCTATCCCAACACTGACTTATTCCACCTCGAATTCCCTTTTTCAACATATGCAACATATCTATATCGGTCAACAGTTCTAATTCAACCTTTGTATACCTTGGTGTTCCAGGATAGCCCTGGTGCTGTGAAGTACTGTAGGGGGTCTAGTTTGTATGTAACGAGACATATTTTTCTAAAATTTTGAAATACATCACATAAGAGAAGCACATCAGATAAATATCTGAATAATCACCAAGGGTGCGACAACCGAATAGATTCCACACCTCTTGAGCTCGTCCATAGTCTGCATCTGTTATGTGCTCCTGATTCAAATTATCGTAAAATTCCGCTTTGGATGGTAGATATGCTAAATTTAGTTTGTCTAAACTGTCAACAAAACTGTATGGAAACACCCCCTTCTGTCGCATCAATTTAAATTTTGAGTCATCTGGAAAGTATTTTCTTGGTTCAAAAAATAAATCTGAACTTAAGTTTTCACCCAAAGTTTGTGATGAGGAGGCCATAAATTTGAAACTATCAACGAAACGAAGTTTTAAATACTTTTTCTTTGCATGACCCTGTTTATCAACATAATCGTCTACATGTAGGTGTTTTGTGAAAGAAATATATTTCTCTTTGCTCTGAGCTATAACATCTACATTAGCTTTTTTCACGTCCATCTGTTTTTCAAAGTTCTCAAATTTTAAAATGTTTTCTGGAACATCCGGGCCAAATTTATCTTTTCGATTTTCGACTGTAATCACGTATGATTACGGTCATCTTTTTGATGATATAATAATTGATTTTCATTACTAAAATATAATAAGCACCCATCACAAAAGTACTTCTTATGTTCGTTCCTTGATAACTGTGCAGAAACTAACCTTGACAAGTTTTTAATCCAGCAGTAATGATTTTGTTCCGAATCATCGGCATCGGTTACTAGTAGCAAATTAACATGTACGTTCATTTTTTTCTGAGAATGATATAGAGCTCCCACAACCTCGTATATTACTCTATTATTTTCAAATTTGCGTTCTAAACCATACACATTAACCGAAATATTATTTTTTATTACAAATTTTGGAATACCCCGTATCTTAACTGGAAAAGACATACCTTCAACATCCAGTACCGTAGAAAAATGAGGATAAGATGAAATGTCCGATTTATTTAGTTGTGCAGGGTATAATGCAGACGTTATCGCCCATAAAAAGCAGCATTCATCTTGATTATGTACATTCAACACCGCTTTTTTATTTTCAATGAACTTTGGGAGCTTTATGTATGAAGAACCCCCAAAGCAGCTAAATTTGTTTATGTTCACTTCCATATACATAATATATTCCAGAGCCCATCCTGAAATTTAAAAAGAATTATTATAAAAGAACCAATCTAATTTGTAAAAATATCTTACCTGAATTACGTTCTTGAAATTCAGACATTTGTGTTGCCATTAAATCCACAAAATCACAGAAAACTTTGTCTAGCTCGGCGGATTCATCAATTACTTTGTTAACTGTATTAAATGATTTAACGTCAACAACCTCCTGAGTCTTCAAACTGTACCTAGCAAATAATTCCATATTTACTTTCACAGCTCTGTGCACTCTTATAGCATCAGTTAGTAAACGTAAAACATATTTTTTTACCATCTCAAAAAACATAGGATTGTCATTGCACCGATTTTCGCTAGATACTCTATAACATGCTATTCTTGACTTAAATGCGGTTTGAATTAATTGGACACCTGGTATGTAGTCGATGCATGCATTTGTTCTATGTTCCAAAGTTCTAAAGTACGCCTTTCGAGCGCTGTATGCAGTTTGAAGACTCAGGAGGTTGTTGACGTTAAATCATTTAATACAGTTAACAAAGTAATTGATGAATCCGCCGAGCTAGACAAAGTTTTCTGTGATTTTGTGGATTTAATGGCAACACAAATGTCTGAATTTCAAGAACGTGATTCAGGTAAGATATTTTTACAAATTAGATTGGTTCTTTTATAATAATTCTTTTTAAATTTCAGGATGGGCTCTGGAATATATTATGTATATGGAAGTGAACATAAACAAATTTAGCTGCTTTGGGGGTTCTTCATACATAAAGCTCCCAAAGTTCATTGAAAATAAAAAAGCGGTGTTGAATGTACATAATCAAGATGAATGCTGCTTTTTATGGGCGATAACGTCTGCATTATACCCTGCACAACTAAATAAATCGGACATTTCATCTTATCCTCATTTTTCTACGGTACTGGATGTTGAAGGTATGTCTTTTCCAGTTAAGATACGGGGTATTCCAAAATTTGTAATAAAAAATAATATTTCGGTTAATGTGTATGGTTTAGAACGCAAATTTGAAAATAATAGAGTAATATACGAGGTTGTGGGAGCTCTATATCATTCTCAGAAAAAAATGAACGTACATGTTAATTTGCTACTAGTAACCGATGCCGATGATTCGGAACAAAATCATTACTGCTGGATTAAAAACTTGTCAAGGTTAGTTTCTGCACAGTTATCAAGGAACGAACATAAGAAGTACTTTTGTGATGGGTGCTTATTATATTTTAGCAATGAAAATCTATTATTATATCATCAAAAAGATGACCGTAATCATACGTGATTACAGTCGAAAATCGAAAAGATAAATTTGGCGCGGATGTTCCAGAAAACATTTTAAAATTTGAGAACTTTGAAAAACAGATGGAGGTGCCTTTTGTGGTTTATGCAGATTTTGAATCAGTTTTGAAACCTATCGATACTTGTGAACCTAACCCACAATGTTCCTACACAAACAAAACATTCAATCACGAACCTTATTCTTTCGCATATATAATAAAATGTTCATTTAATGATTCTCTCTCCAAATTTGAATTATATCGGGGTGAAAATTCCGCTACTGTTTTTGTAAAGAAAATTGAAAGTGATGTGGTACGTATCTATCGAGAGTACTTCAAGTATATTGTCCCAATGGAAGTTCTTTCTAAGGAGAGGGAGAAAGAGCTCATGGAAACAGAAATATGTTGTATCTGTGAAATACCTCTTCAAGAGGGCGAATCAAAAGTTAAAGACCACTGCCATTTGACAGGTAAAATAAGATGTGTAGCACATTCCGCTTGTAATTTAAATTATAAAATTCCAAATTTCATACCAATCATTTGTCATAATATGAGTGGGTATGACTGTCATATGTTTATCAAAGGACTTTGCGTGAAAAAAGCTAATGTAGATGTTATAGCTCAGAGCAAAGAGAAATATATTTCTTTCACAAAACACCTACATGTAGACGATTATGTTGATAAACAGGGTCATGCAAAGAAAAAGTATTTAAAACTTCATTTCATTGATAGTTTCAAATTTATGGCCTCCTCATCACAAACTTTGGGTGAAAACTTAAGTTCAGATTTATTTTTTGAACCAAGAAAATACTTTCCAGATTACTCAAAATTTAAATTGATGCGACAGAAGGGGGTGTTTCCATACAGTTTTGTTGACAGTTTAGACAAATTAAATTTAGAATATCTACCATCCAAAGCGGAATTTTACGATAATTTGAATCAGGAGCACATAACAGATGCATACTATGGACGAGCTCAAGAGGTGTGGAATCTATTCGGTTGTCGCACCCTTGGTGATTATTCAGATATTTATCTGAAATCTGATGTGCTTCTCTTATGTGATGTATTTCAAAATTTTAGAAAAATATGTCTCGTTACATACAAACTAGACCCCCTACAGTACTTCACAGCACCAGGGCTATCCTGGAACGCCAAGGTATACAAAGGTTGAATTAGAACTGTTGACCGATATAGATATGTTGCATATGTTGAAAAGGGGAATTCGAGGTGGAATAAGTCAGTGTTGGGATAGAAAACATGTAGCCAATAATACGTTTCTTCCTAACTATAATCCTGACGACTCATCTTCATTTATTATGTATTTAGATGCCACAAATTTGTATGGACACAGTATGTCCCAAGCATTGCCCACAAATGGGTTTGCGTGGCTAACTGAAAGTGAAATTACAAACTTGGATGTCATGCAAACTCCAGACGATAATCCATATGTGTATATTTTGGAAGTAGATGTCCAGTATCCAAATGAATTGCATGATATACATTCAGATCTTCCATTCTTAGCCGAAAATATAATTCTTCCAAATTCAAATTCTAAACTAACAAAACTAATACCAAATTTGAATGGTAAAACAAATTATGTTGTTCACTACAAAAATTTACAGCAGGCTATTGAATGGTTTAGTTTTGACATACATTCACCGCGTATTAAAGTTTAACCAGTCTCGATGGTTGAAAACATATATCGATTTAAATACCGACATGCGAAATAGGGCTGAAAATAAATTTGAGAAAGGGTTTTATAAATTAATGAATAATTCAGTTTTTGGCAAGACCATGGAAAATGTTGAAAATAGAAAGGATATACGACTAATGACACGTTGGGAAAATTATTGTAAAAAGTTGGATGCTATGGGGCTTATAACTCGCCCCAATTTTAAAACATTTTCATTTTTTTCTGAAAATTTCGTAGCAATTCATTTGGATGTTCTAAAAGTCATGTACAATAAACCCATTTATGTAGGATTTTCTATATTAGAATTATCTAAGACAGTACTCTATGATTTCTTTTATAATGTTATAAAGAAAAATTACGGTTCAAATGCATCATTATTATATACAGATACCGATTCTTTAACAATCAAAGTATACACAGATAATTTTTATAATTTTATAACAGAAAACATAGACAGATTCGATACATCGAATTACAAACCTGGTAATATGTTTAATGTTCCGGTGAGTCGGTCGATATTAAGGAATATGAAAGATGAGTTTCCAGCTGACCCAATTAAATGTTTTTACGGTACCGGCGCTAATGCATATTATGTCCAGACAGTTAAAGATGAATTAAAGAAAGCAAAGGGTGTTAAAAAATCTGTAATTAATAAAGAGTTGACAATTGATGATTACAGAAAAATTGTGGAACAAGGTGGTTTAGTATTTAGAAAAATGAACACCTTTACAACATATTTGCACGATATGTATACAGAAATGAAGAATAAAGTCGCTCTGTCACACAAGGACGATAAGCGCTTTTTAATTCCAAATTCAACCAAAACCTTAGCACGGGGTCACACAGATATTGAGTTTTTCCAAACAGACCCTGCACTAAATATTCAGTGGGTAATTAATGCCTTGAATGATATTATGCCAATTGATAATATCTCGGCAGAAACTAACTTTGACAATGAGTTAATACATTTTGATGATTTATTTTACCAAAGTTCAGCAGAACAAAATTTGGATGCATTGATGGCAGTTATAGATGAATTAAATAATATCAACTAATGTAAAATTTTATCTGTTAGAACTGGAAAATTCATATCACAACATATTGTTATGTTAATCCTAATGTTTATTATTTACGGTATTTACATGGTTTATTCTATAATTTGTATTTTAATGTTGATTATTTAGAGTTTTATATGTTTTATATTCTTAAATATAATAAACCTTTAACAGTGCTACTTTCTTTTATCATTTATTTCTTTTATTTTAACTACATACTTAATAAGGGAGTGTAAGGATGTGTTTATATATATATATACATATATATCTTATATGCTATTTCAGCTTATAAGTTTTTTAAAAACAATTTTTAATATTAAACACTGTTTATTTACAATTTTGTATTGAGTCGTAGACGACGAAATGAAGTTACAATCTAGACTGACTTAGTGCTGGCTTGGATGTAATTTATAAGTTTATAATGCTGACGCTAACGCTTGGAAAATCGTGGCTTTCCGGGAAGGCCTTGGCAATACTCCAAGCCATCACATTTAGTGATAAATGAAATATAAAATGCACAATCAAAAGTTAAGCAGGTATCGTATGATGTCTGGAAAGAGAATGATAACAGATTCCCAGAATATCATATTACCTTCTCACAAGATAATAGCTATGCGTTACATACTGAAATATTCTAACTTAACAATGTATATAAACGGTATTTTTATATAACAACTCCCCCCTTATAATAAAAGTTGGTGTATTACAGCATCTTTTAAGGAAGTTGAAAGTAAAATTAAATTGAATAAAAAAAAATTTAACAATATAAAAAGCAAAAATAGAAATGAACAAAATACAAATTGTCTTTTGCACAACACATTAGTTCAGTTCAATAGTGTCTTGACCATTGTCTTCTTCGGGTCGGATGGAAGGTCTTCTCCTAGAAAGGATACTTCCAAATAGTCTTTTTTCGGGTCTAGGTGGAGGTGGAGGCGAATTCGTCGGAAGGGCGAGTCTCCTCTTCTTACGGCATTTACAGAAAATGTAAAGTATGACAATACCGATTATGAGGGTAATTGTAAAATATGTGAACCATGAAATGTGCTTAGAAACGAATGGTTCATATATTAAGTCGTCTAAGGTTTTTGAGTACTCGTCTAACTTGTATTTAGCGATGTCCAAGTCTTCTACGTTTAAGTTGTTTAGTTTTAACGGTTGCAATTCTGGCATTTCGATTCTGTCAGGAAGGTCTTCACAACAATCGTATGGAATTATAATTGGGTGAGAGTCACTGGTTGTTTCAGAAAAGTCCTTGGGATCTGCTTGTACTCTGGTAGCTCCAATGAATGCATTGCATTCTGGTTGTAATTTTAAGACCGAGTTTTTGAGAATCAATTCGGTTTTTGAATTTCTCTGTTTACAGTTGATTGTGATTTGTAGAGGCTCTGAATTTATAATTAACCAAGTATTTCCGGTTAATTTTTGAACTTTATAACCTTTTACGAATATCAGCGAGGTTTGGCAATTTTCGGGTACGGATTTCAGATTCTTCATGATTCTTCACATATGGCATCTTTATCGATAGGGTACGCGAACTGGTTGGAACAAATTTGGGTTTCATGAATTACAATCATCCAAGTTAGACATAGGAATGTATATAAAAGAATTGTCATCTCGCGCAATGTATTTTTGAGATGTTTATAAAATCTGGTATAGACCAGTTCGGCTGTTTAGAATTGGAATTGGAAATAATCTATACAGTGTATACTTGCTGATCAGTTAATAGAATTTTTAAAACAAATATTAAATCATCGTTTGCTTGAAAAGCTTCTAGTTCCATTACGTCTAGGTATTCAGCAACGTCTGACATTCTAGTAGGAAGTGGTAAATTATTTTGGTGTAAATTTTGAGCAATTTGGTGAAGTGAGGTAATCAGATTTTCCGGTGTAATTATGGAGCTATGGATTATTCTTAATCTTGCAAAAGTAATTGAATTTAAAATATCATCTAACTCATTTTCGATATATAGATAACTTTCCATGAGCATTTCGCATTTTTCCAAAAATTTCAATGTTAATCGAATAATTTTGATTTCGTCTGATGTACGATAAACTGTGTCTGAGATAAATTTAATGTCGTTATTGAACGTCAACTCATCAAGCTGTAGTTTTTGAATCGTAGCGTTAAAATTTTGTATTACTGATGTGACTGTAATTTGATTTTTCATCAGGTTTTCTAATTGGTGTTCATCGTTATTTAATTTGTTAATGCAATTTTTATAATACTCACCATCTTCAACGTCTAAGTTACCTGTGATCGCTTTAAATATGGTGCCTATACCATTTATAATGCCACGCTTGTATCGCTTTTTGACATAATTAATTACGTTTACTTTTTCTCGAATTAATTTTGAAATTTGAGTTAGGAGGCTGACATGTGTTTTAACCTCGCCTTTAAAGAGATTCATATTTTCAAATGTGGGACTTATTGTTTTTAGAAGTGTACCCAGTAGCTTTTCATTGTGTTCATAAGCAATTTTTATATTAGAAATGTTCTTGTGAACTAGGAGAGTCCATTTTTTGTTTGTTGTTACTAAATTTGATTCTTGGTGATAATAAATTCCGATGGTGTTGTCAATGGGTTTTAATGGTGTATTGAGTGAGTACTGTGCCAAACAGCAAGAGAAACCTGAAAAAAATTTTAATTTTAAAGATAAGGCTTCATTCGATCGAAATTTACTTTTGTTTTTTGTGATGTTTCTAAATTCATGAGTATTGCAGAGTTTTTGAATATTTCTTGTACTTCGAATGGACCATTAAATTTATTACCTAATTTGGTTTTAATTTGAGATTCTTTAACGTAAACCTTGTCTCCGATTTGAAATTGATTGGGTTTCTCTGGTACGTGTTTATCGAATCGAATTTTCGACTTTTCTTTTTGAGCACTGGTTTTTGATCGGGCTATTTTGTAATAGTATGAAATTTTATTATTTAAATCTCGTATGTACTTTGATATTAACTCCTTTTGATTATATAGGGTCTCTGGAGGACGACTAGATGTGTGTTCGAAGACAAGTTTGTATGGCGTGAAGCCATGTGTTTTATTTAGGGAATTATTGTAACATATAATGGCGTATGGTATTATTGACAAGGGATGGTCGTTTGGGTTTTCGGAAGTATTTGCTCGTATCATTTCAAGCAATTTTGAATGAAAGCGTTCAACTGAACCATTAGATTGAGGGTGGTTAACGCTTAACGAAGGTTAGTTTAATGTCACATAGTCTACATAAATCTCTTAGTAAAGTATTATCAAACTCTCTGCCATAATCGCAGTGTATACGCAGAGGCGTACTGTAGTGTTGAAAATATAACAGTAAGGTGTTTACGATTGATTTGGCAAATTTATCTTGAACGAGATAGGCCGGTGTGAATTTTGTCAATTCATCTCTGATTGTTAGAACATAATTTCGAGTAGGGATTTCCAAAATGTCGATGTTGATTCGTTCGAATGGGGTTTTGGGGTTTCTGTGATTACCAATGGGTTATTTAAATTTTCTCGTAAAGCTTTAGTTTTTTGGCAGACTTCAGAATTTTGAATCAACCTTTCTACATCTTTGGTTAAATCGGGCCAATCATATTTGTTTCGTATTCTACGTATGGTTTCATTTATTCCTCGATGTAGGTTTGCCTTTCCGTTGTGATATTGATTTAACATCAAGGGGATTTGATCATCATCGGGCTTTTGAGATTTTCTTCACTAAAAATGAAAGAAAGCATTTCTAAAATAGGAAGTTCCGAATTGTTTTCGACAAAATACATTTTTGAGGGTTCAAAAATGTCTGTCTCTATAAAGAGTTAGGAACATTGTGTCTATTATCTCTTCGGGGTCGAAGGGTAATAAAACAATATAATACTTTCTGTTTTAACAGTTTTACTTAAAACGATATTAATTTTGTTGTGACAAAATTTGGTGCTTCTTCGAAAATGTCTTCGATTATTGAATAATGCAATTTTCCTAGTTTGTCTTTTTGAAAAAAAATGTAATGACGTCTTTATGCCTTTTGTCAAGTAATTGATTATTTGTTATTTTGATTTTATTGTAGTCAATTAGTGACTGAGTTTTATATAAATTTACAAAGGTTTCTAGTTCTTGTACGATAGCTTCTGGAGCAATTTCGGTTGCTTCAGATGCGTTCGATTCATTGTCAGAGTTAGATGTCGGAATTTTATTTTGAAATTTTGAACAATTTTGAAAATGATTGACTTTTATACGACTAAGAGCGTCTGCGCTTTTGTTTATTTTACCGGATTTGTATATAATTTCATACTCATATTCCTCGAGATTTAATCGCCAACGCGCTAGGTGACTGCCGGGGTCTTTTATTGATAAAAGCCCCGTCAAGGGTCTAGATCGGTTACTAACTTGAATTTCCTGCCAAAAAGGTACGGTTTGAAGTGTTTTATGGACCAAACGATTGCAAGGAGCTCACGCTCAATTGTGGAGTACTTCGTCTCAGCACTACACAGTGTTCGTGAAGCATAAGCTATTGGCAAGTCTTTACCTATCGGTCCTTGAGATAAAACGGCTTCGATAGCGAAAGAACTAGCATCGGTTGTGAGTATAAATTCGTCATCAAAATTTGGATAAATAAGAATAGGAGTGGTTACTCTAGGGCTTCTTTTAGTTGATTAAATGATTTTTGACATTCTGAATCAAAATTAAATGCAACATCTTTTTGCAATAATTTTGTCAATGGTTTTGATATTTTAGAAAATTGGGGTATAAAGTGTCTATAATAACCGGCTAAGCCTAAATTGTCTTTTTGGTTTTTTGATTCTGGAAAATTCGCAACACAATTAATTTTGTCTGGGTTCGGTTTTACTCCTTCTGGTGTAATATAAATGTTCTAAATACGCGACTTCCTTTCGAAGGAATTCACATTTGTCCGGTTGAATTTTGAGGTTTGCATTTCTTATACGTTTGAAAATTTCGGTTAGACGATCAATATGCTCGTCGAGGAATAAATAATAATATCGTCCATATAGACGAGGCAGCGTTGGTTTTGTATGCCTAAAAGGATGTTATCCATCACACGCTGAAAAGTAGCAGGAGCATTTTTCAATCCAAACGACATACGAATAAATTCAAAATGTCCATTCTCTACTGAAAATGCAGTTTTGGAGGAAATGTTTTTCGGTTCTATTTCTATTTGATGGAATCCCGAAGCTAGGTCAAAGGTTGAAAAGTATTGGCATTTTCCTAATTGGTCTAATAAGTCTGATATGTTCGGGAGAGGGTATTTGTCTCCGACGGATATTTCGTTAAGTTTACGATAATCAACTACAACGCGCCACTTTTGCTTGGCAGAGGCGTCTAATTTTTTGGTACGACCCAAAGTGGGGATGACCAGGGTGAAATAGATGGTCGTATAATACCCTGCGATAACATTTTAAAATTTGGGTTTTAACGTCTTCTTTGTGAATATGTGGGTAACGATACGATTTAGTCAAAATAGGTTTCGCATTACCAGTATCAATAGAATATTTAATTTCGTTAGTGAAACTTAAGTTATCTCCTTCTAAATAAAAGATGTCTGAAAATTCCAAGCAAATTTCGGAAATTAATTCTTTCTCTCCACAATTTAGATGATCTAACCTGAGTTGATTTTTTAATTCTGCTATACGGTCAGAGTAACATGTTTCTGGGCATAAAATGTTTGAATTTAGCAAAACAGAATTTTGAACTGGTTCTAATTTTAACTTTGAAAAATCCATCATTTTTGGGCATTTTGGGCATTTGCATTTGCATTAATAACGGAAGTCGAAAATTCGCCTTTGTGATTAATTTTGACAAGTGCATTTGGCAAACAAACCTTTTCTACTTCTTGAGCTGATAATATAGCATCTGTGTTTATGAGATTGCAATGAAATTTAAAAATTTGTTCCGTACGAGGGGTAATCGAGATTTTGTTTGAAAGAATTTTAGTTACAGGACGTAAAATATTATTTTGTGGAGCATTTGCTGATTTTAAATTTTCGGATGCCTTAAAAAGTGGAATGGTTTTAAAATTTGTGATCAATTGTTTATTTTTTATGTCTATCACACAATCGTAATGTTCCAGAAAATCTGATCCCAGTAGTCCATCGAATTCAATGTCTATATCGTGAATATAAACTTTGTGAGGGTTACCTTTTGCAAATGGAATTAAAGTCGATTCAGTGATTAAAATTTTTTCGTCAGTTATACCTTGAATAATAACATTTTCAGGACAACGTTGATTAAATTTTTCGCAAGTTTTGGGATTAAAAATTGAAAGTCCAGCGCCTGTGTCAATTAAAAGTTTAAATGTGTTTGTTGCATTCTTAATATAGTATAAATTTTTGGAGCTTACTGTCAAAAGAGAACTTGTAAATCCACGATTTATAGAAATATCTGTTCGTCTGGTTGATTTTGGTTGAGGTTTATTGCTCGAAACTACGTTTGGACGTTGGAGATTTGGGTTTCTAAATTCGGGGGTTGATCTTGGGGTTGAATTAGTTGAAAATCCTGATTGGGATTACAATTGTATTGGTCGTCGAAATTTTGAATTTCATGAACAGTATCATCATAGCAATAATTATTGATTTGCTGATAATCAGTATTATCAGTATTGTTAAGATCGTAACTACAATTATTTGGAATGGAATTATCGTGATCGTAATTGTAATATTGATATTGATCAGTCTCATATTGATTCTGATTAAAGATTTCATCATAGTATTTTATTCCAAAAACCTCGAGCCGTATTTTGCTTGCAACATGCTCCCCAGCCTGTAAGTGACGAATCGGAAAATATTTCAAGGTCGAACGTAAACTTTTTTATGGGATTAGGTCCCTTAAGTAGTTTCTTTGACCACCATTGCAAATCAGGTTGTAAAGAAGACGAAACCCTAATTTGTTCCTCATAATTGCCTCCATTAATAAGAAGGGCTAAATATTTTTCACGTTCTATTAATTTTGTGTACATCCAGCCGTACGCTACTGCTGGATAGGCTGCAATTAAGCAACCAGCTAATTTGGCGATCCCGTATTTTACAAGTTTGTCTTTTAACAAATTTGTCTAGCATCAGCTTTAATTTCTCTGTCTTTTCTAACGGTAATTCGAGCCACATGTTACATGAATCGACAATAAACCCTAAGAACTTGCATCTGTTAGGGAGGATACATTTTCTTTTCTTATAATTAATAATAAAATCTAACTTCTTTAAGAATTATAGAATTCTTAAAGAAGTTAGATTTTATTATTTATTTATTTATTTAAAAGTTAGATTTTATTATTTATTTAAACGATAGCGTTTGTGCTATGTTGTCTGCACACACGCTATAAGTATCTCCCATGACCCATAAGTCATCAAGATAAATAACAGAGAGAAAACCCGCCCTTCGTAATGTTTGAATAACGGGTTTCATAATCTTTGTAAAGATGAAGGGGCTTGTGCATGAGCCAAATGCCAAACATGTAAATTCAAATAACTGTCCCATAAATACGAATCTTAACAATTTTCTACTTTCGTGAGAAATTTTAACAAGAAAATATGCATCATTTAAGTCAATTGTATACATAAATGCTTCATGACTAAGTAATGTTATTACTGTTCGTATATCTTCCATCTTAAAATGGTTAACTTGGATAAATTTGTTCAATTGCTTGATATTTAATATAAAACGTTTACTGCCATCAGACTTGGGCACTAAGAAGTAACCAGAAATAAACTGTCCAGAGCTTGCCTTGCAAGACTTGACAGCTCCTTCGTCTAATTATTTTCCTATGGCCACCTTTAATTGCGTAATCTCAGATTTAGGCCTGACTGACTCGAATGGTTGTACAGTAGTATTAAATAAAACCTCAAAATTTTCAGACAGTCTCATGTTAGAACAATAGAAAACATACCTTTATTTTTTCCCATTGTTGTCGTATTATTTCAGGTTGAAAAATATTGAAGGGGCTGGTGCACACACCTGGGGGAGTCTCTTAAGATGATACGATGAGCATACCCGGGTAGTTTTTTTATACACATTTGGGGCCTTCAGTTGTTACAATGGAAAACTGACATAAATGACTTTTGTATTTTTCACCCAAAAAAAAAAAGATATGCAAGTCGGCGCCGACACAACGTTGTGAATTTACTTAGAACTCGAGGGTATATTTTTTGTGCACACCGAGATATCCAGCGGTGCAGATATATACTAATTTTAAATGGAACTAATGAATCAAAAGGACAATATCGTTTTGTCGGCCTAGTAAAGAATTTGTCTAAATCGCCATAGAAGACAGAAGGTTGATACGCTTTTCTATTATTTGTTCTAAATTCCCTTACCATACAAGTGTTTACCGCCGTATAATCTCGATAGTACATAAGATTAAACTATAAATTATAAAATAACGAATGAAATACATTTATTTATATAATTATAAATATATTTTTATGTGGATATCAAAACTGCTTTTGTGTTCAAGTTTTTGCAATTTTGGTATTAAAATATCACATGTGTATGAAAAGTTATGGTTTATTAAAGCTTATGGAGATAGAAAACTGATATAGGAAAATATGTTAGAAATTGTGGTTACACGTTAGTGTTATGAGATCTAGCGTACATATAAATTATAACTCGTGTATATATGTACAGTTGTGGGAGACGGACAATAAAGATCATATTTGAGATGATATAATACATAGGAATCATCGTCAAGGTAATCCCCGTTTCTAATGCAGCTATTCAAAAAGTAAGTTAATTAGCTAATTACTAGAGCAATGTTTTACAGGTACATAATTTAAAAAATAATTCTAATTTCTACATTTCCACCGTACATCTTAGTTAATATCCTCAACAATGTTGGTTTAATCTAATGATTAAACGTATAAACCGATAAACGAATAAACCATATCTGATTTAATATCAGATACGGTTTATTCGCCTAAGACCTTAATTATCCTGATACATGCGTATTCTTATTATGCGTATCCAGGCTATATTAAAAATATTCGTATGAAATCCTGACGGAAAAGAATGACAGTTAAATAGTCGCATAATTAATTAAGAGCATAGACATGCAACTTAATTTTATCTTATTATTATCGGTATATTATATCTACACATATCGCTCACAAAACGTGCCTGAAAGAAATACAATTGAATAATTCCTGGACAAATTATATTGATTTCTAGTAAAATAATAGCTCCACGGATATATTCATATTATTATACAAAATCTCTCTATAACAATCATGATTCACTTAAATTTAACTTTCGATCTAGAAATATAATGTAAATGTTACAAATTCGCATAATTAATTAAAAGTATAGACATACAAACTCACTTTTATCTTATTATTATAGATATATTATATCTACATATATGGCTCGCAAAACGTGCCTGAAAAAAATACAGTTAAATAAGTCCGTAAACAATATGTTTGTCATCTAATCGACATTATTGTTCAATGGGGGGGGATCTTGACTACATAAGTCATACATCCATTATGCGACCACCCACGGCGACTATTACAGATTTTGAAGGAAAATGTACCCTAAAACAACCATTATAAAAAATTGTCACTTAATCATCTACATAAATTAGATTAAATTAATTAAATTTGAATATAATTAAAAATTAAATTAAAAAGACCACATTGTCAATACCACCAAGTACTGTGTATGTTTAAAAAGATCACCTCGTATATTAACAGATATTTTAATCCGTTATTACTGCAGTAAAGAAAAAAGAGTTCCACCTCGAGAACTATCCGACCTATTCACCGATTCCTTTGATATATGCCGCCCCGCGTCTACTAGTGCGTACCCACTAACCTGTAAATAATAGAGATTAAAAAATTACAAGTAAATTCCAATGAGCGATATTGAAACACCAATCAGAGCCGTCTTACGACATCCACAATTGTTTACCCTGTATTTGAACACAAGCGAGAAGTTTTAAAGTAATTATATGAGTGACGTCATCAGTTTTTTTTCTTTAGTGCTGCCATACTTGTTTTAGCCGGACTTTAAATAATATTGAAATTCTCGACAAAGAAAACGCTTCCCTAGAATTTACACACCTGTCGGTATCCAATTAACCCCTGTCTGGCGGCATCCTTTGATCTCAATATGACGCGTGAGGCGACCTTGACCGAGGTGGCCTTGACTGATAGTGCCTGGAAAAGGCGACCTTGACCGAGGTGACCTTGAAAATGTTACCTCGACCGAGATGACCTTGATCAAGGTGACCCTGACCAGGGTGACCCCCTCAAGGTCAACTGTGACGTCATAGAAAGTGGTGGGGGGAGGACTCCCAACAGGTATAAGCACTCTACTAGCATCGTAGCCTCATATCTATCGGGGGAGACGGATAATTTTGCAACAGCGGAGTACCGCAGGGACCAACACTTTGGAACATCCAGTACGACCCCCTACTACGATTTCAGAAACTAGATGGGGTCACTTTAATAGTAAACACATGCATGTTACCCAACAACCTCTAGTTGGTAATTTAATTTTTAACCTGGAGTTTCATAATTATCAATCTTTCATAAGAGCCCAGTAAATTATAATGATGAATTAGAATTACAATACAGGAACTAGACGCTTACACTGTACCTACCATGTGAGAGCATATGTGGAGGGAAATTCGACTCAGGAAAATGGGACATCTGCTACAGAGTTAAAACTGATAAATAATGACTTTTATTTTCTCTTTCGAAGAATTCGAGAAATTCGATATGAGTTAAATGGTGTTGTAATTGACTCTGTTCGAAACGTGGGATTGACGTCATCACTCAAAGGATATCTTATAATAAAAGTGAAGCTTCAAAATGCCGGATGGTTTCCACTATACTTGATGGAGATAAATTTAATGTGTGCATACCACTTAAAATGTTGATGGGTTTCTTTGAAGATTATAGAAAAATCATATTAAAGATGAAACAGGAATTGGTTTTAATTAAGATCAGTAATTATTCAGATGCAGTAACGGCAGCTGGTGATACTGAAAAGTCAAAGATAAATATCGATAAACTTTATTGGAGAGTTCCACATGTTTCCGTTGGTATCCCTGAGCAATTGGTATTGACTAAAATTTTAGACAAAAATATGGAAATTGTTATTCCATTTAGAAGTTGGGAGTTCGTAGAGTCCTCTACTCGAGTAGAGATTCTAGTAGGTGGATTCGAGTAGAGACTCGAATCCACTAGTCACACTTGGCCCGGAAAAACTACAACCCAATTGGAAATCCCAGTATACATTATAGCCTTTCAAGCAAAAAAATAAAATGACCTATAATATTTGTTTCAACCAGAGGTCGAAGCTTATGTAGTCTGTCATGACCTGCACTGTCCTGTGGTACATGTTTAGAATTATCGTTGAAATGAATGTAACATAAATTGAATGAATGAATTCTTTCAAATTTATTCAGAGGCATCTCATTTTTGACAAGATCATGGCCTATATCTGTGCTCCAGTAAGTTGTAATGCTAGACAAATGAGCTATTGATGTGTAAGAGCAAATGCCCATAAACGGTTTGATATCTGTTGTAAAATTTGTAGAAATATTTGGATTTTGTTGAGTAGCGTATAAATTACTTTCCTCCATATTTTTTTTAACAAATTCGCCAGTAAAACAATAGGAAAAAAATTCCATGGATTTTCTAAAGCCATAATTTCAGGTGAAAGATCAGTGTTTCCATGAAATGTTAACTGAAGATCATTGAGATGAATACTTCTGTTTCCACATCACCACTTTCTTTTGCATCATTTTGTTTCTAGTCGACAATTGACTGAGTGCTGCACGATAGGTTGACGTTGATCTTCTGATTCAATAATTCCGTCACCTTTACTATAACACGTCTCGGACGGATCTTGAATAAGATCCAAATCTTGATCTACATTTATGGTATCACTTATATCTGCATCACTAGGTATACAATTTGGATCAGCAACACTGCCTGCATCAAAATAGTTATAGTTCATCCTCGCTATCTGATTAATTGTCCCAAATTTCAGCAAGTTATTTCTCAGTAAGTGATCGTTTAGAATCCATGCTGGTTATGTATAGAGCTGTATAATCGGTGCCACGTATATGTGGCTTGTGTATAGGAAGGTGTAGCGGGGACCTCGAGCACGTGACGCGGAGTTCAGTTCACGATGTAAACGAACTAGGTATCACAAAACACTCGATTTGTGCTAGGTATTCAGTTACTGTTTAACATCTGCTCCGCGAAAGAACTAAATCACTTTGCGATTGTAATTACATACATAATTTGTACGTCGTGCGTGCGTACAAAAAAATATCCACAGTACCAAAGGCGAAAAACGCTCGCTTTTCGACAATGGGAATAAGCATGTTCGGGACTTTTCAGATTTGATGTATGATGGGGCGAAAATAGTGTGTACAGTTTGTGAAAAAGATTTATTGTGTTGGGACAAGAGAGACTGCAAAAGACATTTTGGAAGAATACAATCCTAAGTACCCATTACCGACTAGGGCCACAGTGCGCAGCTATGTACCACCTGTGCGTGAAAAAGTGGAAAGTCAGATTATAAGAGCGTGAATTGAACTCCGCGTCACGTGCTCGAGGCCCCAGCTACACCTTCTTATACACAAGCCACATATACGCGGCACCGATACAGCTCTAGTTATGAAAATTGTATCTTCCAATGCGCAACGTTGAAAATCTACAATAAATTTTCAATTATAACTGTCAATTTATTATATGTGACATGTATCATATAAATATATCAGTACTACATACCTATTGGACACAAACACATTTTTTTTACGTTGTTTACTGTAAAAATACAAAATTTAAAAGCACTTTTGATTCACTGACATATAAACCCCACCAACTCATAGGTGGTAACTGAAGAATTGGTTCTTAAATTGTACACATGGTATCATCTATGATGAAAATATTATACTATATACTTAGAATGAAATCTTATAAATACGCAACACTGCTTTGCATCGTATTTATAGCTATCACATATTTTTATTCCAGATATTACACATTGTAAATTTTCAACAATATGCATTTAAGGGTATATAAAAGTTTGTGTTGCTCGGTAAGAGTACATACGGATTATGGCTGTTCCATGTTGTAAAACGTTCAATAAGTGGTTCAATCAGTTTTTGAACTGATTACACCTGGAGATGGAAATTATCAAAGGATGCTTCAGGGAGTGTGTAAATTGGGGGAATGGAGGTCAATTCTTTATGCGTTTTTATTTTTATTTGCGGGGGCGAGGTGCGATTTAGAGCGAGGCGGAGCAAAGCGAGGCTTAATGCTATTCTTTCGCCTAACCTCCGGACATTCCACATGGATACACACAAACACACCTAGCAGACTGATATGGGAGCTAACCCACGTCCAGATTAATCTTAGTCCGAGCAAGAAATCTACACCAGTTCCAAGTGATTGGCATTTTTACCCCGGATCGATCCAACGAACTTGGAGGTCTTCTGCGCAGTAATTATGAAATAATTTACCCTCGTCAGATCTGGTCATTCTTATAACATCCATGTCAATTCAGATTCGAACCAAAAGTCAAGTTGGCATGTGAAGGAATCTCGATCAATTCTTGCCGCCGCACCGTTCAGCGTTGAACTCGGGATGCCGCGTGAAAGGCCGGAGTATTGTCCACTACACCACTTGACTGGCAATTGTTCCAATTGTTCTTTGGCAATAAATACGTGGCTGCTTTTGGTATGATATTTTTGCCTCTACACGCATATTTATCTAAAATGCCCTACTAAATGAAAATTTACATCTGATTAAGATGATAATCTATACTTCTGGTACTTTATCACAGTAAATTGTAATAATAAATAAACCTATTTAGCCAAATATATTGTATCGGAGTATATAAATATTTGATGATATTCCGTATTTCTGGAATAATGTCGTCAAAATATGTTTAACTCAGATCTGTTATACTATTTTGTACTGTTGATACAAAATTAGAGCAATACATCGAGAAAATGTTACGTAGAAACATTTCCTCGATATTGTAATGTTACGTGAACTTGAACTTTTCTGTGGAGGAACTTGCAATATTCGACATTTATTTACATTATTATTACACTAAATCGGTTAAAAGATACAATGTAAAATTCCTTTTAAAATTACTTATTATATGAACATCAGAATCAGAAAATCACTCCCATACTTTATAAACAAGAAAGTTTAAATTATGTTCCATATCTATCAAATTTAGTGTAAATGTTGTTCTTTCAAAATAAATATCATTGTCTTCAGATCTCCAATACATACAACAACGTGTCGCAGATAAACATGATAAATATTTGATGGCGCTTACCTGAGGCACTGGCTCGGCGTGCACAATGCACACCAACTGAGCTTCCAAACCAATTCCCGTATGCACAGTTGCTTTTTCCGTCTCTACCTCGGGCCCATCTAAAACAGAAATAATGTAGAGTGTTTATCAATATCTTCACATCTATTTGTGCCTTATTCAATATTAATATGGTTACATATTTTTGGCTTATAGTTTATGTTAGGCTTATGGATCGTTAGTGACTTCAAATTTGAGAACTTATTTATAGTAATGGGTTGCGCTAAACTGAATTAGCTATAAACTGAACATACAGGTATATATCTCAATCAGGATCAATATCAGTATTCAATAACATTGTATGTTCAGTGTTAATAAGTTTTGTACTGAATATCGGGGAAAATAATTGTCGTAAACATTTATAAACTAAACAGTGGGTCATTGTTTTGATCACGAATAATGTACCAAGTCCCACGAATAATTCTCTAATCACATAATTAAAAAAATATATTTTTTAGTATCACTTTAGTTGCAAATATACTAATTATTGTTTACCCAATATTTATAATGCAATGTGTAAAACTATAAATATTTTTTAGGATCTTCTAAAATGTGTTTTATAATTTCCTAAAATGCGGTGTATCAGTTTTATTTTTCTCTTTCAGGATATCTAGACACGTATTTTAATCGCCGTATTGCATTCTTTAATAGTCACCGCATTTACATCAGAGTTTACTGATACTGATGCCGATGCCCCCTAAAAGTAGTGTTGTGCATTAAAAAAACGTGATAATATAATAGACAAGGATACATAATTGAGTATAAATCTAAATGTATTTATTACTATGAAGTATATTATTATTATTACTTATTACTATAGAGTATAGATCTAAATGTATGTATGTATTTATTGTAGATCTAAATGTATTTACAGACCTAAAGTGTATAGATCTAAAGTGTATTTTATGCAGTAACATATTTTATATAGAGGAAAAGTAATTATTACTTTCAAAGTTTATTTTTTCGATGTTTTCAAAGATGATGCAAGTAATTTAATAAATATTAGATTAATTAGATTAATACAGATTAGATAAAAATAATCTGTATTATTATTATTAATTATAATTTATTTTTATTATTATTAATTTATTATAACATATATCTGCTCTGTTTAATACTAACTCTATTATTACTCAATTTCCAAAAAAAAAAAAAACTTCATAATAAAATATACTCCAAATGTAGACTATCGAAATTATCAAATATGTATGTTTATAAACATATACTGTCTTAGAAATTTATTTATAAGCTATATTTTCTTTATTTGAGAGATACAAAGATAAAATTATAAAACTAGTTTGAATTGCACAGAAATCCCTTTCTGACTGCACATTTCAAATTGTTACAGCTTTTAAAAAATTACCCCTAAATTTTTTTGCTAACAGTAACCATTGTAAATGTTAGAAATTGTCACCAGTTGCCTCATATAATCTTCGTAATATCTTAACAATTCCCATTTACACGCGAGTTGAATCATTGCTCGTATTTATACCTGTAGTAACTGTTAATATAATTTTAAGAGTTGCAGTCGACCCTAGTATATCTCAATGCCCCCGCATGGAGACGGTCATGAACTTTTTCCCACCTACTTAAAATTTGAGAACTTACTTCC
This sequence comes from Rosalia funebris, assembly GCA_037954035.1. Classification (NCBI taxonomy): domain Eukaryota; kingdom Metazoa; phylum Arthropoda; class Insecta; order Coleoptera; family Cerambycidae; genus Rosalia; species Rosalia funebris. The sequence continues at coordinate 33,490,807 of JAZFAV010000021.1, forward strand.
CGATAAGGTTTGTTTACGGTAACAAAAATCCTGTTGGATTTTCTTAATTTTTCGGTTCATTTAAGATGTTTTAACGTTGTCGTAATGCAAGTTTCGGGTTTCGGTTTCACTAACACAGGGCAGAACTGAGAGTGGTTGATCTTTTCCTGGTGCAGATGTTAGTATATTACATTATTTTGAATATTTATTTGAAATCCAGAGGGCCCTAATTCACTCTTGTCAATGCTTATTAGTGAAAAAATTCGATCCCTATGGGCTGTTTGGGGCTTTCCCCAATACTGCCACTATGATAGCTTTACAATTCCAAACAACCTCTTCAATAGCTCAGGACCACCTTTATTCAACAATTAAAGAAATATATAATACAATCTACAAAATACTACAAATCTATTGGAGTCAAGTCGGTCGCGGACCGTCTCACATCGAGTATTAAAACTGAATTGTATGCGCTGTTGCGCGACGCACCTTTCATACGAATTCCACCGTGCAGGACCGGTCTCGCTCCAACATTTCTGCCGACCTTGAAAGAATGCGCTTTCAACATATTAACCTAAATACAATTACACATAACCAAAGAAATTAACACATAGTTTGATTATCTTAAATCTAGATAGGTACTAAAACTAATAACATTTCTGATGATTACCAAATAGTAAATAACAATTTCAATTTGGTAATACAGTTATTTACTAAATGAAGGTTTATAACAGAGGTTCTTACATATAGTAAATAGAGTTCATAAAACTGGATTATTATCTATCGGAAGTGCGCACACCTTCGTTACGGCGCGTTTCAATAAATCACCTTGCACACGCACTTGCACAACTCTCACCACACCATCTTCTCCTGGATATAAAGCTGTCACTCTCCCCAGAGGCCAATGAAGTGGTGGAACATTGTCTTTTGTAACCAATACTATGGATCCCATTTTCAACAGCTCACTGGATTTTTGTCTCCATTTGACTCGACTCTGCAATTCATTCATATATTCACGTTGCCAACGACGCCAAAAATGTTGTAGCATAGCTTGTCTATGCTGGAATTTATCGAGTCGATTTTCGGGCACATCTATGTGGCTTAATTCGGGAAGGGTAGTCAATGGTCTTCCAATAAGGAAGTGCGCAGGTGTTAATGCGGTATCGTCATCGGGATCGTTATAAAGAGGACAGAGCGGATGTGAATTTAAAACACTCTCAACCTCAGCCAACAATGTCGAAAAATCCTCGTAAGTTAGAGCAGTATCGCCCAGAACTCTTTTAATATGATATTTACAGCTTTTGATTCCGGCTTCCCATACCCCTCCAAATGTTGGTGACCTGGGCGGGATAAAGTGCCACGATATTTGGTCTTCAACTAATTTATTTGCTATATATGTACCTTCAGAACTCAAAAAGTCATACAATTTTCTGATTTCATTATTTGCACCGACAAAATTTAAACCATTGTCAGAGTAAATGTTACTCGGTTTACCCCGTCGACTCATAAACCTTTTAAGTGCGGTTAAAAATGCAGAAGTGGTGAGCTCAGTCACCAATTCAAGGTGAACTGCCTTGGTACTTAAGCATATTATTAGACATAAATAACCTTTAATGATTTTCGCACCACGGGTCTTTCTATCTTTCATATTGAAAGGACCACCGTAGTCAATACCTATATTCACGAAAGGAGCAAAATTGTTCACCCTATAATCTGGTAAATTTCCCATTAAATACGTCATAGGTTTTGGTTTATTACGAAAACACACTATACAATTTCTTACTATCTTTTTACATACACTTCTTCCGGATAGTGGCCAAAATTTCTGTCTTACTAAACAAAGTAAATTTTGGACCCCGCAGTGTAACAATTTGTTGTGGGTTTGCAACATTATTAAATTAGTTAGTCTGTGATTTTTGGGAAGAATAATTTGATGTTTTTGATCATAAGTAACACTAGATTTTTGTACTCGTCCCCCTACACGCATGACACCATTGGCCATAAAAGGATTTAAATCTAACAGTTTACTTTTTTTTCTCAACGCTTTACCTTGTAATAATACGTTATAATCGTCTTCAAAACATTCTATTTGAGCTACTTTCACAACTAATAATAATGAATTTTCCATTTCTTTAGCCGTAATCACACCGGTAGTTTTATTATTAACATTACCCCGACAATTATTCACAAATCGTAATATATAACTAGTGACTTTCAATAGCTTATTAAACGCTGAATATTTATTAATCAATTCCGAAAAAACACTAACATTCACTGTACTAATCAAAACATTCGAAATAGAACGCCGTTCTGGGATATCAAAATCTAAATTTATATTACTAAGATTCCACTCGGACTTGGGACGTAAAAGCCAATCAGGCCCTGTCCACCACAGGTTTGAGTGACATAATACACTTGCAGATAATCCGCGCGATAATATATCCGCAGGGTTTTCATGCGATCTAATGTGGTACCAATCATCTTTTCTGGTCAACGAGATAATTTCTGATACTCTATTTGCGACGAAAGTCTTCCATCTAGTAATATCACCTTTTAACCATGCCAATGTAATTGACGAGTCAGTCCAGAAATATTTCTGGTGAAAATTAATTTCTAATGAATCTAGAACTTTTTTCGCTAAATTAGCTAAAAGAACTGCTGCGCATAATTCCAAACGCGGTAAACATACTGACCTGATAGGTGCAACACGAGATTTCGCACATAATAAACATGAAGTAATCGATCCATCTGAATTTTCGCACCTAATATATAATTCACAGAATTTTTCAGCATTCGACAAAATTTTATTTTTACTAGAAACTTCTTCAATGGACCAAAATTTACTAATTTGATCATCAATAGAGTCTGTACTTGTACAAAAAAGACTAGAACTGCCATTACTGTACAAATTATTAGTATTTATTTGATTTATAATTAATTGTCCAGCTAGCACCCAACCAAATGCAGTGTTCTGGAGAACTGGCATATTTTCGCCTAGTCTCAACTGACCTTCACGTAAAATTGACCAACAGATATGTGATCCAATTAATAGATCTATTTCACTCATAATATTAAATTGCGGGTCAGCGAGAATAACAGATTCGGGAATATTAATTATATTTTTGTCAAAAGATATTTTCGGTAAACTACTAGTTATTTTAGGAATTACAAGACAATTTATATCCGTTCTAAAATCACCGTTACGTGATAATAAAGTAACATTTATCTGTTTATTTAATTTCATTTGAGTTTGTCCTATACCATTAACAATATGATTTGTATTATATTCTTTAACATTTAATTTGTTTGCGAATTCCTCGGTTACAAAATTACTCTGCGAACCATTGTCGAGTAATGCGCGACATCTTTCCATCTATCAAAATATTTACTAATGCAGTCGCCAACAATACCTGTGAATGCGACGCCGCTATCCCTACATTACACATTCCATCGTGTAAAAAACTACAATTATTTAAGGAATCTAAACTACTTTCCGAATTCTCGCGATTAGCGTATTCTGCCGATACAGGCGGTTTTTTGTTTACATTCCTGAATGGTGTACAAGGGTCGCTCGCCGAATTTACCTCGACTTTGCCAGCCTGATTTTCGGACGTATTATTCGAACAATTTCTTAAATCAATATGAATTAGCGAATTATGTGGTTTCTTACATTTTATGCACTTCTGTGATTTACAATGCCAAGACACATGGTTTGGTTTAAGACAATTTAAACATAATTTATTTCTTTTTATTTCCGCAATCCGATTGTCAATTGACAGTTGTAAGAATTTGTTACAGTTATAAATAGCGTGTTCCTGTTTACAATAATAACATTGTAAAGACTCTTTGTTATATGACATGAAACTATTACTAAACTCTTTACTTCTAAAATTTTGTTTACTCGTATTCTTTTTGTCAGATTGGTTAATTTCTAGTTTTTCTAATACCTCGCATTTATTTCTCAAGAACTTATGCATGTCATCCATTGAAGGTAAGTCTTCTTTATACTCATAAGACTCCCAATCTCGTCTTGTTATGTCATCAAATTTCATTGTTAATAAATAAATAATTAACCCATCCCATTCCTTTACACTTTCACCTAGAGTTTGTAGAGACCGCAAATGTTTTTTAAAAACATCATACAGACTGCGTAAATCTCTATGTGATTCTTTCTGTAATTTAGGATATTCGAAAATTGATTTCAAATGATTATGTATCATTAATGCCTTATTTGCGAACCTTTCCTCAAGTAGTGACCAAGCCACCGCATAATTCTCTGCCGTCGCTTCCAACGACTTTATAATAACTGCCGCTTCTTTCGTCAAAGACGAACGTAAATAATAAAATCTCTGCGTATCATTTAAAGCAGAATTATCATCCACTAATCCCTTAAAACCGTCCTTAAATTCTAACCAGTTCTGGTAATGGCCATCAAAATTAGGTAATTTTATAGGAGGTAATTTAATTGCATTACTATTACTTACATTATTATTTGTGCTATGACTGTTGACCGAATGTCGAGAGCCATGCACAGAACCATCATTCAAATTTATATCACCCTGATTATGATTAAATACATTATTTTCATTTTCATATTCATAACATAAGTGTTTCGCCTCTGACAATAATTTAAAATATAACGTCTCAAATTCTTGCCTTTCATTAGACTGTATTTCATTTGGGTCTAACTTTTCAAGTTCTGCCTGTACTTCATCAAATTCATCTAAATAACCCTCAGTTTTGCTTATTCTTAATTTAATTTCCCTAATAATCGCCCCAGTTAACGCCTCTCTGTCAAGTTTCAAAAAATACGTTTCAAATCGCTTTAATTTGCCCTTAACGTAGCCTCTACTTATTTTTAAACTTTCCGACATTTTGCCGACAAAGGTATTAAATGTTTCAAATTCAACAACCTGGGAATATAGGAAATAATGTGACTTACAATTTTTGGTAAAACGGGAACTCTACCTATGAGGTACGCCTTTTGAGTCTTGCCACGTTTTCACCTTGCTGATCCAGCCGCAACGACGTCTCCAATGTCCATGTACTTCTAGAATATTCTCTAGAAGCCCCTGCCCCTATTATACAAGCAGTTTTCCTCTTATAATATCTCCAAATCCGTCTCGCGGGACCATATGTTTGGGGGTTTCCCCAATACTGCCACTATGATAGCTTTACAATTCCAAACAACCTCTTCAATAGCTCAGGACCACCTTTATTCAACAATAAAAGGAATATATAATACAATCTACAAAATACTACAAATCTATTGGAGTCAAGTCGGTCGCGGACCGTCTCACATCGAGTCTTAAAACTGAATTGTCTGCGCTGTTGCGCGACGCACCTTTCATACGAATTCCACCGTGCAGGACCGGTCTCGCTCCAACAAGGGCCTAGTAATGTTAATAATGTTTGTCACAATTCTTTAAGAGTAAGATTTTCTAACGGGAACAGTTTTGCCAAATAATTTAGAACCACTTCCAAGTTCTAGGTTGCGTCATATTTAGGCTTAGTGGGTCGGAGTCGAAATATTTCCTTAAAGAATCTTTTAATTATGGGGTTGGTAGAATTATTTCGATCTACAATCAAGGATATTGCCGACCTATCTGAATTTAAAGTACCATATGAAGCTCCTTTATCAAATTTCTCTTGCAAAAAATCTGATTGATTTTTCTATGATTATACGTTGCTCTGAAAGGATCATAGTCGTTCTGTTGGTAAAACAACCACCCCCTTTCAATGATGCGTTGTATTGTTTCAATGTGGCAGGTGATAATGAAACATTCAAAACTTCAAAGGGTCTTATTCATTTGAAGTTGTGGCCTTCGCCATAATGATATGACGCATCTCCTATCCGAAAAATGATACAAAATTATATTTAAAAACCTAGAGGTACTCCAAATATCCAATATATCAGAAAATAAAGATAATGTATGATCGCTGAACGTTTATAATTGTCCATAAATGGTCGGTCGCATTTTGAAAATTACTAATTAAAAAAGAGAACACCCAAATTAATTAATTCGTCATTATTATACATATATAGATGTATCTACTTACAAGAATCAGTTTTAGAAGTGATTTTCTTTTAAAAAGGAATTTTAACGACAAGTATGTATTTGACAGTATTATTTGTAAATCAAGATATAAACCATGCAATTTAAATTTGATAAGGTTAGTTATATGGGCAAGATGGCAATAAAATTCTAAACAGGAACCTCACTTTTCGAGTATCCATTAACATGTACGAAAGACTAACTTGCAAAATATTAACACAGAGGATTTATTTAAAAGTGAATTGCTCTACAAAACACACTTCCTAGCCTCGGTTTGAGCTCAACCCATCTTGCGCCAAACAGTATAATTTTGAAATCTAGTCAACTGATTGTTTAACAATCGATTTTAGAATAACTAACAATAAAGTTATTATATCAAAATTATTAATTTTAAATGTTAACATTTCTATAATATCTTTACATTTAAAGTATTTAAATAAATTTCAAGTATCTAAAGCAAAGCAATTGAAATAATGCGTAGTTTACATAACTGTTATAGATATTGTGTTTATTAGTAAATAATAACAGGTATTATTTAATAATATTTTTTATAATTTTTTTAAAGATTTATTTGTACTGAATGAATTTAGTACCAAATTATTACACTAAAAATAAGTGTAATACCTGTTGAGTTTACTTTATTACGATTTATAGTAGGTCAGTGTAGTGTAACTAGTCTTTATGCAAATTTGAGGCGATTTTAACTAATGTTTTTATTTATATACTTGAAAAACATGTTATTTCGAGATTAAGTTATATTTTTCGACGGTAATCAATTTTTAGGAGGTAACGTTTTTCCGTGATCATTCCGTACATTAGCGTTTTTACTCCATAATTTTAACTCAAAACAATTCCAGTGACTGCTTTCGTGCTCGACATAATTTGTTTATTCTTGAATTTTATGCAGACAGATTCAGCAGGCAATGTCAGTGTTACTTGATAACACCCAATTTCCTTTGACTTACAATCTCATGTTTATTTTTTATGTTAGAACGATGGCCACAGCATTTTAAAAATCGCTACCGTAAAAGAAGTTTTGACTTTATGATTATTTTCATAGACCTGTTACTAGTAAATATGAATAATATATAAATGAATTTACATAATGTCATATATGGGTGAATAGTATAAGGATATTTTAAGTTCTGAAAACTGTAAGACCATAATCATAAATCAAGGGTTTAATGATGAATGTTCAAAATATGCATATAAATATATTTTACAATGCCTCTGATCATTTTCACATATAAAAATAATGTAATAATATAATATCAAAAGTTTATGGTTTAAACATCTAAAAATATTTTTACTTCAATAATGATATAATGTATGTATTTAGATGAGTAGAGTGATGAGATATTGTAAATAGTTTCTAACTCTTCAAACATCGGACAACAACATGAAGAACACACAAGTATGTTATCATTATAATAACTTTATATTTTAAAATAAAACTATTATATCATTTAAATATTAATTACATGGTCAAGTTGTTTGCTATAGTTTGCAAGAAGTATGTTTAATCGAAAGAGGAAGGTGAGATTATACCTTGCTGCATTTGTTTGAAGGTAATGGTTATACATTTCTTGATAACTGTCAATTTTTCATTTATTTTTGTTAGATGGTATGACATAATTAGTTTTGCTTCAATGAAAAGAATATAATAGAATAATTATGAGTAATATTATCATCACTATTTCTTATACTTGGTTTTTTATTACTACTTTATTTGCGACATAAATCTAGTACATACTCATATAGTGCAAATTAATAATCCACAAGCAAGTAACTTATTCTTTTAAGGAATATTGTCCCATAGTTTATATCCCCTGTAGTATTTATACAATAAATACTACAGGTAATTTTATGCTCTTCCTTTTTCCTCGTCGATCAATGTCAATATTCATATCATTGCATAATTGTAGTTCGTTCCGTCAATAAAAACTCGCACTTTTTAATTTGATGAGTCCTTTATCCAAAATAATTTTTGAACACTAACTGTTGATGGACTAAATTTACTTCCTCCAGTATCGCAAAATTTGCATCCAGTACAAAATTTAATGTAGGCCAAAAAGGTAAAATCGCATATAGCTGGAAGAAGCAAGCTTATTGCTGATCTAGTATCAAGGATTGCTTTGGATGGATCTTGCATATCTTCCAAAGTGAATTGTTTCCACGTTTTCTTTTACGACTTTAACTAAATCGTAATAAGCACTCCAGCATGTATCAAATACACGTTTAAATCTTTTTCTACAAGTAATTCCCATGTATGTGTAGAGGATCAGAAGAAAAAATATAACTTTTCAACAGTTCTAAAAGAGTGACACTAGAGGAAACGCATCAGAATGCATGGAGTCCACAAAGAGTTAAGGAATGATTAACACAAGGACTGAACAGAGCTTTTGGAATGACTTATCGGATTATTCGTCCATATAAATCTAAAATTGACGTGGCAAGATATTGCCTCGATATGGTTATGATAATAACCTTGAGCCCTGCACAATGCAATATTCAAGCCCATCTTTTTCCAGCTACTGTTCAATATGTTATAACATATCCTCTGCAATCTACGTTTCACGTAGAACAATTGTGTCCAGCAAACAACTGGTTATCATTCTACAATGTACGTTTCTTGCAACATTTTATGTAAATTCTCTGCTGAACACACCCAATGACAATTGCAATGGCCTGATAATAGGTAAAAATATAAACCTGTGTTTATATTTTGCATGCGTACGGGGCTTTCAACTTGAAACTGTCTCAGCAGCAAATTACCATGAAAATGTTGCTAATGAAAAAATATGGGAATATAAATTAACTTCTCATCCCCCTCTTTCTCTTTCTAACATACACAGTGAGTCTTTAAGTTGTATATTTTAACCACTTAATGTCTACAACTAGTAAATGAGTATAGTGAAAACAATTTTTCAATATTTCCCTTATTAACGGAATTAATTAATTCTTAATGCGGAGAAAAATTTTCTCAACCTTTTGAGAACCACTGTTTCATTGGATCCAGTATATCCATGATACAAGGTTAATCAAACGTACAGTGGCCACTGTTGCCAAATGTCCACACTTACGTTTTCGTCTTTTAGTTGAAAAATAAATGGTCAACAATTGAAGAGTGGAAGTACCAAAGGCACTAAGTGCCAAATTCAGAAATTGGAGATAATTAATAAAACATTCTCACAAAACTCATTTTTTTATTTTTTTATTTAAAAACATAACATTTTCTAAAAAGTAAAAACAACAGCTTGTGAAATATAAATCAAAAGTTGTAACTCCACCAAAAAATATTTGTTATTTTTCTTAGCCAACACTGAAAAGACATGTGCCAAAATAGGTATCCCTCAAAGGTTATAAATGAAATAAAATTTTAGCGATAAGTACCACATGATGCAATTGTTATAAGTACCAATTACAATTAAGTCAAGCTGCTACTTGGCCCTGAATTTTCCTCGTTCAAATTTAGAAGTTCTTTATAAAAAGCTTTATGAGCAGGGTCTTCAAGGTAAGGGGCATAGACGACAGACCTTTTTTTTATTTATGGATATCTTATTTTCAGGAGGCAAAAGTATTATTTTTGCAGATTTTAAATCTAATAGTTTTTCCTTTTTTCAGTATTCCTACAGGTTTCCATTCCTCAATATCAGAAAAGGTATCTTTTACCAGAACAACTGTTGGATTTTTACTGTCAATTTTTATCCTGACAGCTTTACTAATATTTAAGTTTTTAGTATTTAGAAAAGTATCGGCAGCCTCTCTTATATCCCAAAATCCATTTTCTGACATGCCAATAACCTGGAATGGAGGATCATATTTTGCAGACGTTTATTACTTCGTGTAAATCACTGGGAATCATTGCATTCATAGCACGCTTTCTTTTTTCTATAAGTGCGAAATTCTGCCACAAGACATAAAGCTGTGGCCACTTATAAGGAAGTTATACTCTACAGATTCAAAAACTTGATAAAGTACAAGAAATCCAAAAGAGATATTACCATTCTATTCTTGTTTTGCCCTGCACAGTTGTCACTCCATAATAGTAAATATTTTTTTGGTGTGATACCGGAATTTAAAACTTTAAGCAGGGTTGAGGCTACTTCATTACCTCCACGTCCACTAACACCTTCGTGCCACGTGCACATGAAAGCACGATTCGTGTCGGATAAATGAATTCCCAAATTATAACTAGATAATTGAGACAGGTAAAACATGTCCGAATGGGTCAGAGTTGGCACAAAAAGGACTTGTAAATCGAATGAAATACAGCAATTGTTGCTAATAGGAAGTTGAGAATCAGTAATTTCATTTTTCATATATTCAATAGACTCCACTTTTCGATGATGAATTTCCAATAAAACTTTTGCTTTGCTGCCGGTATTATTACTATGTTTTGACTCACAGTTTAACCTATCACATGTATGGCATGTATCAACTCTAGGTCGATGAAAGCTTAGTTTTGGAAAATATTTCTTGAAATTGGCACTATAAAATTTGTAGCTCACCAACGAATCTTTGTTTTTTCCAAAAATGCTTTATGTAGACGATGGACGTTTAGATTAGGGATCAAAAACTCCGTATCTGATTTGGCACATATATATATATATATATATATATATATATATATATATATATATATATATATATATATATATATATATATATATATATATATAGCAGCTATACAGATCTATTTGTCTCTCTGCGAGCAATGTCAGGGAAAGAAGACCAAGGTCAAGATCATCTGACAAAATTTACAATTTTGAAACCACTCAAAGCGAACAGTTGAAGAAATTGCATATGATGTAGTGGACACTTTTTGCATGTTCGGTGCTTCATTTATACTTCAAAGCAACAACGGAGATAATAGATAATAGAACAGTTAAAGGATCTGTGGCCAGGCCTTAAACGTGTGCACGGTAAGCCTCGCCATTCACAGAGCCAAGGATCGGTGGAACGATCCAATCAGGACGTCAGAGATATGTTGGTAGCATGGATGCTTGACAATAATACCAAACAATGGTCAGAGGGCTTACGGTTTATTCAGAGCAAAAAAAAATCGTGCCCTACATGCATCCTTTGCTGTCGATGTAATGTAATCAGAGAGCAACGCGAAAATGCTAAAGCCGGAATGGAGAAGCAAGTTGAAAAAATGCTGGCTTTGTCCCGTGAAAAACTACCTCCTGCTGAGATCGGTCAAAATGTCGTAGTCAAAGTTCCGGATGTTGACAGAGGCCGGCTTGCCCCTAGAAGTGTTCTAGCTGTAGTTCTAAGCGTTAATGACTCAACTTGTATAAGTTGGAAACCAAAGAGGGCGTGTTGGAAAGACTTTATAGTCGTAATGAATTCACCTTCGCTGATTTAAACTTTATAAAATCATCGTATGTTCCGAGTTGTTCATTAAATTTGAGAAAAGCTTCAGCTCTTTCGTCTGAATCAAAACAAGGATTTGTCATGTGCCATTGTAAGCGTTATTGTAATACAAAAAAGTGCAACTGCAGGGCCAATGAGGTGTCGTGCAATTCTAAATGCCACAATAATAGTGCCTGCAAGAACCCTTCTCAACTATCGTCGGTTCAGTTGGTTATTATTCTATAGTGTTCCTCTTTAATAAATACAGTTTCATATAGAAATAACGATACAATAAAGGTTTCAAAATTTCAGTTATTATTTTTGTTAATTTAGTTAAATATTAAAAGCACGATCGGTTTATGAGCTTTATAAATCATTCATAACGCGTCATGGCTGTTTGAGCATTGTCCACAACGCATCGTGGTCAACAAGAACGGCCACAACGCGAAAAATTACCTTATTTCGGTATTTGGTCGTTCAGCACCGTCCACAACGCGTTGTGGCCGTTTTTTCGCTTACTGAGGGTTTTCGATGTTTGGGCGAACATCGAAACATAGGGCGTAACATATATATATATATATATATATATATATATATATATATATATATATATATATATATATATATATATATATATATATATATATAGGTAAGCACCATAGTTGTTGGACAGTCTACTGTTAATGGACACTTGCATTAATGCTACCTATATTTAAGTCTCCCATGTACTATTTGTGGCTACTGGTTAATAAATGGATACACCAGCACGTTTTCTTGATGCAGTTGTAGAAGAATCGCGCCTAAAAGTAGTTTGGTGTATTTAAGTGTTCGTCAAATGTTTATGTGACGGCAAATGCTTAGTTAGTAAATTATTCCTTAAGGGACAAAAAAATTGCATTGACTTTATAGTCAATATATTTTTATTCATAATAGCATCCTTCTCCGTTCAAGGGTAAGTTCAGACGTTGATTATATGTGTTATTTATTGGTTAAGTGTGTATATGATCTGAAAAGTGGAATTTGTTCATGTCCAATAACTGTACAAAATATTAATCTGTTTTTAGTAATTGGACAGTGTGTCCAATTACTAGATTCTCAGTAAAAATAATCATGGACAGTTTTTGGACGGTTGCTGTATGAGATCCTGAAGAATACAAATAAAATTGTTTTCAGAAATCTGAGGTATAGGATCTCAAAGCAAAAACGTGATCCAGAAAAAGTTGAATAGGCGCTTCGGGAGCTGCAAGACAAGAAATTGTCAGTGCAGGCAGTATCTACAAAATATGGCATTTCGAAGTCTACAATTCATTTCAAGTTTAAAAATCCTAGCAGCAAGAATACTTTTGGACCTACACCGTATCTGTCTAAAGATGAAGAATAACGTTTAGTAAGTTGGATATCTAGTATAGGAAAAAGGATCTTTCCCAGAAATGTAGAAGATCTCCTATCAAGTGTAAAAAACTTTCTAGACCATAATCCAAGACCGAATCCTTTTAACGATAATCGTCCAGGCAAAGCCTAGCTTAAAATCTTTTTGAAAATAAATCCAACTGTTACAAAAAAGGCAGAGTGAGGTTGCCTCTTCTGCAGGGGCGTATATGACTGAGTCCAATATACGCAAATGGTTTCAAAAGGTGAATGAGTATTTCACAGAGAAAGATTTGGGAACGGTTTTAAGTAATCCATCATGTATTTTTAATGGAGACGAAACTGGTCTTCAAATATGCCCATCTACAGGAAAAGTATTGGCCGAAAAAGGAACCAAAAACTTGTATTCCCTAGAAAAAGGATACTCAAAAGAAACATAACCGTTATGTTTGGCTTTTCTGCCTCTGGCCATACGTGTCCACCAATGATAGTTTACCCCTATCAAAGGATCCTTGAAAAAATTGTGACATCTGTTCCATCAAATTGGGTTATTGCAAAAAGTGAGCGTGGTTGAATGACCGCAGAAGTCTTTTATGAATACATAGCTAATGTATTTCATCCGAACTTAGTGAAATAGATTTCTAGGAAAACTTTTGTTTCACTCCTTCAATTTCTACCACAAGAATTCATCCAACACCACCGAATATAATAGAGAAGGTTTATCCTAGCTGCTCGTCATCCAAACTTTCACCATTTTTAGCGTGGCCCAAATCTCCGAAAAGGAAAAATAAACGCGTTATAGAAAGGACGCCATATGCTCTAACCTCAGAGAAGTATCAAAAATGTTTTGAAGCTAAGAGAGCTGTAAAATTCTAACAAGAGAAAGAGAAGGAAGAAAAGAAAAAGAAACGGGAGGAAAGAAAACAGGAACAAGTAAAAAAGAAGCGAAACAGCGATTTCCTTTGCAGTATGTGTCTCAAGAAAATGACAAAAACACGATTAACATGCTCTAATTGCCAAAAACATTTCCATGGATCCTGTGTTCCTACTAAACATCGTGAGCATATACCAGACGATGAAGAAGACCACTTTTGCTATAAAGAGGATACTGACGATAGTTGTAGTGACGATTTAAATGAGAGCGTAAACGATGACAATGACATCCATGATCTTTATTCTATGTACCTGTCAGCGCAGAAGGAGAATAACTGCTAATTATTTTTGTTTGCATTGGATATGTTCATTAAGCTAGTCCTCTTGTGTTTGTGCGTTTCATTGTTAAAAATCTGTATTTTTCGTTCCATTTAGCAGTGAATTGGTTTATAGAAATTGTGTCCAGTAACTATATTTTCTTTGTCCAATGACTGTAAAATGTGTCTATTAACTGTGTTTTTTTGGGTTTTATGTTAGAGACTACATATTTTTTTTATATATACTATTTTCTTAAATGTAAGTGTAAAGGATTAAATGAAATTTGAGTATTCATTTGGTATGTGCTTTTGTAAATACATAAAAAATAATATTTTTTTTCTAAATTTTTCAACTAAAATAATCCCTTAAATGTCCAATAACTATAGTGTTTACCCACTACGATTCGACCCTCCATCCAGTCGGTCTTACTGGTGAGGGTGATCTTATATTTCTTGTCAAACAGGAAGTGGACACCCGTACTGTCAGAGGGCATCCATAGGAGTCCCTCCTCAGCTAGCTCTCTTGAGAGTCTAATCAGGTCCCTTACCTTCCTATTCATGTTTCTCATCCTGTGCATTGCCTTTGCGGCTTCCGCTTTCAGGATGACATCAAGAGGTGGTATCCCCGTCAGTATCCCCATCGCCTCGATCGGTGTTGATCTTGGGGCTCCGGTTATACTTCTAAGAATCAATCCTCTTAACTTCTGTTTAAAGTCGGTTGGCTTCCGACTTTAAATAGGCTCTCTCCCACCAGACCAGTGCTGCATACGTCAGTCTGGGTTTGAGAATTGCCTCATACATCCATTTCATGGTTTCCGGTTTCAAACCCCAGCTACTACCAATGGCTCTTCTCAGTTGCCAAAGTGTTGCTGTGATCTTGGAACATATGTGACTTAGATGTTTTTCCCATGACAGTTTACCGTCCAGGATTACTCCTAAGTATTTCACTTCGCTATTATAGCTTAGTTCTTGGTCACCAAGTTTCAGCGGACATGTTTTGTTCCACTTATATTTCTTGGTGAACACCATCACCTTAGTTTTAGAGGGATTGACCGAGAGTCCCCTATCCCTGCACCAATTCCCAACCTTGTTTAAAGCTCCCTGCATTATATCGAGAATCGGCTCCAGGAAAGGGCCCTTCGTTATTATTACTAAGTCATCGGTATAGCCAATTATTTGGTAGTTCTTTAACCTTTCAAGCAGCTCATCTACTACTAGGCACCACAGAAGGGGGGACAATACCCCTCCCTGTGGACAGCCTGAGTCGACCCGGCCCTCGATGGTAGTCTTGCCTTTATTGGCAGTAAGCTGTCTGTTTCCCAACATATGGTCTATCCATTCAGCGATTATTCTGGGGGTGTAGCATCTGCCTAGTGCTTCGTTAATCACTTCCCTGGATGTAAAGTTGAAGGCTCCTTCAATATCAAGGAAGGTGCCGACAACGTATCCTCCGGAGTCCAGTTGTGACCGTATCGATGAAACAACCTTATCCAGAGCTGTTTCTGTTGATTTACCAGCTTGATAAGCATGCTGGCTCCCTTGAAGCAGCCTCTCTATTAGGACAGCATTCCGAAGGTACCTGTCAACTAATCGTTCGGCCGTCTTTAGTAAAAATAAAGTAGGGCTAATCGGCCGAAAGTCCTTAGGGGACGTGTATCCGACTTTTCCCGGTTTAGGTATAAAAACAACCCTTGTGCCTAGCCACACTTTCGGGACCATCTTCAGTGCCAAGCTGGCACTGGTGATCCTTATGAGTGGACCGAGGATTATCTCTTCTGCTTTCTGCAGAAGTACCGGATAAATGCCGTCCGGTCCCGGCGATCTATACGGATCAAAGGACCTCAAGGCCCACCTCATCTTAGCCGGTGAGACTATCTCCTTCACAAGTTCCCTGTCGTCCCCCTCTCGGTTTACCACCCAGGTCTTATGTGCCCTTACTAGCAGGTCGGAAATGTCTCCCCTCTCCGGTCTATAAAAGCCCGGAAAATGTGCTTTGATGATATGGTCTAAGGTTTCCTCATCCGATTCCGAGAATTTACCATTAGGGAGCTTGAGCGATCCCAATATCGCTTCCGGGCTGTGGGCTAGGATCTTGTTCAGCCGTGCTGCCTCAGTTCCCTTATTTATCTCATTACAGAAAGAAACCCAACTACTTCTTTGGGCTTCCCTAACCTCAGCCCTATACTGATCCCTGGCAGTCCTATAGTCCTCCCAGGTTGTACGGCTGTTACGTTTTCTGGCTCCCTTGAGAAGGTTCCTTACCTTACATCTAAGGTTTTCCAGTTTATTGTTTTACCTGGCTTTTCGGCCTAGCTCGTTTAGGTGTACAGTTCCCTTCATAGGCTTCTATCAATCCTCTACTCAGTCGGGAGGCTGCCGCCTCCAGTGCTTCCCTCTCACTAATTCTGGAGGGGATCCCCCGAACTATTACTAGAAGATCCGGTTTAAACTGTTCCCAGTTTGTGAATCTGGGGTTACGGACCCATTTCGTCTCCTCATGCTCCCCCGCTCCCAAATCAAACTTAATGGCAGAGTGATCCGAGAGTGTGGGTTCATCCGAGACATTTCAGTTCCGCACGTATCCCGCCAGGTGTCTGGAGCCCAAGGTAATGTCAATTACCTCCTCCCTTATAGCGTTATGAAAAGTGGGTGTGTTTCCCACAATTAAAATATCTAGCTCTGTACTTACCAGATATTCCATGAGCTCCATACCTCTGATATTGGTGTTCGTGCTACCCCAGATCATATGGTGTGAGTTCGCATCACATCCCATCAGCAAAGACAGGTCGGCTTTTTGACAGAAGTCCACAAGTTCCTTCACCTCTGGTGTCGGATTGTCCCTGCAAATGGTAGATAGGCTGATGCTATAACCACCCTACCTACATTTTCAAGCATCGTAGTTACCGCCGTTAGGTCCCCTGTGGACCATTTCCACAGGGGTGTGGCGCTAATGTTCTTCACTACGATGCCGGCTCTGGGTCTGTTGGTACTACTACTCCTGTAACAGAGAAAATTTCCCAGTCCCTTTATAGATCCCTGCACCACCCAAGGTTCTTGGATGAGTGCTATCCCTGTGCGCATCTTAGCCAGACTCCTCTGCAGAATAGAAGAGGCATCTTTGCTTCAATGCAAGTTATTCTGAACAATTTGAATCATTCTTTTCTTAGCACTTGCACCACTTTCGTCCCCTGGTTTGCTCAGAGTCCCCTCGCCCTCTTCTTCAATAGAGGTCAAGGTCCCGAGTGTGGCCTGGATATCGGCGGTGGAGGCTGCTTGTCTGGGAGGATGGAGGCGTCCACGGTATAGGTCCGCTTTCGACCTCCTTATCCTCCAAGATTCTTTCATGGATTGATGGTTCCATTTTTGGTCCCATTTTAGACGGGCTAGGAACATCATCATTATTGAGGTCGCCAACACTCCTAGGAGTTGCTCCCTCACGTCTAGCTTTAGCCAGCTTCCTTCGCTGGCTTCCGCTCATTCGTTTTTTTAGCAGTTGCCCCACTTTCGTCCCCCGGTTTACTCAGGTTTCCCTCGCCCCTTCCCTCAACAGAGATCAAGGGCAAGGTCGCGAGTGTGGCCTGGGTGTCGGCGATGGAGCAACTGCTTGGCAGGGAGGATGAAGGCGTCCGCGGTACAGGCCCGCTTTCGACCTCCTTATCCTCCAAGCTTTTTCCTTTGTGGACTGGTTCCATTTTTGGTCCCACGAGTAGCTAGGGAAATAAAGGTCCACCCCCGCAGAGCCCCGCATGCGGGGTAAGGTGACTTAAATACTCAGTAGTTGTACCAGGTGCTCCTAAGTAGTACCAGGTGCTCCTCAGGCACCGATAGCGACTCTCGGTATCCCCTGAGAGCCAACCAGTCCGATAGGCGCGGTATCTCACACCATCGGATTAGGGGGGTGTGTCATACCCATCCAGTTTCACCAGGCTGAATGGGGGGCTGTTTCTTAGTTGTGAACCGGGTTTGTCGCCCCCCCTTGAGTAAACTCAAGAAGGGTTCATACCCGGGATGCTGCCAAGCCGCATTCCTTCATTCGCATGGACGGGCCCTTTACCAGGGCCGCCTCATTCATACTCCCATTCGCTTGGGCAACCTCTAATATATATATATATATATATATATATATATATATATATATATATATATATATATATATATATATATATATATACCGTTCTTTCATTTTTTTACTAGACAGCAAATCAATCGGTCGATTTCGTATAATGTGAAGGGAGGGGACGCGGACGATTAGCCGCGCTACGACAGTTACGTTCTTACACGTGAGGGAGTGTACATCGTATTTATAACGGGGAAAAACTTTTACGTGGAAAGTGATGTTGATGGGTTTACTGTTAAAAGATGATCAAGGTATTTAAAGAAAAAATATCTTGGCCATATTTAACAGCAAACTATGATCTTTTTTGCATTATTTTTATAATTGATTTTGCATTAAAAAAAGTGCCTTCTAATAAAACGTTAAAAAAATAAATAGATTCTCTTAAAATAATTAAAAATAAAATACAAACTCTTAAAACTTAAAAAATATCCCCTTCAATAAGAAAAAAAACTTGCCTCCTTGAGATGCCTCCGTCTTGCGCCAAACAATAACCCAACCTGTCGTAAAATTCTGAACGAATAGCCCAATACCGTAGAATTGATGGATTGTGCCTACCATGTAACGGAAACGTGGATTCATCGCTGAACACGATGTTATAAATAAAATTGTCAGTCTCCTCGGAAATCTTTGGGATAGGAATATTTGAATCTTCTTCTACCATTGCACACATCATTAATTCCTGCATTTCAACATCCTTGTTAATTCTAGGTGTCTTGTAGCATTTACAACCTAAAATGCATCCCGTTGACTTAAACTTTTCGACTACTGTCGATATTGTGTTCAAGGCAGGGATCGGACGATTTACATATTTGACTGAGAAAAGGTCCCTTATTGCACGTAATGAATGTCCTTGAAGAGACCATGATATCAAATCAATTTTTTTCTCAAGTGAGTACGTCATAATTACTAAGTTTTGAATTAAAAGAATCTATTTAAAATTGCACGTATTACTACGAAGTTCACTCATCTAAATGCCAAACACGTATGCGACGGTAAATGTGAAATATATATATATATATATTTATATATCGTGGTCGATAAAAATCAATTTTTAAAAACAATTTATTTTTGAAATACACAATTGAACGTTTTGTTACAAGGATTTAAAATAATTATATTATTACAATAATATGTTACGTACTCAATAAGTGAGTACCGGAGGTTTGAAATTGAAATGAGTTATGCCGGATGCTATGCCGGTTTGTCGAATATTATGCTAGTTTGCCGGGTACTATGCCGGTTTACCGGATACTGACTTCTGGTCGCACGCTTTCGCCTATATAAACTGTCATGTGCTGAGTCTGCATGAGAATGGCTTTAGCTATGAGCATTCTTAGAAGTTAGGCGTGAGTTGCTGACCACAAGCAAGCCTTTGTTTGTGAGAATGAGATAAATCACGAATTGTATCAAATAACTATGAGAAACAACTGATAAGAAAGACCAAAGATTATGTTACTTGAGATAGGATACAATGTAAATGGTACCTAACTGAAATTATTCTAAGTCTAAAATGTATACAATTAAATATTTTATATAACAACTCCTCCCTTATAGAAAAGTTGGTGGTATACAGCAACTTTTGGATAAGCAAAAAGTTCCAAAAATATGAGAGTAGCTATTAAGTGCAATACAATAATATAAGGTAAAATTGTAATAAAATCAAGTGAACAAAATAAAATAATAATAATAACATAAGTCCAGTTCACTTGAACACTAGTTACAAAATATAAAATATAAAAGTTCCAAAATCACTATAAAGTCTCAATTTAGTTCAATATCTTCTGGGGAACTGTCTGTTGGTCTCATAGAGGGCCTTCTTCTTGAAATAAAGTTGGTGAGTCGTCCAACGGGTTTTGATTGTTCAGGAGACGGTGGAGGTAAATTTGACGTTAGGGAAATAGCAAGTCTTCTTCGTCGTCTGCATTTGCATGTGAAGTATAGGATGACGAGAAGAACTATGACAGTAATTATGAAATAGGTAAACCAAGAAATGTTTCGTGACAAAAGGTTCGTTGATTAAATCATCAAGGGTTTTGGAATATTCATCTAATTTGTGCTTTGCGACTTCAAGATCTTCAACGTTGAGATTGTCTAATTTTATAGGCTTTAATTTTGGAATTTGCAGATCGTTAGGAATGTTGTCACAACAGTTGTAAGGGATTAGAATAGGGTGAGAATCATCATGAGTTAAAGTAGTGTCTCTAGAGTTTGCTTGGACTTTGGTAACACCAACAAAAGCACTACAATAAGGTTGTAACTTGAGAATAGAATTTTTGAAAATGATCAGTTTTGGAATTTCGGTTTTGACATGAGATGATTATTTAAAGGGGTTCAGAATTGATTATAAGCCAAGTATTGTTTTCTATATTATGAACTTTGTATCCTTCTGCAAATATTAAATAAAGATGTCTGGCAATTTTCTGGAAGGTTCCTGGTCTTCTTCAGAATTTTGTCTTCGCAGATGGCGTTGTCATCAATAAGGTAGGCGAACAAATTTGAACACAGTTTTTGTCCAAAGACGAGTGGTTTGCATCAGTCGAGATTTGACATAGGAATGTACATTATAGAATCGTCGTCTCGCGTAACATATTTTTAATTGGTTGACAAAACATGATATAAACTAGTCCTAATATTGAGGATAGGCATTGGGAATAATTGGAATAAGGAAAATCTTTGTTGGTCAATAAGAGGAATTTTTAAAACAAATACTAAATCTGAATCGGTTTGAAATGCTGATGGTTCTATGATATCTAGATATCTACCAACATCAGATAATTTTATTGGAAGTAGTAAATTATTTTGATGTAAGTTTTGAGATATCTCCTGTAATGCGGATATCAGATCTCCAGAATTAATAATAGAAGTATGAATAATTTTTAGACGCGCGAATGTAATTGAATTTAATATGTCATTTAATTGATCCTCAATGTACAAGTAGCTTTCCATTAATAATTCGCATTTTTCTAGGAATATTAATTTTACTTCGAAAATTTGCAGTTTCTTTTTTGTTCTGTAATTGTGTCAGAGATTATTTTAATGTCTGCTAAATGTTTCTTCGTCTAGTTGTAATTTTTGAATAGTTGTGTTGAAATTTTTATTACCGATGTTGTTACAGATATTTGATTTTTTAACAAATTTTCAATTTGATGTTCGTCTGTAATTAGTTTGTTAATACTGTTTGTGTAATATTCGCCATCTTCGGCGTCTAGATTGCCTGTGATTGTTTTAACTACAGAACCAATAGCCTTTAGAATACCGCGTTTATAGCGTTTTGTATAATAATTAATTTCATTTAATTTTTCTTTAATATTACCAGAAATTTGTGTTAATAAACTGATGTGGGTCTTTACTTCGCCTCGAAATAAATTCATGTTTTCAAAAATAGGGCTGACGGCATCTATTAAATTTTCAAGCATACGTTCATTATGTTGATAAGCTAATCTTAGAGCTGAAATGTTCTTGTGAACAAGGAGGTTCCAATGCTTGTTTGTAACATAAATATGGCTTTCATGGTGATAATAGATTCCGATTGTATTTTCTATAGGTGTGATTGAGTATTGGGATGCTGCTGTCCCTATCAGCAGGAGAAACCTGTAATTAAATTTAATTTTCAAAATAGAGTTTCATTCGGTCAAAATTTACTTTAGTTGTTTGATTCATTTGAGGGTTTAATAGGATTGCAGAATTTTTAACTATTTCTTGAATTTCAAATGGATCGTTAAATTTGTTGCTAAGTTTGTTTTTGATCTGTGACTCTTTCACGTAGACCTTGTCTCCGACTTTAAATTCGAATTGCTTTTCGAGGACATTTTTATCGAACCTGGTTTTTGATTTTTGTTTAGACAGTATAGTTTTTTCACGGGTAATTTTGTAGTAGTGATAAATTCTGTTATTGAGGTCTCTGATATATTTTGAAATTAATTGGTTTTCATTATAAAATTTTTCTTGAGATCGTCTGGAAGTATGACCGAAAATTAATTCGTATGGGGAGAATCCATGGGTTTTGTTGACGGAATTGTTGTAGCATATTACAGCATATGGGAGTACTGTTAGAGGGTGTTCGTGAGGGTTTTCTGTTTTATTTATTCTAATCATCTCTAATAAGGTTGCGTGGAACCGTTCAACCGATCCATTGGATTGCGGATGATTAACACTCGAATACGTCAGTTTAATGTCATAGAGGGTACAAATATCTCTAAGAAGGGTATTGTCGAATTCATTTCCGTAGTCGCAGTGAATGCGAAGGGGTGTGCCAAAGTGTTGGAAGTAAACAAGTAAAGTATTTACTGTCGATCGTGCGGTTTTGTCTTCAAGCGGGTATGCTTGAGTAAATTTAGTTAATTCGCCTCTGATAGTCAAAACATAATTCCGAGTGGGGACTTCTAGAATGTCAATGTTAACTCGTTCAAACGGTGTTTTCGGGGTTTCCGTAATTACTAGAGGACTACTTAAATTTTTTCTCAAAACTTTCGTTCTTTGACATGTCTCGCAATTTTGAATGTTTTTCGACATCTTTTAGTAAACCGGGCCAATTATATTTCTCTTTGATTCGTCTAATGGTTTCATTGATTCCTCGATGAAGGTTAGATTTTCCTGAATGATGTTGATCAATTATAATTGGTATTTGATCATCGTCAGGTCGTTTAACTAAATTTTGACAAATAGTAAGTTTTATATCCTTACCGGAATAAATATAAGAAAACATTTCTAAAGTTGGTAGGTCTAAATTATTTTCAATATAATAATTTTTTGTTTCTTCAAAATTGTCTTGTCCTCTGAATAAGGTGATAAAAAGCGTTTCTATTATACTATCAGGTTCAAATGGTAAATGAATTATGTAGTAGTTACGGCTTTTAACAGATTTGCAGAGATTTGCTATGTTAATTTTGTTATTCATAAAATCGGGTTGTCTTCGAGTATATCCTCGATAATTCTATAGTGTAAATCGGCTAATTTATCTTTTTGGAAGAATGTAATAATATCCTTATGTTTTTTATCTAGCAATTGATTATTAGTAAATTGGATTTTACTGTAAACTATTAGGGATTGGGTTTTATACAAGTTTACAAAATTTTGGAGTTCTTCTACAATTATCTCAGGGGATTCGTCAGTACTGATAGATTCGTTATCGTCATTATCAGAATTTGACTTTAAAACTTTTGTTTGTAATTTTGCACAATTTCTGAAATGATTAATTTTTATTCGCGATTGTGCGTTCGGGTTTTTATTTATCTTACCAGGTTCATAATCAATTTTGTAGAAGTATTCCTCTAATCTTAAACGCCAGCGCGCAAGGCGGCTGCCTGGATCTTTAATCGAAAAAAGCCATGTACGAGATCTATGGTCTGTGACGAGTTTAAATTTTCTGCCAAAGAGGTACGGTCCAAAGTTCTTTACACTCCAAACAATAGCTAATATTTCACGTTCAATGGTGCTGTATTTAGTTTCTGCTTGACATAATGTCCTTGAAGCATAAGCAATGGGGATGTCTTTACCGATAGGACCTTGTGATAAAACTGCGCCAATTGCGAATGCACTAGCATTAGTTGTCAGTACAAATGGCTCATCGAAATTTGGATAATTGAGTATAGGGGTAGCGGTTAAAGCTTGTTTCAATTGTTCGAATGCAGTAATACAGTCATTGTCAAAAAAGAATGGAACATGTTTTTGAAGTAATTTGTCATTGGTTTGGATAATTTTGCAAAATTTGGAATAAATCGGCGGTAATAACCTGCGAGTCCGAGAAACGATTTAATCTCTTTTTGATTTTTAGGTTGCGGAAAGTGTGCAACACAATCAATTTTGTTAGGGTTTGGCTTTACACCGTCAGGGGTTATTATGTGTCCAAGATATGCGACTTCTTTCCGGAAAAATTCGCATTTATCAGGTTGAATTTTGAGTTTCGTCTTCCGTAGTCTCTTAAATACGTCTGTAAGTCTTAACATATGTTCCTGAATAGTGGGTGAATAAATGATAATGTCGTCCATATAGACGAGACTTCGCTCATTTTGAATTCCTAATAATATATTGTCCATAACACGATGAAATGTGCTAGGGGCGTTTCGTAATCCAAAGGGCATTCTAACGAATTCGTAGTGACCATTGTCGACAGAAGAAACGGTTTTGGAAATATTTTTAGGATTAATTTCATCTGGTGGAATCCAGAGGCGAGATCTAAAGTCGTAAAATATTCGCACTTACCGAGTTGATCTAGTATATCCGAAATATTGGACAAAGGTCATTTATCACCTACTGTGGCTTCGTTTAATTTACGGTAATCCACCATAACACGCCATTTTTGTTTACCAGAGGCGTCCATTTTTTTTGAGACAACCTAAACAGGGGAGGACCATGGCGAACTGATGGCCTAATTATACCTTGACTTAACATTTTGGATACTTGGTTTTTTACTTCATCCTTGTGGATGTGCGGATATCTAGATTTGGTGAAAATGGGTTTCGAATTTCCGGTATCGATTGAATGTTTAATCTCGTTAGTGAAACTGAGGTTATCTCCTTCGAGATAAAACATGTCCAAAAAGTTGAGGCAGAGTTCAGTTAATAACTCCTTCTCTTCTTTATTTAAGTGTTCAAGCTTTAATTGATGTTTTATTTCAAAATTTTTATCAATAGATTGACCTTAATTTTGAATTTGGTCATTTAAATTGAATGCTGAAAAATGTTTAATAGGTTCTATTTAAATTTGGAAAAATCTATAGTTTCTGCTACACCGTTAGCATTGATAACTGTTGTTAAAAATTCACCTTGGTTATTAATTTTCACAAGGGCATTCGGTATACGAACTTTTTCTATTTCTTCGACCTTAAATAGAGGGTCTTCGACCTTAAATAGAGGTACTGTTTTAAAGTTCGTTACGAGTTGTCTATTATTAAAATCAATTACGCAATTATAATGCTCTAGGAAGTCAGAGCCTAGTAAACCATCGAAACTAATATCAAGATTGTAGATGTATACCTTGTGTGGATCGTTGTCAGCAAATGGAATCAAAGTTGACTCAGTAATTAGAAGTTTTTGATTGGTTATATCCTGTATAATAACGTTTTCAGGGGACCTTCTTTTATAATTTTGACATGTTTTTGGCTTAAAAATAGAAATATCTGCTCCTCTATCTATTAAAATTTTAAAAGTATTAGTTATGTCCTTTATATAATATAGGTTGTGAGGATTTACGGCGAGTAAAGGCCTATTTACATGAATTTCTGTTCTTGGCTGTCTTGATTTTGATTTAAATTCATCGTTTGAAATTGAGTTTGAATTTGTTCTAAGGCGGTTGATTGATTCGGCGGGTCTTCGTAAGACTGGGGGTCTAATCGAAAATTTTGGGTATTTGAATTTTCAGGATATTGAGTACTATCGAAATTTTGAGTACTATCGCTAAAAGTAGTATTGTATGAATTTTGATCTTGTTGAGCAGTATAATTATATTCGTAATTATCAGTTTGATAATTGGGCTGTAAATATTGAGTTGAATTTGACTAATCATGACTATTCGTATTTATCGAATTTTCGTACAAACGAGCAGTATCATTTGTGTAATATGGTTCATAGTACGGATGAGCAGTATCATCCAGCGTTTCATTTAAATAATATGTACGTTGTTGATTAAAATTTGGGTTTGATCTTATCACGGAGGGTCTCTGAAAATTTGGGTTTTGTCTAAAAATTGGCGGTCTGTTTTGCACAAATTTATTTTGTTGAAAATTATTATTCGGCTGATTTGTAGGCATCGGCCTAGGTTGATATTGGGTAAATGTAGGTTTTTGGAAAAATTTGTTGACCTGGTTGATGATGGCCTAAAAGTGTTATTAGAAAAATTCGTATAATTATTATTATTAAATTGGTGGGTAGCTTGTCTAGTGCGACATTCACTTATGGTGTGTCCGTTTCGTTTGCAGTACGATCAGACCTTTTTTGTACACTAATTTGAGGCTTTTAATTTGAGATGTATTTACGTTATTTCCTGAACGGGAAAATTTTTGGTTTTCAAAATACGAAAGCTGTAGCACTCTTTTAATTCTAGAAATTGCTTTTACCATATTGCAAGGATTGCCAGCACGAATTATTGAACGTAGTTTAGGATCTAGCCCTGTTAAAAGAGTTTTTAATGTTATCGTCTCTATTAGAGTTGATTGTACTAATTTTTGCTCTAGTGTCAATGGTTGTTTTTGAACACAAGCGTGCATTTTTGCATTATGTGATTGAAGTCTCGAAATAAAATTTAAAGCAGATTCATTTTGATTTTGTGAAATGCGTTGAAGATCCTGAATGAGGGATGTGAGATCCCTGGAATCTCCGAAATGCGTTTCTAATAAAATTTTAATCTCGTCCCATGTTGCAGGGTTGCGAGAATTAATTAGTTCCGCAGCTTTACATTTAAGCTTATTTTTTACATGGAGGGTCAATAAGGTTTTTTGGTTGCCTACAGCCATTTGGAAGGCACAACGAACAGCGTTTAAAAATGTTTGTACGGAGATCTGATTTCCATCATATTCGGGTACAATAGAAAATACTTCTGAAAGTTTATATGCTTCTATTTGTTCTTCAATTTGATTGTTTACGTTGGCAGTTGCCATTTTTAATAAATCGGTTAGAAAAATTTAAATAAAATAATAAAAATAGGTTTTATGTTTTTTTCACGTTAAACGTAAAATTGGGAGGTAAAGTGAATATAGGAGCAATAGCGACTGGACTATACCACTTTATTTTTAGACGTAGATATAATGTAAGTAATGCGATTAGCGGTATAATCGCGTAATTAAAATGTGACGATTAACTATAGTCGTATAATGTAATATACACTGTGCGATAAGGCGTGACAATTCTATATGAATGCACTTACCAAATCAAATTCATCCCGACGCTAGCCTGGATATCGCAGTTAATGAGGCAATGTCCGTGTTTTAACTGGGTTACCTGGGAACAGCTGATTTTCCGGGCTTCAAGAGGTTCGGACCAGTTAGGCGATGCAGTGTTCTGGCGATTTCCTTTTTGGGGTTTTTCTTGTTGAAATTTCTTGTTTTCTTCGTGAAAATTGTTTTCTTTCTTGAGGTTCTTTTTAGTCACTTAGGAATTGGAATTCCACGACGAGTGGAATGAGTCTGCATGAGAATGGCTTTAGCCATGAGCATTCTTAGAAGTTAGGCGGCATGAGTTGCTGACCACAAGCAAGTCTTTGTTTGTGAGAATGAGATAAATTACGAATTGTATCAAGTACCTATGATAAACAACTGATAAGAAATACCAAAGATTGTGTTAATTGAGATAGGATACAATGTAAATGGTACCTAACTGAAATTATTAAATATTTTATATAACATATATATATATATATATATATATATATATATATATATATATATATATATATATAAACATCCATCCACAACAACTCCCCACTAGCCGGTGAAGTTAGTTACCGTGGATCCGTAATCATGTGCCCTAAGTAAACGCAGAGAACCCAAGATGACCGCCTTTTGCATTTGACCTGCCAACCAATCTCCGGAATGATCTTCAGTTCTGACAGCACCATAGGCTTCATCCCTCCGAGAATACCGATAACCAGAACCACCATCTTGACAGAGTAGCTTGCGTACAGCTCCCGCAACTCACCCCGGAGATCTACGTATTTGGTCCGTTTCTCCTCCTCCTTCAAGGTAATGTTTTTCTCGGCAAGAGTCGAGAACTCGATGACATCACCTTGGTTTGATGGTCCAGGAGGACCACATCAGGCTTATTAGCTTGTATTCGCCTGACGGTCGGGAGCGAGTAGTTCCAATATATGCGGGCACTTCTCATTCCCGACAACGGGCTCAATATCTCCGGGAGTGTCAGGCAGCACCGGTGTTTTGTCCACCCCATACGAGTGTCTTAGGTAGTAATATAGCACACGTAATGCAGCGTTAAGTCGATGGATGTAGGCCGAAGTCGCATATACAGGGCATGCCGTTAGCAGGTGCATCAGCGATTCCGGTGCCTGGTGGCAGCCCTGCAGTTGATATCAGGTACCTCCACGCCCATCACTCGACTTCGGTAGACCAAGGTGTTTATAACACCAACCTGGCAGGCCGCTATAAAGCCTTCGGTCTCAGATCTGAGCCCGGCTGATAAAGGTCATCGCCGTTGATAAATCTTGTGCTTCAATGTTGTTATAGAAAACTCCATGTAGGGCCTTATCGACATGCTCACTAAACATATTTCTGTGTTCGGCAACTTTGATTTGGGCTTTCAAACGATTCGGCTCCAGTTCAGTGATTGACTGTATGTCATCAACTGACCTGCCTCTTCGTCTATGGTCGAATCTGAGACCGAATCGTTTTGCGGCTTTTTGTGCTGCCTTAAATAGACCCGCTCCCACCTCCGCGACTTCATGATCTCTCACTAGTCGCATAAGTGGATTCGAGCTACGGACGACGTTGCATCTATCTAATCGCTAATCTATCATGCATACACTCCAGGTTGAAGAATCCTCGGCCTCCCCGTTGTCTCGGGAGATATAGCCGAGGAACAGACGATCTTGGATGAATGCATCCATGTATGTGCATCATCTTTCGGGTTTCCCTGTCCAACATATGCAG
Organism: Rosalia funebris; assembly: GCA_037954035.1. Taxonomy (NCBI): domain Eukaryota; kingdom Metazoa; phylum Arthropoda; class Insecta; order Coleoptera; family Cerambycidae; genus Rosalia; species Rosalia funebris. Next base: position 33,519,466 of record JAZFAV010000021.1, read on the forward strand.
GTCATCGGCAGTCAACTTCACTACTCCGAAGGAGTAAAGCAGTATCAGAATGTCGAGCATATTCGTTGCAGACACCTTGTTTTCCCCGATAGATCTGATAACAAAATCTTTCGGAGTCGATGTCTGTACTTGCCACGGAGAGCGTCCTTTACGCGCTGCGTATCCTGGATATAGTTCTGATTTATACCCAGGTACGCGTACGTCTCCCTGGTATCCAAATGTTTTAGGATGCTTCCGTCTGCTATCTGCGCATCTTCAGGGATCCTCGTAGATCGCCCTCTCTTGAGATGGAAGACTGCACACTTGTCCAATCCGAATTCCATGCCAATTGCCCACGTGTACTCTTGCACCACCCTAAGGGCGTTTTGCAAGCCTTGCTCTCCACAGGCATAGATCTTGAAGTCATCTATGTAAAACAAAAGGGTGACCTTATGCCTCCGATTATTGGGTGGTCCGTAATTATACCCGCGAGTTTGGCGAAGTTCAAGTGACAGGGTAATAGCGAGATACAAAATAGGAGAGGGCTTAGGGAATCCCCTAAAACATTCCTCTCCTAAACACTACCGGCTCCGTGGTTACCCGCCGTTCACCGGATGTTATGGTGAAGCGGGTTCTCCAGAGCGGTAGTAGGTGTTGTATGCATCTCACTATTGGTGCTGGTACCGCAAGACATCCGAGCAATCGAATCAACAGCTCATGAGATGTTGAATCAAATGCCTTGCAGTAGCCTATCCAGGCCATCGATAGATTCTGTTTGTATTGTACAGGGTCCTGCGTAATACATAATGTCTGTCAAAATAATGTCTGTCAACAGGTTTTCTTTGCAGCCTTCCTGGCCCTTTTTGCACCGTATTGCTCCCTTATCTTTTGAAGGACCGGTTTTACGCGCTCCAACGTCCTAACATACAATATGCGTGTAAACAACTTGTAGCAGGAGTTTAGGCACCTAATCGGCCCATAATTTTTTGAATCGGACAAATTCCTTTTCTTGGGGATAAGTACAGTTCTTCCCTCGATAAACTAATCCGGAATCTACTGCCCCTCGTTCAACCACGAGTTGAAAACTCAGGCCAGACGGCGGTGGGTCGACGGAAACCGTTTCCACCACCATATATTCAATCTATCTGGGCCTGGGGCAGCGAAGTTCTTAGTTCCAACAAGTGCTTGTTGAACTTCCTCCAGACTCATTTCCGGGCACGCTTTCTGTGGTTCTTCAATGAGAGTGTCGCAAAGAGCCTGGAAGCGTGCGATCACTGGAGTGTTATTGAATGTACGCGTCGATTCATAAATTTCCTTCCAAAAGTTTTCGACATCCTCTACAGCCGGCGGATTTTCGACAGCACGTTGTTGCTCTTGAATAAAGCGGGAGGGATTTGTACGGAACAATTTTTTTGTTCCATGCTCCTTATCCGCCTATTGAAAGCTTTCTTAATTCTCATAAGTGCTCGAATCCTGTCTAAAGAGTGCTGCTTGGTAGCTAATAGCGGCGTTTGATTTAGAGTGTGGTGTTGGCATCTGAGTTCGGCGATAATACGCCGGATTTTAGGTGTAAACTGCCGATTGCTTCTTATATATTCCAGCATATTCTGAATTCGAGAGGCATGCTGTCTGTATTTTGCCTTTGATCTGTTCCTATTGAAAGAGTTTGACCTCTCACGTGGAACGAGCTCTTTAGCGGCGTTGTAGACGGCACAATTGACTTGCCAGATGTCTGCATCTTCTGGAAGTTCTCATCGATTCCTCATCCATTCTTGCCAGGTATTGTGGCTTTAGGTTAATCCTGATATTAAGGTGACCTCTAGTCCTTATGGAGGGCTCGACATACTCTCGTGGATTTTCTCCGTCAACTATTTGCTGCGATAGTGGTGCAGCAAGAAGTATATCGGGCTGACGGGGCTGCCTCACCAAGGCAATGGACATGGGTCCATTGCCTTGGTCGTTGCCATTGAGACGGTCTCGTAAGGCCCCTCCCACCTACCTCTGACCTCCATCCGAATGAGGCCGATTGTGAGGAGCACTTTCTCTGGTCTGGTTTGGAATCAGATTCGGACCCTGGGGATGGTTAGTCCTAAGAGCCTGCGGCCAACATTGGTCCAGCAGAGTTACCCCTACCTGTCCAGGGCACGCCACGAGGAGGCTGTTGATCCGAATTTTCATCCCTACCCCTATCCCTATCCCTACATATATATATATATATATATATATATATATATATATATATATATATATATACAGGGTGATTCAGCTAACCCGTTCATTAAAAGTTTATGAACTTCCCATTGGAATTCATTTTTTAAAATTTGAAATCAGGGGTTAGCGAGGACGATCTATTCAACTAAAGTATTTTTGCTTTTCTGACACTTCCGATTGTACCGGAAGTAGCTATCAACTTCCTTATTTTAAATAGAACACCCAGAATATTATTACATTTTTGAATTACCCTACTGATTTTAAGTGAACTTTCTTAACAATTCCCTGTACCTATCTTCAGCAGTTTTTGAGATATTTTAATTTTTTTGAAAAAATTAGGTTTTATAGTATCCCATTGGAATGCTCGTCACTTATTCAAAACAAAAGTTATAGTAGCAAATCTTAGGCTGTAATTAGGCGGATTATTAAGATTTCAGGTGATATGTAGTTTGATATTTTATTATTTACAGGGTGTCCAAAAATTTAGTTCATTCTGACAAACTTCAACTGCTCAAAAGTTAATTTTCTTAAATGAAACACCCTGTATTTTATTGCTTTCTGTGATGGAGAATTAAGTTATATTTCAATCTGTATTAGGATTCTCTATACCTATCTGCTACCATTTTCTTGCTATCGAGGTATTTGTTATTCGATACCATAGTTTTCCATTTTATTAATTTACTTCTGACCAGCGGGCCATGAAAATTAAAACAACGTAACATTTATATTAATTTTTCATCATAAACAATGGTGCAAAATTATTGAACAAAAAAAATCATCATGAATAAATGGCATATTTTAAACGATTTGGAACTTACATTAGCCTAAACAATAAAATATAATAACAATAATAACTAAATGTTAACAATTGGGTCTTATTGGTGTAACAACTGTTCTATGTGCCGTCCGTTGTGTTCTAAGCACAATAAAACGCGTTTATTAATCTGAACGGTCGTAGATTTCAATACCATTCCTCCATCTAGTTCGGTGAAGGCAGTTCTAACTCGATGTAATAAGTCATCTCTGGTATTGACGGGCGTTGAGTAGACTTTACTGTTGATATGGCCCCATAAAAAAAGGGGTATTAGATCGGGTGATCTGAGAGGCTATAGAGCCGGACCATTACGCCCAAACCAGCGATCCTCAAATATATTTGTTAACTCATGGTAAGCTTCATGGGTTGAGTGGGCTGGAGCGCCATCCATTTGGTACCAACACGTATTTAAAATATTTAGTGGCAAATTTTCCAAAAAATTGGAAACCACCGTTCTAAAAATTTCTAGGTATTTACGAGAATTTAAACTTTCATCATACACTTACATTTCATCATAAACAAAACACACGCGATTATCCATCATCAAACAAAAAACATTAAAACTAAGTGTATTTTGAAAGTTACCTTCACGCACCATTCGTGGATTTTGTTCTGCCCAAACATGCCAATTCCTCCTATTTATTATCCCTTCTCTGTTAAATTTTGATTCATCGATGTAAATAATTTTGTTCAAAAAATGTCGCCCTTCTTGCGTTTTTATTAAAATGCTTTCGCAGACTGCCACACGATGTACTTTGTCACCTTGGTGGAGAGCTTGCAGTTTTAAAATGAAAAAAGCATGCATTTTATGTTTTTCCAGAATTCTCTGTATTGACGAGTAAGATAGTCCCAAATCTTATGACGCAGCTCTAATCGACGTATGTGGATTTGCATTGAAATATGCCAAGACATTTACTTGATTGCCTTCATCACCAGTAACATCTTTGGGCGTGTTCTAGTAACTTCAGTTCCAAATCGTTTAAAATTTGCTTCTATTTTCTTGAAGGCAGTTTTGATTAAAGGCCGTAAATGTGGATATCTCTCGTTAAACAAACGACAAGTCCTTTCAATAATTTTTTTACATTCTCTATGAATGAAAAATAAATTTAATATGTCTTCATTTGAATATTCCTGTTGGATTTCCATAATACATGTTATAATTTATAATACTATGTAACATTTCTCACTTTAACATCTACTCTGATGTTTACATTGACAATTAAGACAATGCGTATTATTTTCATGATCCGCTGGTCAGAAGTAAATTAATAAAATGGAGAACTATGGTATCGAATAAAAAATACCTCGATAGCAAGAAAACGGTAGCAGATAGGTATAGGGAATCCTAATACAGATTGAAATATCACTTAATTCTTCATCATAGAAAGTAATGAAATATAGGGTGTTCCATTTAAGAAAATAGACTTTTGAGAAGTTGAAGTTTGTCAGAATGAACTAGATTTTTTGGACACCCTATATATATATATATATATATATATATATATATATATATATATATATATATATATATATATATATATATATATATATATATATATATATCATCATCATCATCACTAGGTCATCAGTCCTAAGACTGGTTGGACGCATTTCGCTAATTGTGCTACAACCTACATCCCTTACTATTTGCGAGCAGTAGTCTAATCTAGGCCTACCTCTGCCTTTCTTCACTCCTATTTCTGCCTCCAAAATATCGCGGACTATTCCCCCATGTCTCAGCAAGTGGCCTACCATTCTATCTCTTCTCTTCTTTAAGTTTTTCCACATACTCCTTTTCTCGCCGACTTTCTCCAATACTTCTTCGTTTCTAACCCTATCAGTCCATGGTATTTTCATCATTCTTCGGTAACACCACATCTCAAAAGCTTCTAATTTCTTCCTACTTGCTTCCCCTACCGTCCAGGTTTCGCAGCCGTAAAGTGCCGTGCTCCATACATATGTTTTCAAAAATCTCTTCCTTGTTTCTAAGTTTATTACCCCCGAGCATAAAAGTGCTTTCTTTTTGTTAAAAGCTACTCGACCCTGCGCTATTATTTGTTTTATGTCTTTATCGCTTCTTCCGCCCCAATTTATTTTACTTCCTAAATAAGTGAAGTCTTTAACTTCCTCCAATCTTTCATTATTAATTTGTACTTTCGTTTTTGCTCTGCTCTCGCGCCCTCTGCACACTAACACTTTAGTTTTGTTTTTATTCACCCTCATTCCGTATTCCTCTGTCAACACTGCCTCCATTTCGTTCAATGCTGATTCTGGTTCCTCCTTACTAGATGCTAATACTGCTATATCATCCGCGAATCTCAGCATTTTTAGTTTCTGTCCCTGTACTTTAATCCCGAAATCCACTCTATCTTTTACCACATTAATCGCCTCTTCGATGTACAGATTAAAAATTAGTGGTGATAGCGTTCATCCTATCATAGATTCATCCTTGTCTTACTCCTTTCCTAATACCTACTTCCCTTTCCTCCCCTTCTACTTCTATAACAGCAGTTTGCTCTATGTATAGATTGTGTACTACTCTCCTATCTCTATACTTCATTAACGCGCTCTTTAGTATCTCGAACATTTTTTCCCATCTTACGTTATCAAAAGCTTTTTCTAAATCTACAAATCCTATATAAGCGTTCTTTCCGCATTTTTGACGCATGGGAAGTTAGGCTAATCGTTCTAAGGTTCTCGCATTTGTCGGCTCCTCTCTTTTTCGGTATAGTAACGATAATGTTCCTCTTATAATCCTCCGGCATCTCGCCCGTTTCGTATATGTATTTTACCAGTTCAAACATCCTATTTACTACTTTCTGTCCCGCACATTTCAAAATTTCCGCCTGTATCTTATCTACACCCGGCGCTCTATTATTCTTTACCCCCCTTAGTGCTATTTCAAATTCCTCTCTCAATATAGGTTTTCCTACATCTTCCCTATCGATGCTAGATTCTTCCTCTAATATCTCTCCTAATTCCTGACCCTCGTATAAATTTCCTAAGTACTGCTTCCATCTATCCGCTTTCTCCTCTCTTCCTATCAGTATGTCCCCCGATTGACTCCTAACATTTCTACTTATTGTTCCTATATCCCTGAAGTTCCTCTTAATTATTTTGTAAGCCTCATCGGTCTTACCTACTTGCAACTTATCTTCTACTTCTTTGCATTTCTCCTCTATCCATTGTTCTTTCGCTTTTCTACATTTTCTAATGATTTCCCACTTTATTGCCTTATACGTTTTCAGTCCTTCTTCGTCTCGTCTGTTTTTGTAGTCTCGTCTCTTTTGCATTAAGTTTAAGATTTCGTCCGTTATCCAGGGCTTCCTAGCTTCCCTTTTATCGTGTCCTAAAACGTCCGTAGCCGCGGAATCTAGACTATTCTTGATACCCTCCCACTCAGTGTCTGCGTTCTTGATTTCGTCCTTACTCGCTTTATTTATTAACTGATCTGTTTTCTCCTGGAACTTATCTTTCATATTCTGATCCCTCAATATGTCTACATTTATACGTTTCTTATCCTTCCGGGTTTTCAGATTTTTGAACTTTAATCTAGCTTTCATGATTACCAAGTTGTGATCGCTGTCTACATCTGCTCCTGGATAACTCTTACAGTCTTTTACTTGATTTCTAAATCTCTTCCTAACCAGAATGTAGTCTATCTGATACCTGTCTATCCCTCCTGGCATTTTCCATGTGTACCGCCTCCTAACGTGATTCTTGAACAATGTGTTCGCGACTACCCTCTTGTGCTTCTCACAGAATTCTATCAGTCTGCTACCTCTCTCGTTTCTGTTTCCTAATCCATAAGGCCCTACAAATTCTCCTTCTTTCCCCTCACCTACGACTGCGTTAAAATCTCCTACTACTATTAAATTTTCATGACCCTTCACAAATCCTATTACCTGCTCTATGTCCGAATAAACGGCTTCTAACTCTTCCTCGCTGTGGCTAGAAGTAGGCATGTATACTTGCACTATTACTGTTTCCACTGGCTTCGAATCTAACCTAACCATCATTACTCTCTCGCTATATTGTAGGTAGCTATCTACACACTGTCCTGCGTTCTTCCGCATAACGATCCCTACTCCCGCGTTTCCATTTACCGATCCTGTGTGTATTACCCTATAGTCACCGCTCCAAAAATCTCCTACTTCCGGCCAGCGCATCTCACTTATACCTACTATATCTAATCCTAACCTATCCATTTCTATCTTCAGATTTTCTAACTTCCCTGCCTGTCTCATGCTTCTGACATTCCACGCTCCGACTCGTGAAATGCTACACTTCCTATTATTATTGCACTCGATCACGTCTCCCGGAACAGTCCTCACCCGGAGATCCGAACGGAGGACTATTTTACCTCCGGAGTTTTTTGTCCCAGGAGACGCCATCATTAATTTAGGATAAGCTTTCTGCTAGCTGTTCTGAGGATTATAATGTGGTGGTTTCCTCTTGCCTTCCACATCGCAGTCGTGTGTGTCATAGCACCATACCAACCCCCACGGTTTCTGCCACTATGACTACTGAAAGAGCTGCTGCCCTCCTTCAGGGACTTGTCTTAGTCTGGTTTTTCAATAAGGACCCCCCCACTATGGTTAAACCTATGGTACGGCTCCTTAAATCATTAAAACGCGCAAGCCGACCCACCCGTTCCAGTTTGCACTAGAACTTCGTTAAGGTTCAAGTCCTATCGGATCGGATATATATATATATATATATATATATATATATATATATATATATATATATATATATATATATGTATATATATATGTATATATATATATATATATATATATATATATATATATATATATATATATATATTTACAGGGTGTCCAAAAAATTTAGTTCATTCTGACAAACTTCAACTGCTCAAAAGTCTATTTTCTTAAATGGAACACCCTATATTTCATTACTTTCTATGATGGAGAATTAAGTGATATTTCAATCTGTATTAGGATTCCCTATACCTATCTGCTACCGTTTTCTTGCTATCGAGGTATTTTTTATTCGATACCATAGTTCTCATGGTATCGCAAACATGCCTTGGGGTGTTCTCATCGAGAGTTTCGGGTGTCTCTTCAAAGATAACCTTAACCATTTTTTCCCAGCTGATTTACTAACTGCATTAAATGGGTGCGGTATCTTATTTCTAAATGCAAGCTGGAAAACCATTCGTTTAATATTGCCTGACCTCAGACCATAGAAGCGTTGTTCCATGACTAATGCATATTGAACTAGTTAATTTTCTAGTTCCGCAGATAAAATTGGTTTCCGACTTATCGATAGTTTGTCAAGTTCTTCTGGATTTTTATCTGACTTTGAATACATTTCCACCGTGCCTTTAGGTACATCAAAAACTTTTGAGGCCTTCAGATATCCCATCTCTTTATTACGCACTGCCTTTACAGCTTTCACCATAGCATGAGGGTCCCATTTCTTGTGCTTTTTTTTTTGGCATCTGTAATAAGAAAATGAGAATATTGTTCGGTCTATTGTGCCTAATTGGAGATAATCCCAAATATAGAACCCGTTTGTGTCCCAAATTGGGAATTTTCCGTTAAAAAATTTACAATAGTATTTTAGGTTAGTTATTAAAAATTAGTGCCAAATTTCAATGAGACATCATTACGCAACGCCTACACTAACTAATACAACAGAAAATATTTTATTTAACCTTACCTTGACAGTAAATTCCGATAATCACACTATCAAAAAAACTTTATCAGTCAAATCATAAAAAACACGTGCTTATACAGAAACAAACGAACTGAAGCTCTTGAGGAGCACTTTACCAGTACACGGCAATTTATTTCAGTACGTATACACTATTGTTGTTAGATTGCGTTACGTATTTTTCATAATAAGGGGCTACCTCAAACTGGGCACCTATCTCAAATTTGGGTCCTTTCCTCTAATCAACGGATTTGTGTGTACTTCTCATAAAATGCGACTGTCTTGCCGATCCGTATTATTACGTTTGCGATCTGATCGAGGCATATTTGCCACACTACCGCGTGGTTCTACGATACAAACCGAACCTATATCGAACACTTAAGATACAAAACAACATACCTGTCTAATTGTAGTCACAAACAAAGGCATTACAAAATTATTTGTTAAGCTATTGAAATTAAATATGTTCTGCAGCTCTGCATTACTGCCTTGTATTCTTCGACATATACTCTATTAGAATTTCATGATTATTATTCTTATAACGAAAAGTTAGTAAAATCAAGTAAAGTCGCAGCAATCAACATGTATTTTTATTTTGATGGTTGTATGCTTGAATAATTGAAAACTGAATAATTTTAGGGATATGAAAATTTCCTGTTTCATCTCTATTTGCCAAATAAAAAAATCTCAAAGAATACCAACAATTGAACCGGCAGTTGACTCAATGAGAGACCGGAATAGATAAATTTTTTTACGACAAGTTAAAATAGCCACTATAAATGCGCTTCCATGCAACGTTTTGTTGTGTTTTTATGTATTAACCAATAATTAATTAATTTAGTCTTCAATTTGGAAGTCACAAGGTTATATATATATATATATATATATATATATATATATATATATATATATATATATATATATATATATATATATATATATATATATATATATGACCCATACGTTGTGACTTCCGAAAACGGAAGCGCAACGAAGTCGTTGCATTTACATAAACTCTACGCAAATATAATGGTATTGATTTCAGCCGACATACATATGGTAGTAAATGCAATTTCACGGAACATTAACGACCGTTAGGACAGAACGAACACCTAAAATACAAAACAACATACCTATCTAATTGCAGTCACAGACAAAGGAATTCCAAAATAATTTGTTAATCTATTAAAATTAAATATGTTCTGCAGCTCTGCATTACTGCCTTGTATCTTTTGACATATACCTTATCAGAATTTTATGATTATTATTATGACGAAAAGTTAGTAAAATCAGCAATCTCGCTGCAGTCAACTTGTATTTTTGTATTGAAGGTTGTATACTTGAATAATTGAACACTATATATATATATATATATATATATATATATATATATATATATATATATATATATATATATATATATATATATATATATATATATATATATATATATATATATATATATTTGCAGTAGCAAATTTGCAGTAGTCTATCCAGGCCATCGATAGATTCTGTTTGTATTGTACAGAGTCCTGCGTAATACATAATGTCTGTCAACAGGTTTTCTTTGCAACCTTCCTGGCCCTTTTTGCACCGTATTGCTCCCTTATCTTTTGAAGGACCGGTTTTACGCGCTCCAACGTCCTAACATACAATATGCGTGTAAACAACTTGTAGCAGGAGTTTAGGCACCTAATCGGCCCAATCTATCTGGCCTAATCTATCTGGGCCTGGGGCAGCGAAGTTCTTAGTTCCAACAAGTGCTTGTTGAACTTCCTCCAGGCTCATTTCCGGGCACGCTTTCTGTGGTTCTTCAATGAGAGTGTCGCAAAGAGCCTGGAAGCGTGCGATCACTGGAGTGTTATTGAATGTACGCGTTGATTCATAAATTTCCTTCCAAAAGTTTTCGACATCCTCTACAGCCGGCGGATTTTCGACAGCACGTTGTTGCTCTTGAATAAAGCGGGAGGGATTTGTACGGAACAATTTTTTTGTTCCATGCTCCTTATCCGCCTATTGAAAGCTTTCTTAATTCTCATAAGTGCTCGAATCCTGTCTAAACAGTGCTGCTTGGTAGCTAATAGCGGCGTTTGATTTAGAGTGTGGTGTTGGCATCTGAGTTCGGCGATAATACGCCGGATTTTAGGTGTAAACTGCCGATTGCTTCTTATATATTCCAGCATATTCTGAATTCGAGAGGCATGCTGTCTGTATTTTGCCTTTGATCTGTTCCTATTGAAAGAGTTTGACCTCTCACGTGGAACGAGCTCCTTAGCGGCGTTGTAGACGGCACAATTGACTTGCCAGATGTCTGCATCTTCTGGAAGTTCTCATCGATTCCTCATCCATTCTTGCCAGGTATTGTGGCTTTAGGTGGTTAATCCTGATATTAAGGTGACCTCTAGTCCTTATGGAGGGCTCGACATACTCTCGTGGATTTTCTCCGTCAACTATTTGCTGCGATAGTGGTGCAGCAAGAAGTATATCGGGCTGACGGGGCTGCCTCACCAAGGCAATGGACATGGGTCCATTGCCTTGGTCGTTGCCATTGAGACGGTCTGGTAAGGCCCCTCCCACCTACCTCTGACCTCCATCCGAATGAGGCCGATTGTGAGGAGCACTTTCTCTGGTCTGGTTTGGAATCAGATTCGGACCCTGGGGATGGTTAGTCCTAAGAGCCTGCGGCCAACATTGGTCCAGCAGAGTTACCCCTACCTGTCCAGGGCACGCCACGAGGAGGCTGTTGATCCGAATTTTCATCCCTACCCCTATCCCTATCCCTACATATATATATATATATATATATATATATATATATATATATATATATATATATATATATACCGGGTGATTCAGCTAACCCGTTCATTAAAAGTTTATGAACTTCCCATTGGAATTCATTTTTTAAAATTTGAAATCAGGGGTTAGCGAGGACGATCTATTCAACTAAAGTATTTTTGCTTTTCTGACACTTCCGATTGTACCGGAAGTAGCTATCAACTTCCTTATTTTAAATAGAACACCCAGAATATTGTTACATTTTTGAATTACCCTACTGATTTTAAGTGAACTTTCTTAACAATTCCCTGTACCTATCTTCAGCAGTTTTTGAGATATTTTAATTTTTTTGAAAAAATTAGGTTTTATAGTATCCCATTGGAATGCTCGTCACTTATTCAAAACAAAAGTTGTAGTAGCAAATCTTAGGCTATAATTAGGCGGATTATTAAGATTTCAGGTGATATGTAGTTTGATATTTTATTATTTACAGGGTGTCCAAAAATTTAGTTCATTCTGACAAACTTCAACTGCTCAAAAGTTAATTTTCTTAAATGAAACACCGTGTATTTTATTGCTTTCTGTGATGGAGAATTAAGTTATATTTCAATCTGTATTAGGATTCCCTATACCTATCTGCTACCATTTTCTTGCTATCGAGGTATTTGTTATTCGATACCATAGTTTTCCATTTTATTAATTTACTTCTGACCAGCGGGCCATGAAAATTAAAACAACGTAACATTTATATTAATTTTTCATCATAAACAATGGTGCAAAATTATTGAACAAAAAAAATCATCATGAATAAATGGCATATTTTAAACGATTTGGAACTTACATTAGCCTAAACAATAAAACATAATAACAATAATAACTAAATGTTAACAATTGGGTCTTATTGGTGTAACAACTGTTCTATGTGCCGTCCGTTGTGTTCTAAGCACAATAAAACGCGTTTATTAATCTGAACGGTCGTAGATTTCAATACCATTCCTTCATCTAGTTCGGTGAAGGCAGTTCTAACTCGATGTAATAAGTCATCTCTGGTATTGACGGGCGTTGAGTAGACTTTACTGTTGATATGGCCCCATAAAAAAAGGGGTATTAGATCGGGTGATCTGAGAGGCTATAGAGCCGGACCATTACGCCCAAACCAGCGATCCTCAAATATATTTGTTAACTCATGGTAAGCTTCATGGGTTGAGTGGGCTGGAGCGCCATCCATTTGGTACCAACACGTATTTAAAATATTTAGTGGCAAATTTTCCAAAAAATTGGAAACCACCGTTCTAAAAATTTCTAGGTATTTACGAGAATTTAAACTTTCATCATACACTTACATTTCATCATAAACAAAACACACGTGATTATCCATCATCAAACAAAAAACATTAAAACTAAGTGTATTTTGAAAGTTACCTTCACGCACCATTCGTGGATTTTGTTCTGCCCAAACATGCCAATTCCTCCTATTTATTATCCCTTCTCTGTTAAATTTTGATTCATCGATGTAAATAATTTTGTTCAAAAAATGTCGCCCTTCTTGCGTTTTTAATAAAATGCTTTCGCAGACTGCCACACGATGTACTTTGTCACCTTGGTGGAGAGCTTGCAGTTTTAAAATGAAAAAAGCATGCATTTTATGTTTTTCCAGAATTCTCTGTATTGACGAGTAAGATAGTCCCAAATCTTATGACGCAGCTCTAATCGACGTATGTGGATTTGCATTGAAATATGCCAAGACATTTACTTGGTTGCCTTCATCACCAGTAACATCTTTGGGGCGTGTTCTAGTAACTTCAGTTCCAAATCGTTTAAAATTTGCTTCTATTTTCTTGAAGGCAGTTTTGTTTAAAGGCCGTAAATGTGGATATCTCTCGTTAAACAAACGACAAGTCCTTTCAATAATTTTTTTACATTCTCCATGAATGAAAAATAAATTTAATATGTCTTCATTTGAATATTCCTGTTGGATTTCCATAATACATGTTATAATTTATAATACTATGTAACATTTCTCACTTTAACATCTACTCTGATGTTTACATTGACAATTAAGACAATGCGTATTATTTTCATGATCCGCTGGTCAGAAGTAAATTAATAAAATGGAGAACTATGGTATCGAATAAAAAATACCTCGATAGCAAGAAAACGGTAGCAGATAGGTATAGGGAATCCTAATACAGATTGAAATATCACTTAATTCTCCATCATAGAAAGTAATGAAATATAGGGTGTTCCATTTAAGAAAATAGACTTTTGAGCAGTTGAAGTTTGTCAGAATGAACTAAATTTTTTGGACACCCTGTAAATATATATATATATATATATATATATATATATATATATATATATATATATACATATATATATATATATATATATATATATATATATATATATATATATATATATATATATATATATATATATATATATATATATATATATATATATATATATATATATATATATATATATATATATATATATATATATATATTTACAGGGTGTCCAAAAAATTTAGTTCATTCTGACAAACTTCAACTGCTCAAAAGTCTATTTTCTTAAATGGAACACCCTATATTTCATTACTTTCTATGATGGAGAATTAAGTGATATTTCAATCTGTATTAGGATTCCCTATACCTATCTGCTACCGTTTTCTTGCTATCGAGGTATTTTTTATTCGATACCATAGTTCTCCATTTTATTAATTTACTTCTGACCAGCGGATCATGAAAATAATACGCATTGTCTTAATTGTCAATGTAAACATCAGAGTAGATGTTAAAGTGAGAAATGTTACATAGTATTATAAATTATAACATGTATTATGGAAATCCAACAGGAATATTCAAATGAAGACATATTAAATTTATTTTTCATTCATGGAGAATGTAAAAAAATTATTGAAAGGACTTGTCGTTTGTTTAACGAGAGATATCCACATTTACGGCCTTTAAACAAAACTGCCTTCAAGAAAATAGAAGCAAATTTTAAACGATTTGGAACTGAAGTTACTAGAACACGCCCCAAAGATGTTACTGGTGATGAAGGCAACCAAGTAAATGTCTTGGCATATTTCAATGCAAATCCACATACGTCGATTAGAGCTGCGTCATAAGATTTGGGACTATCTTACTCGTCAATACAGAGAATTCTGGAAAAACATAAAATGCATGCTTTTTTCATTTTAAAACTGCAAGCTCTCCACCAAGGTGACAAAGTACATCGTGTGGCAGTCTGCGAAAGCATTTTATTAAAAACGCAAGAAGGGCGACATTTTTTGAACAAAATTATTTACATCGATGAATCAAAATTTAACAGAGAAGGGATAATAAATAGGAGGAATTGGCATGTTTGGGCAGAACAAAATCCACGAATGGTGCGTGAAGGTAACTTTCAAAATACACTTAGTTTTAATGTTTTTTGTTTGATGATGGATAATCACGTGTGTTTTGTTTATGATGAAATGTAAGTGTATGATGAAAGTTTAAATTCTCGTAAATACCTAGAAATTTTTAGAACGGTGGTTTCCAATTTTTTGGAAAATTTGCCACTAAATATTTTAAATACGTGTTGGTACCAAATGGATGGCGCTCCAGCCCACTCAACCCATGAAGCTTACCATGAGTTAACAAATATATTTGAGGATCGCTGGTTTGGGCGTAATGGTCCGGCTCTATAGCCTCTCAGATCACCCGATCTAATACCCCTTTTTTTATGGGGCCATATCAACAGTAAAGTCTACTCAACGCCCGTCAATACCAGAGATGACTTATTACATCGAGTTAGAACTGCCTTCACCGAACTAGATGAAGGAATGGTATTGAAATCTACGACCGTTCAGATTAATAAACGCGTTTTATTGTGCTTAGAACACAACGGACGGCACATAGAACAGTTGTTACACCAATAAGACCCAATTGTTAACATTTAGTTATTATTGTTATTATGTTTTATTGTTTAGGCTAATGTAAGTTCCAAATCGTTTAAAATATGCCATTTATTCATGATGATTTTTTTTGTTCAATAATTTTGCACCATTGTTTATGATGAAAAATTAATATAAATGTTACGTTGTTTTAATTTTCATGGCCCGCTGGTCAGAAGTAAATTAATAAAATGGAAAACTATGGTATCGAATAACAAATACCTCGATAGCAAGAAAATGGTAGCAGATAGGTATAGGGAATCCTAATACAGATTGAAATATAACTTAATTCTCCATCACAGAAAGCAATAAAATACACGGTGTTTCATTTAAGAAAATTAACTTTTGAGCAGTTGAAGTTTGTCAGAATGAACTAAATTTTTGGACACCCTGTAAATAATAAAATATCAAACTACATATCACCTGAAATCTTAATAATCCGCCTAATTATAGCCTAAGATTTGCTACTACAACTTTTGTTTTGAATAAGTGACGAGCATTCCAATGGGATACTATAAAACCTAATTTTTTCAAAAAAATTAAAATATCTCAAAAACTGCTGAAGATAGGTACAGGGAATTGTTAAGAAAGTTCACTTAAAATCAGTAGGGTAATTCAAAAATGTAACAATATTCTGGGTGTTCTATTTAAAATAAGGAAGTTGATAGCTACTTCCGGTACAATCGGAAGTGTCAGAAAAGCAAAAATACTTTAGTTGAATAGATCGTCCTCGCTAACCCCTGATTTCAAATTTTAAAAAATGAATTCCAATGGGAAGTTCATAAACTTTTAATGAACGGGTTAGCTGAATCATCCGGTATATATATATATATATATATATATATATATATATATATATATACATATATATATATATATATATATATATATATATATATATATATATATATATATATATATATATATATATATATATATATATATATATATATGTAGGGATAGGGATAGGGGTAGGGATGAAAATTCGGATCAACAGCCTCCTCGTGGCGTGCCCTGGACAGGTAGGGGTAACTCTGCTGGACCAATGTTGGCCGCAGGCTCTTAGGACTAACCATCCCCAGGGTCCGAATCTGATTCCAAACCAGACCAGAGAAAGTGCTCCTCACAATCGGCCTCATTCGGATGGAGGTCAGAGGTAGGTGGGAGGGGCCTTACCAGACCGTCTCAATGGCAACGACCAAGGCAATGGACCCATGTCCATTGCCTTGGTGAGGCAGCCCCGTCAGCCCGATATACTTCTTGCTGCACCACTATCGCAGCAAATAGTTGACGGAGAAAATCCACGAGAGTATGTCGAGCCCTCCATAAGGACTAGAGGTCACCTTAATATCAGGATTAACCACCTAAAGCCACAATACCTGGCAAGAATGGATGAGGAATCGATGAGAACTTCCAGAAGATGCAGACATCTGGCAAGTCAATTGTGCCGTCTACAACGCCGCTAAGGAGCTCGTTCCACGTGAGAGGTCAAACTCTTTCAATAGGAACAGATCAAAGGCAAAATACAGACAGCATGCCTCTCGAATTCAGAATATGCTGGAATATATAAGAAGCAATCGGCAGTTTACACCTAAAATCCGGCGTATTATCGCCGAACTCAGATGCCAACACCACACTCTAAATCAAACGCCGCTATTAGCTACCAAGCAGCACTGTTTAGACAGGATTCGAGCACTTATGAGAATTAAGAAAGCTTTCAATAGGCGGATAAGGAGCATGGAACAAAAAAATTGTTCCGTACAAATCCCTCCCGCTTTATTCAAGAGCAACAACGTGCTGTCGAAAATCCGCCGGCTGTAGAGGATGTCGAAAACTTTTGGAAGGAAATTTATGAATCAACGCGTACATTCAATAACACTCCAGTGATCGCACGCTTCCAGGCTCTTTGCGACACTCTCATTGAAGAACCACAGAAAGCGTGCCCGGAAATGAGCCTGGAGGAAGTTCAACAAGCACTTGTTGGAACTAAGAACTTCGCTGCCCCAGGCCCAGATAGATTAGGCCAGATAGATTGGGCCGATTAGGTGCCTAAACTCCTGCTACAAGTTGTTTACACGCATATTGTATGTTAGGACGTTGGAGCGCGTAAAACCGGTCCTTCAAAAGATAAGGGAGCAATACGGTGCAAAAAGGGCCAGGAAGGTTGCAAAGAAAACCTGTTGACAGACATTATGTATTACGCAGGACTCTGTACAATACAAACAGAATCTATCGATGGCCTGGATAGACTACTGCAAATTTGCTACTGCAAATATATATATATATATATATATATATATATATATATATATATATATATATATATATATATATATATATATATAGTGTTCAATTATTCAAGTATACAACCTTCAATACAAAAATACAAGTTGACTGCAGCGAGATTGCTGATTTTACTAACTTTTCGTCATAATAATAATCATAAAATTCTGATAAGGTATATGTCAAAAGATACAAGGCAGTAATGCAGAGCTGCAGAACATATTTAATTTTAATAGATTAACAAATTATTTTGGAATTCCTTTGTCTGTGACTGCAATTAGATAGGTATGTTGTTTTGTATTTTAGGTGTTCGTTCTGTCCTAACGGTCGTTAATGTTCCGTGAAATTGCATTTACTACCATATGTATGTCGGCTGAAATCAATACCATTATATTTGCGTAGAGTTTATGTAAATGCAACGACTTCGTTGCGCTTCCGTTTTCGGAAGTCACAACGTATGGGTCATATATATATATATATATATATATATATATATATATATATATATATATATATATATATATATATATATATATATATATATATAACCTTGTGACTTCCAAATTGAAGACTAAATTAATTAATTATTGGTTAATACATAAAAACACAACAAAACGTTGCATGGAAGCGCATTTATAGTGGCTATTTTAACTTGCCGTAAAAAAATTTATCTATTCCGGTCTCTCATTGAGTCAACTGCCGGTTCAATTGTTGGTATTCTTTGAGATTTTTTTATTTGGCAAATAGAGATGAAACAGGAAATTTTCATATCCCTAAAATTATTCAGTTTTCAATTATTCAAGCATACAACCATCAAAATAAAAATACATGTTGATTGCTGCGACTTTACTTGATTTTACTAACTTTTCGTCATAAGAATAATAATCATGAAATTCTAATAGAGTATATGTCGAAGAATACAAGGCAGTAATGCAGAGCTGCAGAACATATTTAATTTCAATAGCTTAACAAATAATTTTGTAATGCCTTTGTTTGTGACTACAATTAGACAGGTATGTTGTTTTGTATCTTAAGTGTTCGATATAGGTTCGGTTTGTATCGTAGAACCACGCGGTAGTGTGGCAAATATGCCTCGATCAGATCGCAAACGTAATAATACGGATCGGCAAGACAGTCGCATTTTATGAGAAGTACACACAAATCCGTTGATTAGAGGAAAGGACCCAAATTTGAGATAGGTGCCCAGTTTGAGGTAGCCCCTTATTATGAAAAATACGTAACGCAATCTAACAACAATAGTGTATACGTACTGAAATAAATTGCCGTGTACTGGTAAAGTGCTCCTCAAGAGCTTCAGTTCGTTTGTTTCTGTATAAGCACGTGTTTTTTATGATTTGACTGATAAAGTTTTTTTGATAGTGTGATTATCGGAATTTACTGTCAAGGTAAGGTTAAATAAAATATTTTCTGTTGTATTAGTTAGTGTAGGCGTTGCGTAATGATGTCTCATTGAAATTTGGCACTAATTTTTAATAACTAACCTAAAATACTATTGTAAATTTTTTAACGGAAAATTCCCAATTTGGGACACAAACGGGTTCTATATTTGGGATTATCTCCAATTAGGCACAATAGACCGAACAATATTCTCATTTTCTTATTACAGATGCCAAAAAAAAAAGCACAAGAAATGGGACCCTCATGCTATGGTGAAAGCTGTAAAGGCAGTGCGTAATAAAGAGATGGGATATCTGAAGGTCTCAAAAGTTTTTGATGTACCTAAAGGCACGGTGGAAATGTATTCAAAGTCAGATAAAAATCCAGAAGAACTTGACAAACTATCGATAAGTCGGAAACCAATTTTATCTGCGGAACTAGAAAATTAACTAGTTCAATATGCATTAGTCATGGAACAACGCTTCTATGGTCTGAGGTCAGGCAATATTAAACGAATGGTTTTCCAGCTTGCATTTAGAAATAAGATACCGCACCCATTTAATGCAGTTAGTAAATCAGCTGGGAAAAAATGGTTAAGGTTATCTTTGAAGAGACACCCGAAACTCTCGATGAGAACACTCCAAGGCATGTTTGCGGCTCGTATTAAATTTTTCACTACCGAAAGGGTCTCAAGGTTTTTTTATCTCTATGAATCAGAATATAACAAGATTGAAAATCCTTCCCAGGGGGTCTTCAATGTCAACTAAACGGGTATTACCATAGTTCAACAACAGCATAGTAAGGTTATATTCATATAATCTGTATGAATACTGTAGGAGTTTATGTACCGCCGTTATTAATTTTTCCTTGCAAAATATGAAGGCGGAGCTAATGCTTGGTGCTTTACTGGGGTAGTAGCTCAGTGTCACATTTCTAGTTGGGTTCAATCCGATATTTTCACAAGGTGATCGAGTCATTTCATTACGTTTACAAAACCCACAGCTGCCGATCCAGTTCTACTTGTGTTAGATGGACACTACTCAAAGAACACATTGCACTCATAGATTTGGCGAAAGGAAATCATGTTACGATTATTTTCCGCCTCATTCCACCAACAAAATGCAGCCTTTGGATGTTTCGTTCGAAATATCCAATTAAGTACTGTATCTCCATACGCAATTGCTGATATTTCTTGCAAAGCCTATAATAGAGCTGCCACTATGGAAACTACGTGCAATGGTTTTAGAAAAACGGAAATAGTACCTTTAAACAGACACATCTTTAGAGATCATGATTTTAACGTGCAGAATGTGATGTAAAACAAAACAGTTATCAAGAAGAACACCTCTCAAACGAATTAAATCATCAAGAAGCTCCTCTGTAGAACCAACATCGAAATGAAGGAACACCAAATCCAGTCTCAGCCACAAAAGTCTATTAGTAAATATATATTTTTAGTAAATAATATTCCAAATATTATTTACTAATAATATTTGATAACGTAGACATTTTTAGTGTACTAACACGGCCCAAGCCAGAAGCGACAAGAAAGTTTCGAAATACGTTGCCTAGAATACGCTGTAAAAGATAAAGACAACCGATATTAAACAACTAAACTGCAATAGAACCGCATTGTCCTAGGTTATGTGTCAATAGGGACGGATTTCGGTAAGTCTAATATTCAATTTTTACGCGTCTTTGATTAAACTTAACTCTGAGACTTTTGTGCTGTTTAATATTTCGTGATTTCATGGTATATATTTATTTAGTATTTTAAAGTGGTTATATCTTGGGGGATAGATATTATGATATAGAGATCATGATTTTAACGTGCAGAATTTGATGGAATACAAAACAGTTATCAAGAAGAACAACTCTCAAAAGAATTAAATCATTAAGAAGCTCCTCTGTAGAACCAACATCGAAATGAAGGAACACCAAGTCCAGTCTCAGCCACAAAAGGACTATTTCTTTCCCACGGATAATTTGTCCTCTGCCTGTATACAAAACCAAAGACACTAAGTTGAATGTTAGGGCTGGTAAAGCATCCATTATCACCATTACTCCTTACAGAAATGAATTGCAAGAAAGTTTAGAAAAAAAGCAGGTTAAAAATATACCTAAGAAAAGTATCAGTGGAAAGTTAGAACCGATAGGAAAGCAGTCAAAGAAAATGGTAAAGAAATACCCTTCAGTCTTACGAAAATTTTGTTTTAAAACATGACCTTCTACCTTCCACATCAGGATTACAAAAAAGAAAAAAACGCCCGTCTTCTTCTAGTTCAAACGCAAAAAAAGCGAAAACAGTTTTACATTGGCGGATTCCTTTTCATACGAATCTGGAGGAAGTGATACTGAATGCTTTTTTTGTTCGGGCAGACATTCCGAAGACACTCATGGCGAACAATGGGCAAAATCTTGAATTAGGATATCTGTCTCAAATTGGGACGTCAGTCTGTTTCGAATTAGGCAACCTTTTATTTTTATGGGGCAATTGGCAAAAAAACTTGAAGTTCAATACTTTCTCTAAGATCACTATTTTAATGTAGTTTCTTTGCATCACTATTTTGTTAATACGATAAGCAGGTATTCTAATACATTATTAATAAAAATTTGTTTAACGGTGGATTTTATTTCGAATTTACAAAAAAAGTGTATCAAATTTGGGTCCTTTTCTCTACTGTCAGAGAATTACAGAATCGCTTACAGCTACCTCTCGGAGCAACACAAATTCACCAACACCTAAAGGAAGCCGAATTGCATGAACGTGTTGTACGTAGGCGATCATACATTTCTAGGGCAAATGACCGAAAAATAATGTTTGCTAGACAGTATGTTGATAAACCCGCAGTATTTTAGAATCTCGTTATATTCAGCGACTAATCCAAATTTTAACTTTTAAGAGGACATAGACGTAAAACTGTATGGAGAAATGACGGCGATGCGTTTAATTCGTCAATGGTTCATACTACTTTTAAGCACGGCGGTGGATAGATTTTCGTGTCGGGCTGTTTTGGCGCTGCAAGAGTTGGAAATTTGATGTTATAAACGATAAACTGACTGTAAGACGTTACGTAGATCTACTTGAAGACAATCTTTACCAGTCAGTGGATAAACTAGGTCTCAAGGGATCGTTCATCTTCCAGCAAGATGACGATCCCAAGCACACTTCAAGGATTGCTAAATAATAATTCATAAATAATAACAGAATTACTTCCCTGTCCACCACAAAGTCTCGACTTGAACCCCATTGAGCATGATGGGACTACTTGGATCGTACCGTACTGCAAAATGCATGAACGTCAAACAGACATTCACTGCAGGGCTCATGAAAGCCTGGTCTGAAATCGACCAGAACATCATAGATAAATTAATTGCCAGTATGCCAAAACGTCTTCATGCCGTTATTAAGGCCGGTGCATATCAAACGTCTTATTAAAATTTATATAACATGTCATAATAATATTTCAAATTAGTTTCCGAGTAGTATAGCAAAACCAGTACCAGACCACCCTCGAATTTGTTCGCGGACATTTGATGCGGATGACATGTGGTCATTGTTGATCTGAAGAACTCTTGGCGCAGGTATAAAACAGGTCTGTACAGGTATAAAACAGGTGTGTATCGGTTTAAAACAGGTATGTAACCTGCTTAATGACATGTTTTTTTTCCTAATAGCACCATTAGCACCATAAAGCACCAACTTTATTTCTATGATAAATGCGTTTTCAACTTACTTTCCGCGACTAGTGTATGTATGTCGGCTGATGATATGATATTATGATATAATAAGTATTTATCAGTTTGTGGTTTGTGGTGGAGGCCTTTAATAATAATTTTGTTTAATAAGTGTCATTTATTAAATACAGTAAAATATTCAGACCGTGGGAAGATCCTCAACCTAGTACGAGTCAAATTCACGAAGATTTTAATACGACAGCAGTGGAAAACAAAACAGGTGTACAACATTTAGGGAGCACAACAAATTGTATTAAATGTATACAAAAATATAGTAACCAGCGAGGGAGAGAAAGAAGCTGTAGAGAAAACGTCATATTTGACAGAAATATCGATATGGACTATTTATAATACTTCAAAAGGGAGCTAGGGAAATAAAAATGACGCAGGAATACCAAAGAAAATTGATCCGTCACAGGTAAAACTACTACGAGACACGATTTATGATAAATATAAAAAAAATTAAATTCCAACTGTCGATTCATTACATATGGAATTGAAGGAAAATGGTATGTTGCATATTAGTAAAATAAAGCTTTGGCGATGGCCTTAAAAGGTAGGATTTAGATTTAAAATTATGAATAACAGGGCGACGATAATGGAAAGTCGTAGAATTGTTTTGTGGCGTATGGAATACTTGGAAAGCATAAAAAGATTTAGAGAAAATCAAAGACCGATTTATTACTTGGATGAAACTTGGTACGGCACACATGGTACACTCAAAATAGGCTGGACGGATAGTTCAGATAGATGTAAAGTAGATATGCATGCCTTCAAGTAGAGGAAAAAGGTTATTAATTCTACATTGTGGTACTGATAATTGATGGGTTCCTTATTGCCTCAAACTTAGTGGAGGATTGGAGGATTCAAGCGTAGACTATCATCGAAATATGAATGCTGAAATTTTTGAGGTAGATACCTTACTTCAGAATGTTGAAAGGAATAGTGTTATTGTCTTAGACAACGTCCCATACTACTTTTAGAGAAGATTCCAAATACAAACACTAAGAAAGGAGAAACTCAACAATTTTAAAAAAATCATAATTTAGCATTTGAGAAAAAGTTTATGAAGGCTCAACTTTTGGAAATAATAAAAAAGAATATTTTCTATAACAAGTATGTTATCGATGAGATGGCTAAAGCTCATGGACACTGTAAGATTTCCTCCGTACTTTTACATATTTAACTCGATTGAATTAATCTGGAGTGAATTAAAGCATGAAATTCGAAGAAACAATATGTTTTTTAACTTTGATAAAAAATCTTATTGGTCTTATAAAATCAGAGGTAGAGAAAGTATCACCAGATAACTGTAAGAAATCTAGAGCATGTAAAAAAAATTAAGATGAGTACATTGAACTCGGAAGAGCTATAAACCCTAATCAAGACCGGTTTATCATAAATGTGGGTGAAGATTCTAAAGTAGTGATAGTGACCTTAGTGACAATTTGACGACGAATAGGTAAATAAGTGATTCGTTTTTTAACCAATCTACAATGCATTTGCATGTTTTAGTGCCAATAATAATTATATTTGTGTTTTGATATAGTTTTTGATATTTTCAATTATTTATTTTTATTTTATAAGAAAGAAGTTTATTTTAAGTTATAAGTTATGCAAATTTATTATAATTTTGTATATTTTTTATTCGTAAAAGAAATATTTTATTTTATTATCCCATCAATCCTTTTACCCCACATAAGCAAGGTATAGAAATGCTATTTTATTTTACAAATATTACTTTACTATATTAAAAAATATATCTTTTGTTAAATTTTATACTTGTGCTTATGCTTACACGAAACCCACACCCGACCCTTCCTGGCAAGGAATATGCTCATACCTCCCCGTGGTCCTTGCTGGGCAAGAATCATATTTATTTGAGAATAATTGTTGGCTAAACTGAGCACAGACCTAAAAAATCATAGACAAAGTATAAAATATTATTTTGATTTAAAATATATTGGTTCCTATTATTCTGCCCACATGAAAACGCATAAATGCGGTCCTGTATGTATTCGGCGGCTCGATCTGTTGGCAAGATAAGAGAGTGCTTTATTTGACAAATAGAGATGAAACAGATAATACATATGCATTTTATATCACTTTTTCTTTATTTAACTTTTTAAAAACAATTTATTTTTAATTTACGATTTTGAACACTTTGCTATGTCAAAAAATACTCCTTTTTTTTATACTCCAAAAAATACCGACTTTTATAATTTAATTTAGACTTGTTCGACGTTTACTCGACGACTAATTGAAGATTACTGATATGTGAAGTTACGAACTACTTCTGATTACTTAATATGCGAACTACTGAAGCTACTAATGGTTGTTTCTCTATTTAAAACATTTCTGTTGCTGATGCTGCAGGAATATTTCTAAGAAGTGTTTTTCTTGAAGATTTAGCAAGTTGCAATAATTGCGATAAAATACAATGTAAGTTTATGATAAGCACAAAAGGTTTTTAGTTACGCGATAACCGCAATGACTTTAGTATACTCTTTTCTGGACATAACATCCTGTATGCTAATGGCCTGTTACAATGTATATTACAATATTATAAAATACAGTATTAATCTAAGTCTTAACCTAATATAAGAGAGGATTCTAGATAACAACTCCCCCCTTATAATAAAAGTTGGTGTCATACAACAACTCTTTTGTAAAAATTAAGTACAAAATCGATGGCGTTAAGTTCATGCAACCACGTGAAAACATGAAATTGCATATAAACTTTTTCTTTAAATTGACAATGGGATTACATTAGAAGTAGTAATATAATTAAATTAAAACATTGGAATAAGGGTAAAACAGAGTGAGTTACACTGATTAAAAGTTAAAATTAAACTTGAAATGAAATCTAGCACTGCACTAGCACTGTAGCACTGAGAATTAGTTCAATTCAATATCTTCTTCGGATGGGTCTTCTGGTCTGATTGATGGTCTTCTCCTGGGAAGGACGCTGACGAAGCTTCTAAATGTTTTCCTTGGTCTAGGTGGAGGTGGCGGTGAATTGGATGTAATAGCAATGGCTAATCTCTTTCTCTTTCGGCATTTACAACAGATGTATAATAAGATAATGCCGATTATTGCAGCAATTGTGAAGTACGTGAACCATGAAATGTGTTTGGTGATGAACGATTCATTAATCATATTATCCAGGGTTTTCGAATATTCGTCTAATTTATGTTTTGCGATTTCGAGGTCTTCGGTGTTGAGATTATTTAATTTTAATGGTTGTAATTTGGGAATTTCGAAATCGTCGGGAATGTCATGACAACAGTTGTATGGAATTAAAATAGGATGAGCATCGAGCTCTTTTACGGTGGTTTCCTTCGAATTGGATTGTATTTTAATAACTCCTACAAATGCACTGTATTCTGGTTGTAACATCAGAATGGAATTTTTGAAAATAATTTCCGTCTTGGTATTTGTCTGCTTACAATTTATAGTGACCTGAAGTGGTTCAGAGTTTACGATGAGCCATATTATATCCTTTTGCGAATATTAAGGACGTTTCGCAATTTTCGCGTAGTGTTTTTAGATTTTTCAAGATGCGTGCCTCGCACATGGCATTGTGATCTATGGGATATGCGAAAAGTTGTTTGCATCCGTTCAAATTTGACAAGGGTATGTACATCAAAGAATCATCATCACGGGCAATATATCTTTGTGAAGTTGACAGTACATGATATAATCCAGTTCTGTCATTTAGAATTGGTATGGGAAATAATTTAAAAAGTGTGTATCTTTGTTGATCAATTAATGGAATTTTCAAAACAAAAATAAGACCTGAATTTGTCTGAAAGGCTTCTAATTCCATTATGTCTAAGTATTTAGCAATATTAGATAACTTGATAACCAATGGCAAGTTGTTTTGATGTAAATTTTGAGATATTTCCTGAAGTGATGTAACCAGATTTTCCGGATTAATTATTGATGTATGAATTATTTTTAAACGCGCGAAAGGGATTGAATTTATGATATTGTTTAATTGATCCTCGATATAAAAATAACTCTCCATTAGAAATTCACATTGTTCTAGAAATCTCAATTAAAAGTGGCTTCGTCGATTTGTAATTTTTGTATAGTGGCATTGAAGTTTTTAATAACAGAGGTTGTTACTGAAATTTGGTTTTTTAATAAACTTTCTAATTGGAATTCATCTTTTGCTAGTTTCTTAATACAATCTGAATAATATTCTCCATCTGCAGGGTCTAAATTTCCTGTGATGGTTTTAAATATTGAGCCAATACCGTTAATAAGTCCTCGTTTGTAGCGTCTGGTGTCGAAATAAATTTCATTTAATTTCTCTTGTATTGATTTAGAGATTTGCGTAAGCAGGCTTACATGGGTTTTAACTTCTCCTCGAAATAGATTCATATTATCGAAAGTAGGGTTGACTGCGTGTAAAAGAATTTCTAATAATTTTTCATTGTGTATCGAAAGCATTTTTCAATGACGATATGTTTTTGTGAACTAATAGGGTCCATTGTTTGTTTGAAATTACTACTTCACTTTACTTATGGAAATATATTCCGATGGTATTATTTATAGGAGATATGGTGTATTGTGAGGCTACTGTTCCGATCAGAAGCAGAACCTGAAATTAAATTTTTATTTTCAGAATAAGGTTTCATCCTATCAAAGTTTATTTTTGTAGTTTGATTCGTTTCTAAATTTTGTAGGGTCGCTGAGTTTTGAAATATTTCTTTTATTCTCAATGGTCCATTAAATTTATTGTGAAGTTTGTTTTTTATTTGTGATTCTTTCACATAGACTTTGTCACCGATATTAAATTTAGGTATATTTTCCGAAATGTGTTTGTCAAATCGCGTTTTCGCTTTTTCCTTTTGGAGGTTCGTGTTTGACCGTGCTATTTTGTAGTACCATGAGATTATATTATTTAAATCTCGAACATATTTAGAAATCAGTTCTTTTTGGTTGTATAGTGTTTCGGGAGGACGACTAGATGAATGTCCGAAGACTAATTCATATGGTGTGAAACCATGGGTCTTATTTACAGAGTTGTTATAACATATTACTGCGTATGGGATAACCGTTAAGGGATGTTCATTTGGATTTTCTGCTTTATTGACTCGTATCATATCTAATAGTGTCGAATGGAATCGTTCGACGGATCCATTTGATTGTGGGTGATTGACACTAGAGAAAGTCAGTTTGATGTCGTAAAGAGTACATAAGTCTTTTAGTAACGTATTGTCAAATTCTCTGCCGTAATCACAATGAATTCGGAGAGGTGTTCCGTAATGTTACAAGTACAAAAGAAGGGTGTTGACTGTTGATTTAGCTGATTTGTCTTAAAGAGGGTATGCCTGTGTAAATTTTGTTAATTCGTCCCTAATTGTCAGGTCGTGATTTTTTGTTGGAATTTCTAAAATATCTATGTTGATTCGCTCAAAAGGTGTTTTTGGAGTTTCCGTGATAACTAAAGGGTTGCTTAAATTTTTACGTAACGTTTTTGTTTTTTGACAAATTTCGCAGTTCTGAATGTATTTCTCTACGTGTTTTGTTAATCCTGGCCAATTATATTTTTCACGTATTCTACAGATGGTTTCATTTATACCACGGTGCAGATTTCATTTACCGTTGTGGTATTGATCTATTATTATAGGAAATTGATCTTCGTCCGGTGTTCTTGTTAAATTTTGACAAATTGTTAAATTTAGATCTGATTCAGTGAATGATAGCATGAATGATAGCATTTCTAAAATTGGAAGGTCTGGATTATTTTCGACAAAATATGTTTTTGAAAGGTCGATAGTATTTTTATCCTTGTATAAGGTAACAAACATTGTTTCAATTACTTCATCTGCATCAAAAGGTAATAGGATTATATAATATTTGCGATGTTTTACAGTTTTGCGGTATTTATTTTATTGTGATCAAATTTTGGGTTCTCATCAAAAATGTCTTCTATTATTTTATAATGAAGATCTTCTAGTTTGTCTTTCCTATAGAATACTATTACGTCCTTGTGTTTTTTGTCTAATAGTTGGTCATTAGTAAATTTAATTTTGTTATAGTCAATGAAAGATTGCGTCTTATAAAGGTTTACAAATGTCCTAATTCCTGTGTACATGTTTCTGGGGATATTTCTGTAATTTCTGAGTTTATTGATTCATTGTCTGAATTTGAAGTTAAAATTTTAGTAAGAAGTTCTGAACATTTTTGGAAATGATTGATCTTTATCCTAGATAAAGCGTCAGCGTTTTTATTAATTTTTCCCGGTTTATATTGGATTTCATAATCATACTCCTCAAGCTTTAATCTCCAACGCGCTAGGCGACTTCCTGGGTCTTTTATTGATAGTAGCCAAGTTAGAGGTCTATGATCAGTTATTAATTTAAATTTACGTCTAAAAAGGTAAGGTCTGAAGTGTTTGACCGACCAGACAATAGCGAGAAGCTCCCTTTCAATTGTGGAATATTTAGTTTCGGCATGACATAAGGTCCTAGACGCAAAAGCTATAGGTAAGTCTTTTCCTATTTGTCCTTGGGATAGAACTGCTCCTATTGCAGATGAACTTGCATCTGTCGTTAAGATAAAGGGTTCATTAAAATTTGGATATATCAAAATAGGGGTTGAAGTTAACGATTCTTTTAATTCTTTAAAGGATTTTTTCCATTCATAATCAAAATGGAATAATATGTCTTTTTGTAATAATTTTGTCAAAGGCTTGGAAATTTTTGCAAAATTGAGTATAAATCGTCTGTAATATCCTGCTAGTCCTAAAAATTGTTTAATTTCTTTTTGATTCGTTGGTTGAGGAAAATTAGCTACTCAATTAATTTTGGTTGGATTTGGTTTTACTCCGTCGGGTGTAATTATGTGACTTAAATAAGCGACTTTTTTGCGGAGAAATTCGCATTTGTCGGGTTGTATTTTTAAATTCGCGTTCCTTTATCTTTTGAAAACTTCAGTTAATCTACTAATGTGTTCGTGTACTGTTGGTGAATAAATTATAATGTCATCCATGTATACCAGACAACGTTCGTTTTGGATACCTAAGAGTATGTTATCCATAACTCTCTGAAACGTCGCGGGGGCATTTTTTAAACCAAAGGGAAGACGAGTGAATTCATAATGTCCGTTCTCTACCGAAAAAGCTGTTTTTGCAATATCCTTTGAATCAATTTCGATTTGGTGAAAACCTGAGGCCAAATCTAAAGTTGTAAAATATTCACATTTACCTAGTTGATCTAGTAAATCGGATATATTAGGGAGAGGATATTTATCTCCTATGGATATTTCATTTAGTTTCTGATAGTCGAAAACAACGCGCCATTTTTGTTTCCCGGAGGCGTCCAATTTTTTCGGAACGACCCATACTGGTGAAGACCATGGGGAAATAGATGGTCTTATTATGCCTTGATCTAACATTTTTGAAATTTGCGTCTTTACTTCCTCTTTATGGATGTGAGGGTAGCGGTATCATTTTTTGAAAATAGGTTTTGTGTCTATCGTGTCAATCGTATGTTTAATTTCGTTTGAAAATGTCAAATTGTCACCTTCTAAGTAGAATAGATCTGAATATTCTAAACATAATTCTTTAATTAAAAATTGTTCTTCCTCGTGCAAATGTTCAATTCGCAATTGATTTTCAATTTCGAAATGTCGGTCTGTGTAATTTTGATTCTTATTTGCTGTATTTGTATTTAATAAACTGGAATTTTTAATGGGCTCTAATTTTAAATCATCGAAATGTATAATTTTTGGAATTTCATTCGCGTTAATTATTGATGTTAATAATTCTCCTTTTTCGTTAATCTTTACAAGAGCATTTGGAATTCGGACTTTGTTTTATTCTTGACCACTTAAAATAGCGTCCGTGTTAAAGAGATTCCATTGAATTTTAAATATTTGCTCAGTACGAGGGGCGATCGAAATGTTATTTTTAATAATTTTGGTTTCTAAATTTGGTGGCGTGTTTTGTTGTTGTTCGTAATCGTCAGTACCTTTAAATAGTGGGACAGGTTTAAAATTGGTTATAAGTTGTCTATTTTTAATGTCGATTATGCAATTGTAGTGTTCCAAAAAATCAGAACTTAATAGTCCGTCAAATTCTATGTCAATGTCATGAATATATACTTTATGAGGGTCCGAATCTGTAAATGGTATAAGTGTTGACTCTTTGATAAAAATTCGTTCATCCGTTATTCCCTGTATAATAACATTTTCCGAAAATCTTTTAGTGTAATTCTCACAAGTTCTAGGTTTAAATATCGAAAGTCCTGCGCCTGTATCAATTAAAATTTTGAATGTTTTGCTAATATCTTTAATATAATATAAATTTTTTGAATTTACAGTTAAGAGGTTTTGATCTACATGAATTTTTGGTCTTTGGGTTGTCGGCTTTTGTTGCATTTTATAAGTTGAATTTTGGTTGTCTCCGAATCTGGAGGGTGGTCTTGATGGTCAAGGATGTGAAAATCCTGATTTGTGTTCTGTTCTGCCGGGTCATTAGGGTCATGGAATTGATGAGCAGTATCATCATATCTGTTATAGTTCTCATATGGTGAATATTCTTCACAGTATTGGTTTTGAAAGTTATATGGATGAGCGGAATCATCCGGATAATATTGTGAGGTTATTTCTTGTTGATGAGCTGTATCATCATATTCGTTATACTCACAATAATTTTGATTAATATGATGAGTTTTTTGTTGGGTAAAATTTGGGTTTGGCCTAATAATAGATGGTCTTTGTTGCGAGTAGTTAGGGTTTGGTCTTATAGCTGAGGGTCTATTTTGTTGAAATTGTTGGAAGTATTTATTTGTTTGAGGTCTGACGTTATTAGCATTAAATGGTTGATGTGGTTGAAAGTTATTTAAATTTTGAGTAAAATTCGGTGTGTAATTTGGCGTGTAATTTGGTCTAGCTAAGTTCTGAAAAGTTCCAAAATGTTGTTGGGTACTCCTACATTCGTTAGAAGTATGGCCAATTCTTTTGCATTTATTACAAATTTTCTCATTTGGAAAAATTTTGAATATTAGTGGGTGGTCTGTTAGTTCTATTAAATTTTTGTGTCTCAAAATATAATAGTTGTAGCTCTCGTTTTATTCGGGCGACAGCTTGAATCATATCACTCGGGTTACTTGCTCTAATAATGGAGCCTAATTTAGGGTCTAAACCTGTTAATAACGTGTTTAAAGTCATTGTTTCAATTAGGGTACTTTGCGCTGTTTTTTGTTCTGCGGTAAGCGGTTGCTTTTGTATTGCCGCATGCATTTTTGCGTTGTGAGTCTGTAGTCTAGAGACGAAATTTAGTGCAGACTCATTAGAATTTTGGCTTATTCTTTGTAGGTCTTGAATCAAAGCTGTGAGATCTCTAGAATCTCCAAAATGTGTTTCTAGTAAATACTTAATCTCATCCCAAGTGGATGGGTTACGGGAATTAATTAACTCGGCGGCTTTGCCTCTGAGCTTATTTTTTACGTGCAATGTTAATAAAATTGATTGGTTATCGATGGCCATATCATAAGCACATCTTACTGCGTTAAGAAAAGTTTGAAGGAAAATTTGATTTCCATCAAATTCAGGTACTATGGAAAAAATTTCCGATAGCCTATATAGTTCAATATGTTCTTCAGCCATTTTTTGGTTATTAAATTATCAAGTATTTTATAAAAACAAAATAAAAAATAAAAATTTTAAAATTAAAAGATTTCAATTATATAAAAATTATATGACAGAAAAAAAAATATATATTTCGATTCACTGGTTAATATCAATTATTCGTACGTATTGTACGTAAAATAAAAATATACACACAAAAAAATTGTACAATGGGGTAAGCGAGATGATTCTTTGCGACTTGTCGATTTCATTCGTCGGCTAGGGTCCACTACCAGTGAGGCAGATCCGTGTTCTGGATAGGGTTGTCCTGGCTAATGTTGAATATCGTGGAGAAGAGGTCCACAGATAGTGAGGCAAGGTCCGTGTTCTATCTGGGTGTCCTTCTTCTTTTTTTCTTAAAACTAAGTTGCTTTTTCTTTCTTGTTTATCTTCTTTAATTATTTATTCGTGAACTATTTCTTCTTATTTCTTGAAATTTCCTGTTTCTTTCATCTATTTGGTTCTTTCGCTTAGGAATTGGAATTCCACAACTCTAGTTAGGCAATGTCCGTGTTCTAAAGTTGCGCGAAAATCCGCACGACTGCGCCAATTTTTTTATCACTTTTTATTTATTTAACTTTTTAAAAACAATTTATTTTTAATTTACGATTTTGAACACTTTGCTATGTCAAAAAAGGAGTAACCGACTTTTATAATTTAATTTAGACTTGTTCGACGTTTACTCGACGACTAATTGAAGATTACTGATATGTGAAGTTACGGTCTACTTCTGATTACTTAATATGCGGACTACTGAAGCTACTAATGGTTGTTTCTCTATTTAAAACATTTCTGTTGCTGATGCTGCAGGAATGTTTCTAAGAAGTGTTTTTCTTGAAGACTTTTAGCAAGTTGCAATAATTGCGATAAAATACAATGTAAGTTTATGATAAACACAAAAGGTTTTTAGTTACGCGATAACCGCAATGACTTTAGTATACTCTTTTCTGGACATAACATCCTGTATGCTAATGGCCTGTTACAATGTATATTACAATATTATAAAATACAGTATTAATCTAAGTCTTAAGCTAATATAAGAGAGGATTCTATATACCATGCATATTCTTAATAAATAAACATTATATAACAAAATTTACATAAAATTACATAAAATACATCTATAAGAGAGTTAAAAAATAACTAATTCTGAATAATAATACAATAAATACGACGATACAAGATATATGCTTTTATTTGTGCTGATAATACAGTTTTCGATAAAACCAATATACTATATAATAAAAGATGAAGATAGGAAGTTCATTCGGAATCATAGTAAGTCGAAAGTAATATTAAACTTAAATTACTGTGTGTAAACTTAAGCCTAATTGTACAATTATTAATATACTACATTATTCCAAAATATGGAAACAAAAAACATAGCTGACCATTCTGAGACGATAGGATCTAATCTTCTAATCCTGGACATATGATATATACTTGTGATAATAAAAACAAGAGCTATTAACATGTTTAGAAATATGAAAGATATGTGAGTACAAAAAAATGTAAAACGAAGAATTTTAGAAATCCTCGTAGAAAAGAATAAAAAGATCGTAATAATATAAAATACATTTCCCAATGCATAGCCAGCGATTACTTAATACAACTGACCTTAAGTATGTTATTTATGCTCTAATTTTAAAATTATTAATTATTTGTATTGGGCGCTACTAGTACTACTAGAACAAAGTGGCTAATCTGATCTAGATAATATGATAAGCACGATATAGTAGTCGTAATAGATAGAGCGAACTCTATCGACACTACGTCACGTCAATTGTCATGTTGTTCCAATTATTTCATGATTTTTGGAGATCAATTAAAAAGTCCAAATAAGATACGAGATTTTCGGTTTAAAACAGTTCATATATAGCTTGTCAAGAATAAGAAAAAGTGATATTCTCTGTGTATGCGTATCAGAGGCAGCATTCGGAGCGAAAAGGATGTACTTTATGTGTGGCCAGATAGAACTCTGTAAATTCATGCATACGCGATATTCACTTTGCAAAGGTGAATTCACTCAGCGCATCTCGTGGACGGTCCGATATCGCAGTTTTGAAAGTTGTTGCTATTCTTGACAAGCTATACTAATAATTTTGTTCATAAAATGTGTACTTCCTTAATAGCATCATAAATTTATGTTAAACTTAAGGAACAAATAATTCACTTTCACTTTTATTGATGGCCACATGATGAAATCTGTTATTTTATATTCATTAATCGGCCCTAAATAAGACAAGAATGAAGTTTCATTTACTATTTTAAATTGTAGTGGGATAAATTTAGCCTGAATGCGAACACAAAAATCATTAATAAGTGATATGTAGATAATAGTTTCGATACCGTTCGGTTATCTAATAGTATATGCCACGTTATTGGTTGAAAAATAGTTGTACATTATTTAGTATTTCTTTCTTAAAACTGTCGAATTATGTTGATGTGTAATATATAAAATTTATATTATTCATTTTGTACATATTAGTATTTTATAAAAGGTATACTTACATAAAACATTCAGCGTAATATGCTTAGTATCCGGTTGGCCAACTCCATTGTCTGCTGAACATTGATACTGTCCCGCAGAATGCCTATCGGCATGTTGAATTACCATGGAAAGACCGGAAACGGAGCGTTCGCCACTGGGCAATACGTTATTTTTTCGAGACCAAGCAACTGTGGGTACAGGATTTCCTGATGCCTTGCACTCCATTTTTACTGTAGCGCCTTGAATAACTTCAATGGGACCAGCATGAGACACGTAGTGGATTCTTGGGGGCACTGCAATAGCATTCTGTATTAATAATAATATATAGAATTTCAATATGCGATAAGAACTACTATAATTATAATTTGTTTTAGATAACAAATTTGAAGAACTACAATAATAAAAATAATACTCGAAAATACGCAACATGCATTTTATACTAATACGAGTAGTACACACTTTATACCAATAGTACAAAACAATTTAGTACACTTTCGTATTAAAATATTTTATCTTCCTTACTGACACTACTAATCGGAAATTTCTTACAATCCTTGTTAGTGAAATTCTAATGCTATAAGGAAGCTACAAACTTCAGTTATTATTTTAAAAATTGATTATTTAAATCTGCGGAAATGTAAACTCATTCTTTACTGAAGTCCCAAAAGCAGAACGCGGTCGTAAGATTTACCACAGTGTTAAAGTAAATTTAATTTTAAAACGTATTACCAGCGTTAATGAGGAAAGGAAGGAAATGCGTTATCTTGCTGTATGTCCCTCAGTAAGTTATAACTTTTTATTTTCAGATTCACTCAGATGATATTGACACGTGAGATTTACATATCAGTAAATTATTTATAATTCTATTTCTATAAAACTTTATTTCTTAAAATTTTATTTATTTCTTATAATTTTCAGATGTCGGCCCCTTCTGGAAGCGATGCTTGAACTTCAGCATCCACTCTGTCCAGGTCTTGTGGGCTAGGGGGTCTTATGCGATGTAACGGCCTTATGGTACTGAGGCCCTCTACTATTGGTGGTGTGGTGAAGACCGCATCCTCAACTGGTTCATTAGGCAGCCTTTCAGCTACCTCATTCGCCAATTGAGGTGCAGTCCTCAAATAGCCCTTTCTACGAAGATAGGATACATAATTACGCAGATTCTGCGGCGTGAAGACATAATGCTCTGGGTGTAATTACATGCATACCACAGGGCATGCATACGTGCCATGTATCCCCTCCATATGGGCTCACTGCTTTCATAGCATTGCAGCAGGTCGTTCCTCAGCTCTTCGGTCCACTCAAAGCGTCCATGTATTTGGCGTACGCCGTGTCTAGCAGTATGTGGAGGAACAGCATCATGTTGAATCCACATCAGTCTTCTTATTGCTAGAGGCAATAAATCATCCAAACGATCTACTAAAGTTTCACTCTGATATATATTCCTTCATTCAGACGTCTCGGTAGTATGTATACTCAAATAAGATAATTGTCAATAATTCCTGCCCAAACTCTCTCGTACAGCTTGAAGGTTTTCATCAGCCCAAATATGGGTATTGTGGATATTAAAAGCCCCTTATCTGGTCAATCCTGCCTCATATGTCCACAAAACGAATCTTGAAAAATTTGGATCTTGTTCAAATTGTTCTTGTAACCATTCACAAAATTGTCTTCGACCTGCTAAATCTGCTGGAGGCAAAGCTTGAACTCTCCTGACGTGATACGCGTGTAGCCTTTGCGAACGTAAAATTGGTGAAACGGTTAACTGTGACACGTCAAATCGGATACTTATTCTTCTTGTACTGGTGCCACGATCTTCTTTAACTGCATCAGAGACTCGGCACAACATTTCTTATTCTTCTTGTTTGCTCTCAAGACATCGGTCTTGAGTACGTGACTTAAATTTTCCAAAATCTCGCACTTACTGAAAAATCCTCACGAAAGTGCGTTCATTGGGTAGATTTCTCGCGGGATATGTTTCTGAATATAATCTTCTTGCTTCGAATGCACTTTCACCTGTTAAAAAATAACAGTCCACGTTTTTTATAACCGCGCTTTATACAATTGTCCTTGCTACTTATTACAAGTCAAAATATAGTACTACTATCGATTTATTGCATTGTCATATGCCTCTCTCCGAAAATGAGTACTTCTATGAGTAATCTCGATCCGTGACGCGATTGGTTCCCCGCTCTGCGCGTCCATTTTGGAGCGCATCGATACAGGCACTCTCTGACCTGTCTCTTTCTCAGTCGTTCGCTTCGCTTTGTGTCCTACACTTCGCCTAGCTTACACGCTTCGCCGTTCTTATCGTTTACTCCAGTCTTCGACTAGATTCTGCAGCGAAATTTCTGGTGAACTGTGTTTCACATAGAGATTATTAACCACAAAAAAAATCAATAAAAAGTAATCGCACTCGACGCATTTAACGCCGACGACCACGATCGCCACGTGGCCGCGCCATTTTAGTGCCGTTGACCCACACCACGTGGGCGTCCATCATGATTAGTAGCGGTCTTCCACTGCGTATCAATCCACCGATTTGATAAAGGCTTCGTAGAATATCCAGGTGAGTTATTTAATCAGGTATTTCATCGTTTCCGAGGGTAACCTAACGCCATCATGGGATTTCATCATCGCCACGTGGTCGAGGCCACGCCATCGCCGCCAAGGGGCAGTTGCAGCCGTTATCCAGCTATCTACGCCAGTGTTTTAGTGCCAGGAACGAGCTAGAGTGTATCGCCTAGTTTCACCATCGCCAATTTACTCGGTGAGTTATTTCTGCCTAGAGCTTTATATAACCCATGTTTAATTTTATTCCAGGGTCAGTACTGGGAAGAAGCGTTGCAACTAGGTGCGACATTGCGCTAAGTCCCCTAGCACCTACATACAGGGGTTACGACCCCTGGTGACCATCTACCGCTAGTCTAGGCGTGCCGTACCGTTGGGATCTCTGCTTCTTGGACATGACACGAAACACTGTTCGTACTTGAAGTGGATATCTCTTCTGAGGGGCGCCGGCTAACAGGTATTTGGTCGGGAGGCCGGATCCTCCGAAGCCAACGTGGGAAAGCGCGGGAAGCCGCACTACGTTTAGAATCCATCCGCGCCAGCCGCGTATTTCGTACATTCCCCCAGGTTCATCGTCCACATCGAGTAGCCCCAGGTGAGGCTAACGCTGTATGGATAACCAGCGGGAATAGTACTTCGCCGAAGCTATGGAGACAAGGAGCGGTCGGGTTTTAGGAGCCCCCGACGCTCGACACACGCCGGTGTCGACCTCGACACCCAACCTCAACGAGGGAATAACCAACCAACGGGTCTCTCCACCAGCGAGTTTGCGAACGGCCGCTTCGAGGATATGGGAAGCCTCGATCAACGTTTCGCGGAGAAGCGCATCCACCCCCAGTGCAGTAGCGCGAAATGAGGCGGCGCCTAGCCGCGAGATCATCGACGACGAGGGCGCTGTGTCCAGGAATTCGAGAATGGCGACTCTAACGGGCCGCGCCGACTCGCACAACACTCAACCTGCGCTGGTACTACCAGTTTCCGCCGCCCGCGGAAATGAGGGAGCGGGTGATCGGCGACAGCACCTTTATTAATATAAACGATATGTTGGAAAGTACTTGAAAATCGAATTTAAATAATTCATCTTTAAAGCCGACTGATTTTGCAATAATGTACCAAGATGAAATTTTCAAATCGACTGACAATGTCTTGCGACGAAAACAAAGCGACATTGACAAAAAATCTTCAACCGGCAGTGCCCTCTATTAGATAGCGAGTTAAATATTTTCCTTATACAGGGGTCTTTATTTTACAATATTTATTATTTATTTAAACCAAGGCAACCATAACGGTGTATTATTTGTAAAATGAAATAAAACATGTTGTTGTTCCTGATGCTGCATGAAAGAGTTCTTTTGATGTAAATTTAGAGTTAACTAGAAAATGATATTTGTAACATCTATTTTGTACTATTTTATTAAAATTTCACCTTAAAAATTATTTAAAACATGTCATACATGCCTATCCAAATCCGATGGTTAGTCTCCGTACTACTGGATAATATTATAACTAACAATAAATGGATACAAAAATACAATAATGATAGACAGACACATAGATATTTATTAGTGCAATTCATATGAAGTAATACACACCACAAAAAAGAATAATAAAGCAAATGGGGGAGTTGTGACAACAAATACAATCCAATGTATGAAAAACAATAATAATACATTTGGGGAATAAGGCAATCAAATTATAAATGTAATAAGAATAAATATAAACAGAACATAAAACAATAACACGAAACCGTGGCTCGCATAGTCATAATAGACGTTATATTTATAATAAATGATGAAATAAAAATAATAATGCAATACCGACTGGTTTGGACTGGTTAAAATATATTTAATAATAAAAAAATCTATTCGTTTGAATCCTGTTCTTCCAATAAATATATGTTTTCAATAATTTCATAATTGTCACTTACTAATTAACTAATAATGAAAAGTTATAAAATATGTTTGTATGTAAATTCACATAACCTATAAAACGTACTTTGATTACACTTCGTTACTTACCCTAAATGGTGATCAAAGTTGAAAAATATCGAATAAAAAAGTCTAAATAACAACAAAAAAAAAAACTCAAACAATATAGATGATAACTATTAAATTTTAATTAACAATTTTAAGGAACATTAAAATCTCAAGTTACACTGTCAAACCTGCCATACATAAAATAACTGACAGAATCTGTCAAAGCAAGTTACTTTCTACGCACGTCAACAAAATACGATGACCTCTGGACGCTAGAATGCCTATAACTGAAGACACGTTAAGAAACGGTTGAATGTAAACATTGCAAGAAAATTAAGAAAATCATAAAGAATAGCATGTGTTGTGATGATTTTAATGTATAATGTGTATAAAGGAAGTGTTTTATCATCTACTTACATTAATATTTGGTATCCATGTAATATCAAATGCATGTTATTTGATAAGGAAGAATAGTCTCATGTGGAAAAGTTGAAAATTCATTTTCTCGAAAATTTTGTCCGACCGCCAAATGCTGAAACCAGATTTTAACAAAAAATAGGCGGATAACCAAATTTTGGTGAGAATTTGAGAGTTTTACGCTAATGTTAATAATTAAGGTCTTATAATTATGGTATACCTAACCTTCGTAATTCGACGGCCCTTCTGCAACTTTTTATACAAGTTTAGAGGTAAGAAGCTAAAAATATTTCTACTTAATTAAATACAAAATAGTTCTTAAAACGTAAATTTTTTACCTGTTAAAAGTGTATCTCACATATCAGCTCTATTTATTCCACGTTATTTGCAATAAAATAAATTTGTTGGCAAATAAATGGCCATTTATTTGCCAACTGCAAGAAGAAAATGTAAATGTGGAGATTTGGCAATATTCGCTGCTATACATTTGATCAAGCTTATATCACAGATATAGTGGATACAACAAATAAGTGGTTCTCAAAATGTTGAGCAAATTTTCCTAAATATTAAAAATTCAATAACTCCATTAATAAGGCCGATATTAAAAAATGATTTTCACGATAATCAGTTACTAGGTAGATATAAGTGGTTACAATATATGTACACCTTAAAGACTCACTTGTATGTATATATATATATATATATATATATATATATATATATATATATATATATATATATATATATATATATATATATATATATATATATATATGTATATATTATTATTCGGAAATTCACATACAGTACAAAAGGAATAGACAGATGGCAGATATTTAGATTTAAATGAACCCATATCTAAGGGAAAGGGCCTGATTATTGTTCATGTTGGCAATGAAAAAAGTTTTGTAGAAAATGCCTTATTAATATTCAAATCAGGTATGATATTTTCTAGATCCAAAACATGTGAAAATAAGATATTATATTTAAGGAGTGAAGAGCAGGGAGTAATTATGGTGATACGAACACCGAAAACTTTAAAAAGTGGCTTGAATGTCAAGTAATCCCAAATTTTCCAACACGATCAGTTAGGAAAACCTAGCATGAGAAAAGTTTGCTGCAATTGGTCCTGAAGAATGGAGGAAAATATGTGATTATTGTAGAAAGATTGAAAATAACTGTATTGAAATAGCATTTAATAGACGGGACCAATGACAGTTCTCTGGAATTACAATGAATACAGAATCATTATACGGAGATGTAGATACTGGCAGCAGTGACAGTGATATTGAAAACATATATCTATTGGAAGAACAGGATTCAGACGAATAATTTTTTTTATTATTAAATATGTTTTAACCAGTCCTACCCAGTCGGTATTGCATTACTATTTTTATTTCATCATTTATTATATAACGTCTATTATGACTATGTAAGCCACGGTTTCGTGTTATTGTTTTAATGTTCTGTTTATATTTATTCTTATTACATTTATAATTTGATTGCCTTATTCTCCAAATGTATTATTATTGTTTTTTATACATTGGATTGTATTTGTTGTCACAACTCCCCCATTTGCTTTATTATTCTTTTTTGTGGTGTTTATTACTTCATATGAATTGCACTAATAAATATCTATGTCTGTCTATCATTATCTAAGTTTTAAGCCACGTACTCAAGACCGATGTCTTGAGAGCAAACAAGAAGAATAAGAAATATTGTGCCGACTCTCTGATGCAGTTAAAGAAGATCGTGGCATCAGTACAAGAAGAATAAGTATACGATTTGACGTGTCACAGTTAACCGTTTCACCAATTTTATGTTCGCAAAGGCTACACGCGTATCACGTCAGGAAAATTCAAGCTTTGTTTCCAGCAGATTTAGCAGGACGAAGACAATTTTGTGAATGGTTACAAGAACAATTTGAACAGGATCCAAATTTTTCAAGATTCGTTTTGTGGACATATGAGGCAGGATTGACCAGATAAGGGGCTTTTAATATCCACAATACCCATATTTGGCTAATGAAAACCTTCGAGCTGTACGAGAGAGTTTGGGCAGGAATTATTGACAATTATCTTACGAGTATTTGAGTGTACATACTACCGAGACGTCTGAATGAAGGAATGTATATCAGAGTGAAACTTTAGAAGATCATTTGGATGATTTATTGCCTCTAGCAATAAGAAGACTGATGTGGATTCAACATGATGCTGTTCCCCCACATACTGTTAGACACGGCGTACGTCAAATACATGGACGCTTTGAGTGGACCGACGAGCTGAGGAACGACCTGCTGCAATGCTATGAAAGAAGTGAGCCCATACGGTGGAGATACATGGCACGTATCATGTACCCTGTGGTATGCATGTAATTACACCCAGAGCATGATGCCTTCACGCCGCAGAATCTGCGTAATTATGTATCCTATCTTCGTAGAAAGAGCTATGTCAGGACTGCAACCCAATTAGCGAAAGAGGTAGCTGAAAGGCTGCCTAATGAACCAGTTGAGGATGCGGTCTTTACCCCACCACCAATAGTAGAGGGCCTCAGTACCATAAGGCCGTTACATCGCATAAGACCCCCTAGCCCACAAGACCTGGACAGAGTGGATGCTGAAGTTCAAGCATCGCTTCCAGAAGGGGCCGACATCTGGCATATAAATTGTGCCGTGTACACTGTCACCGAAAGCTTCTCTCATATGGAGAGGGCGAACAACACTTGCTCTCCACGAGAGAGAGCGGAGCGACGTGTACGGAAGATGGAGGCCAAGATCCACTCGGCAAGATAATAGGTATCCCGTATCCAGTGTGTGATGGACTATATGGCGGCCAATAGGCCTTTTACGCAAAAAGTGCGGCGAATCGCGGGAAATTTAAGATGCGTCCATCACACACTCAATGAAGTAGTGATGCGTACCAACAAACAGCACTTCCTTGATAGGATACGGATGCTAGTGATGTGCAAAGTCATTAGTGAGACGGGTGCGAAGGTTGGCGGAAAATAATTTGTTCCGTCAAAAACCCTCGCGCCTGTTAGAACCGCTTCAACCTGTCGTCGAAAATCCGCCGAGTGGAGATCAGGTGGAAAACTTTTGGAATGCGCTGTACGAGCCTTCGAAATGAAGCCCCCACTCCAAAGAGACACTCCAGTTCTGGCACACTTTGAAGACTTTTGCGAAAGTCTTCAGCTACTAGAACAACTGTGCCACCCGATAACCCCTGAAGAGATTCGAAGAGCTCTTGCGGGCTCTAAGAACTTTGCTGCTCCAGGTCTCGACGGGATAAATAATTTCTGGTGGAAAAAATTATCTAGTACCCACCACCATTTAGCCAGAATTTTTACCACTGGCTGAATGGGGAGCATCAAATTCCTTCTTGGGTTGTCGAGGGGCGGACCATGCTGATTCCGAAGACCAGAAATTTGTCCAACTCAAAGAACTACAGATCGATAACTGCTTAAACGCATGTTACAGGGTGTTTACATGCATCTTGTGCATGGGAGTACGCCTAGCAGTTGAGCCGGAATTTCGAAGGGATATACGAACAACGAGGGTCTAAGAGAGGTGTCGCTGGCTGCAAGGAGAATCTGTTAATTGACAGATATGTCATTACAAACGAAATATTTCCATGGCCTGGATCGACTACCTTAAGGCATTCGATATGACATCACATGAGATAATAATTCACTTGCTCCAATGCCTTGTGGTGCCAGGTCCTGTAGTGAGATGTATTTAAGAACTGATGCCGCTCTGGAGGACTCGGTTTACCATAACACAGGGTGATACTGGAGTCCGGACAGAGCCGGTGTCGTTCAGAAGGGGCGTATTTCAGGGAGACTCACTTAGCCCCTTCTGTTTTGCATCTCACTGCTGCCGTTGTCCGTATCCCCCAGGAAGACCCGTGACTATAACTGTGGCATCCCCGGCGATCGGAGGCATAAGTCCACCTATCTATTTTACATGGCTGACCTAAAACTTTATGTCTCCGGAGAAAGGGAATTAGGTCAGTCCCTAAGGGTGGTACATGCAGACCATCGGGATGGAGTTCGGGTTGGACAAATTTGCGCTGGTTCATCTCAAGAGAGGGCGAAGCCGGGAATACGCGGAGAATGCGCAGCTCATAGACAAAAGCATCTTACACCACTTAGATGCCGGAGAGTCGTACATCTACTCGGGAGTTGAGAAATGCCCCACCCAAGAGGTAGGTGTCGTAAAAAACGCTCTCCGCGGCAAGTATTGGCACCGCCTCCGACAGATCTGGTCTTTAGAACTGTCGGGGAAGAACAAGGTGCCTGAAACAGACATACTTGCCGTTTAGATCCTTTTCTACTCCTTCGGAGTAGTCAAATGGACACAAGAGGAGCAGCGACGACTCGACGTAGTAACCCAAAAGAGGATGCATCTCAGTAGGAGTTTGCATCCCAGATCGTTCGTTTCACGGTTATATCTCCCACGACATCGCGGAGGCCGTGGACTCTTGAGTTTGGAGTGTCTCCATAACAGGATGGTTCTGGACGGAGCCTGTAAAGTTATCAGGAGTTCGAATCCCCTTCTCTGCATAGTCCGAGATTACGAACATGCAAGAGATAGGAGCATTTTTATATAAGGCAACACGTAGAGCAGCCGATAATCTCGGTCTCGTCTTCGACACCGAACGGGCCAATCACAACTCTGTCACCGAGTTGGAACCCGTTCGG
This sequence comes from Rosalia funebris, assembly GCA_037954035.1. Classification (NCBI taxonomy): domain Eukaryota; kingdom Metazoa; phylum Arthropoda; class Insecta; order Coleoptera; family Cerambycidae; genus Rosalia; species Rosalia funebris. The sequence continues at coordinate 33,564,090 of JAZFAV010000021.1, forward strand.
TTAAGAGCCCAAGTAAAAGATGCAGAGCATTTAAGAGCTCTGCAGCTTCACAAGGATAAGCCCATGCACGGGGGTCTTCTATAGGAATATGGAAGCTCTGGGCTAATCCGAAAGGCCGACTTTTCCTTTCTTAAGGACAGCCTGCTAAATTCAGAGAATGAGGGATTCATCATGGCTTGCCAAGATGGTGTATTTAACACGCTCGTCTATCGGAGTCGTGTCATGGGTATGGAGGTCCCTGATGTCAGCTGCAGGACCTGTCGCAGGGCGCCGGAGACATTGATGCGTTTACTGTCGGCTTTCTCGGTATATGCAGTCTCGGGATATATCCATAGACACAAGGCAGCATGACGGATGCTTTATTATCATTTAAGGCACTCGTATCAGATAGACGAGATACCAGTGCTACCTTACGCTTCGGGGGATATTTAGTCCGTTGTGGAAAATGAGAGGTGCCGAATATATTGGTACTATTCGTTTCCCACCGTCAGGCAAATATAAGCCAACAAGCCTGATGTAGTCCTCCTCGGCCACAAACTCAGGACAATGTTCCTCATCGAGGTCTCGTCAACCGGTGATAGTAACATTGTTTTGAAAGAGGAGGAAAAACGTACAAAATATCGAGATTTAATCTTCGAACATCGTAGACCCTATCCAGACCATTCTATTAAACTTAAAATACTGATTGTAGGAGCCCTTGGTGGAGCGAGAGATACATTGCTTTCAGAATTAAAGAGCATACCGGGATGCCGAAACTCGGCAGAAATCTTACCCGGTCGCATACAAAAAACCGTAATTCTCGGTCCGCTTCGTCTACTTAGGGCACACGACTCGGCCCAGTAATCACTAACCGAACGGACGCGAGGAGTTATTACTGGTATTACCAGCGCACCTTCTGTGTTAGTCGGAGCCACAGAAAGGGGTGACTGGTTTTTAGCAAAAAAAGTATATATATGTTATACTGCGAATATTCACAGCAGCTAGTCTCAGGCATATCATATTACGACATTGTATTTCATTTATCAAAAGTCATAACAACTTCCTTGCCATATTATTGTGAACACGCAAGCATCAGGCCACTTTGAGTTCTGCTGATGCTTACGTGACAATCCAAAGGTTATAAATATTATGTTCAAACAAAATTAGTGCAGTTCAGAATAAACTCAAGTCACAAAAACATATTTATAAAAACAGTCTAATAAACAGTAAATTTTAAAACTTAGTTATTTTTTAAAAAGTCATTTTTGAAAGTAAAAATCTAATGCCGCCTTCACGGTCCCGTCGCAACCACTTGAATCTTAGACGATGCCATTCAACCCCATTAACTATAAGTTATTGTAAACAAATACTCTCAAGCTTAGACGACCATTTACTGGATGTTCAGTCGGGGCCGAATATTAGTCTGTATTATGTATCACGTGTAACATATATATATATATATATATATATATATATATATATATATATATATATATATATATATATATATATATACTTTTTATATGGCCGTGCCACACCTCCTACTAAAAAGGTCGGATATCGCGCAAGAAAATGTATCCATTCAATTGGCAGATAATACCGTAATAAGGGCTATTTACAACTCGCTGAGGATATCAATATCGAACGAACAACTAGATGTGCCATTCTCGGAGGACAGGACTGTGGTGCTGTCAGGTCTCAACGCCAGTCATAAAAATTGGCATAATCACAGTAATAATAAGAATGGAAATACGTTGTACAAATATGCAATAAAAATTGAATTAGCCATAATAGTACCCGACATTCCGACGTACTACCCTTTGAACAACATGAGATCGACTTACATCGACTTGACAATACTAAAAAACTATCCTGATGACATACAACAAACAATTATCCACGAATTTTCTTCAGACCATAATTCTACAATACAAAAATTGAAAACTACGCACATACGGGACAACACAAGACAAATTTACAACTATAAAATAACAAATTGGAGACAATACAGGGAAGATATACAAACAAAACAAAAACAAAATTAAACAATAACATTATAACAAAACAAGACATCGACGACAAAATAGAAAAAGCAACAGAAATTATCACAACAGCACGAGACAAGACAACAGAAATAACAGAACAAAAGCCACGATTGGAGACAATACCAGAAGACATAAAAATTTAATAACATTCAAAAACAAATTAAGATGTCAAAAATACAATAGACAAATAGACAAATAAAGATTAAAATACCTACAACACACGATAAAACAAAAGCTGGACACATACAGAAACAATGAATGGGAGAATAAATAATTAAACTAAAACCACAGGATTCCCTTTGGAAAATTTCTAAATTATTACGGAAACAATTTACACCGATTGCGACTCTACAACGAAATGGATGAATAATAACAGAAGACAAGGAAAAAGCCATAATAAGAAGACAATAAATAAAACCATAGACATGACAGACGAACAAAAAACAATAACACGACAAGCACAAAGCATATGAGACACTTACTATATACCCCAAAATAAACTAAACAAATTAATAACAACACCGCAAAAACCATAAAAATACTAGATAATAACAAGGCCCCTGGCCCGGATAACATTCCGAACGTACTCATAAAAAAACCTACCGAATAAAGTCATTCTTGTGTTATTATACATAATAAATGCCATCATAAAAATACAATACTTACCCAAAAAAATGGAAGAAAGTAATTATAATTCCTATTCTGAAACCTAGCAAAAACCCGGTAAATCCTAGCAGCTACACCCCGGTTGCCTTGTCAAATGCCCTATAAGGCTCATTTTAACTTATTCATGCCCAATATGGCATAACATTTCTGAAACCCACCACAAAAAGCTTCAAACTGTACAAAATAAAACATTAAGATTGATTTACACAATCAAGTCAAATCAAGTTACACATAAATATACAATACTTACATAAAATTACTAATAACTTACCCTCGAAGCATACACATTAACTCATGATTTATGATATATGATATTATAAATCATTTTCATTTTAGAAAATGTGATATGTGAATCAAAACTTACTATAATATCTTAAATATATTATTAAATTTATTATATAATACATAATTTTATTTAATTCTAATTTATTTGTATACCTATTCTCCGATACAAATATCACGTGACGTAATATAACATATATGTACATTTCTTGTGTATACCTATTTTTGTTATGTGGATTTATACATAAATATTTTTATAGAAACTGAAGTTATATGAACGTTTGAAAAATTACCACACAAAAATGTTTCTATGGCGTGTTGTTTTACTCACTAACACACATCTTATTTATATAAGTAGTTATAAACGCGGTAATAAACAGAAGAGGGTCAGCCCGTATAATGCTACTTGATATATTACTTACCATCTAGTATCACCACCACACTTACCTAGTATCTCTAAAGTGTGTGTAATCTCCCGGGGCTCCATACTACCGATTTGGCACACGTAATCCCCTGCATCTTGAGGCCTTACGTCCTTTAGCTCCAAACTGTATCCACCACCTGAGAGTTCTAGGATCCCTGGTAAGCTAGATGAACTAACGGGTGATGGCAGGAGACGCACCCGAGGATCCGGAGTCACTTTAACCGGACCCGCAGTAAGGACAGCTATGCCACGTTTCCAAGCTAGGACGTAACTACCTAAAACAAGTAATTAAGTAATGAAATTGGGGTAGCGGAATTACGTTCCATTTACATTAAAATGAAATATAACCTGTCAGATATCGAGCATCATGAAATATAAATTATTAATAAAATCATAATATAAACTCCTTAATTTAGCAGGCATTCCACTCTTCGAGAACATACACTGATATATAACGTTAAGCACTATACAAATTATATTTTTGATTGTAAGGATTTAAACTATTCACGACAATAATGTGAAAGTAAATACTGAAACTGTTCTAGTAATACATAAGTAATACGATGATTTCAAAGTTAAAATTTAAATTACTGAAATAATAGATTATTAATAGTGAATTCTTCTCTATAATTTTATACAAAAATATCATACTGTTACTATAATAATATATTATTTCTCACTGTTACATCGCCACAAGTATCTAAAAGTAAAGAAACTGGAATCCCCATTTAAACGTGAAACACGTCCGCTGTGGAAAATTATTAATTGTTTTCGAAGTAATCTTCGAAAGAAGAAGTGGCGCTTTAAAAACACAAATTTCAGCAAATAATTTAGATTCCTATAAAATATTTACATCTAAATGTGCTTCATTATGAGAAGGTTAATTTGAAATAGTAGGAAAAATTGATTAATAGAAGTCTAGAGTTTTCTTTTTGACAGAGAAACTTTAACAGGCAATATTGACAACAGATTTCTAAACAAAGAGAGTGATGTATTTAAAAATCCATATAAGAAAAATTCCGCCTCCATAGATCTTCCGAGAAAACTCATCTTATCACTTTTCTAATCGGATATCCTATTGAATTGTGTCTTGTTATTGGGCTCTTTGTTAGTTCCTGTTGGTTTAAAAAGTAAGGAAGCAACTCAACAGTTTATAAACAATATTACTCAAGTACTACAAAAAATATTTGTCAAATAATCCAATTAGCGGAACCACTATACAATATACTCAATTATGAAAATGTATTAAAAAACTAACGTTTAAAAAATATATATTTGTTAACACTAAATCAAAAGTAATATTTAAGCATTCGTATATCAGTAGCCCATATTATTTACAACAGAAATTGTAGCCGACAACAGAAACCTATAAATCATGCATGTATTAAGATCCAAATTATATTCATAGTGAAACATCCCGCACCCGGGCTATAGAATCACGCGGTATTTTTCAATTGTTCGTAATATTATTAAACTAATTTGATTATAAAATTTTACCTAATTATTTTCATTTCATTTAATAATCAGTCAAAATAATTAAGTGCGTTTTAAATTAATTTGCATAGAGAAATTAGAGTTTTGAAATATTCAATAAAAATATTAAGATAATAATATAACAATTTTTGCATTAAAACGCATCGAGGCTTCAAACTGTAGGCAATTGACAGCGGCGGAGTATGTCTAATATACATAAAGCATTTATGTGACGCATTTACTTTTTGATAGGCAATAATCACGTTTATATGTTAAGATCTTATATAAAAATAGAGTCCAGGAAAATTTATGAAATATTTATAAGCAACAAAAATAACGTCGAATTGTCGAGATCGCGTACGCTGTTTCACTGCGTGCTAGTTATTTCCATCGCATCAAGAGTTTTAGGAATCTGCGTTCCCTCTCACAGGGAACCACGATTTTCGAGGTGAGAGGACAGTTGCTAACTAATCCGAGAAGAAGCAGTTTGAAGTAAGTCCGGGAAGAGGCAGTCAGGAAGATCTGAAGACCAGAAGAACTATCATTGGAATGTCTTCCCAGTGGGGAAACTCACCGAACGTTTGGCGAGAGGAGTTTCTCTTGGCGTACGAGTTGAGTTTTGCGTATGCTAGCACTATTTAATAAACGGAAGTTTCCGTTACAAATAACAGACTTCTGTTGTTTGTTAAGAACATTATTTCCACCTATCTCAGTTGGATAATAAATGTAAATTAAAGTAGGTCCTGAGTTTCTTTTCTATTACCTCCTTCAAGTATTAAAACAAATAAAGTAAATCAAACTTAAATTCAGATAAATAAAATTAACCAGAGCAGATCATAAATAAAAAAATTAAAATAAGTCATACTAAACTTTATCCTCTGACTTTATCAAGTGGTTCCTACCACTAGATAAAATCAGACGATCAGGCCAAATCTTCGAACTTGTATGTCCATTTTCTTGGGGAGGGTCAACCCGGGATAGCATGCGTTAGTTGGTATCGTATTCTGCAGGTATGATATATCCTCTGAGGGTGGAACGTTCTCGCGAGAGGACGTTTCTAGATTTGGTTTCATAAAATAAAGTAAGAGAGTGGGGGTATGGGGTGTTTCAATACTAATACAATTCACATCAACACTTGGCATATTGGTTTCATTACTAAAGACTACTGTAACTTTATTTTACGCATTATGGCAACTAATAAGGGAGTAACTTATTTATTCGAAGCTGTATTTAGATGATTGCAGGTATCAGCATCTAGGTAGCAACTTCTAAAAAAAGGGCGACGATGTCGCTATGAAATATGATTTATGTGGATGTTTTATTTTCTATTCGATTTTATTTAAATATATTTTGCTATTCCTTCTAATAAGTTGTCGTCAATGGTTATACACAGTATATAAAGTTACAGTATACTTCCTTGCGGTGATTATATTTTTGTAAGTAAAAATACAGTAGCAGATTACGTAGTATTTTAAAATTAGAAATCAGATGAACGTAACTAATACTTAATGAATAAGTATGAACAGTGAACCATTTTTACAGTCACTATTTCTGTTTAAATAATAATTATAAGGAATTATTAAACATTATGGTCTTACAGAGTAATCCAAAAGTCTTTTATTAAATTTATACCGGTTAAAAATAATAAAGAAAATGAATTGATAAATAGATTTGACGAGTAAATGGCGAACAGTATCATTAATTTTTAGTTCAACTCTTCTTCTTGCGTACGTGCTCGCGCGGGTGTGTGTGTGTGTGTGTGTGTGTGTGTGTGTGTGTGTGTGTGTGTCGCCTTATATTTATGGTAATTTGTGTGTGCACTATCCTATACTATGGCTACTGTCGAACTTATGGCAACTTACACGCGTTGCCACAGTTTTTTTCTACAACTACGGCCTAATTTTTCGTTTTTTTTAATTGTCTCATCGACAATTGACGAAGTATCTTATTTTATATTTTTTGCTTATTTGTCGATAGTATTCATTTTAATTTATCGTAGTTTGAAAAGTCTGTAAGTTACCACAATGAATGTTGTAGCATGTTAGTAACACACGCCAAATTGTGACAACGTGGGCTTGGTAACTCTTGGCGCCCTCTACAACTCATTCGCGACGTTGCCATTCTCCAGCAACACCGGCTACCGTTAACGAAATATAATTTAAATATATCAGTCTATAGTCTATTTATTCGTGTGTTAGGAGGTGCCACTATTTCTTTGTATTAGAGGTGCCACTATTAGGCTTCTAAAATGAATACGAGGTCGAAGCGATTGGTATCATTAGCAAAAAAACAAGTGTTAGATAGTGGTATTGATATTAAACCACCGCCAGCCGGAAGGAAATCTTATGTACCTAAATATGAGGTGACGAAGGGTTTGCCAGGTGAATATAGACAAATCGCAATAAGTAAGTAATAATTTATTTTCATTTCTAACTAATAATATTTTATAACTCTAATATTGAAAGTATGTATATTTCTAACTGAGGTTTCTAACGTATACCTAAGGTTATATAGCATATAAACTTATATTTATGAATACTCTATGTTCAAAATTAAGGGGTAGAACAAGGAACAATTGCGTTAAAGGGCTTTTATTGTTTAATATATTAATTTGACAGATAAAAATGATAAAATCACAAAGCGCTACTAAATTCTGGAGCGCATTTTTGAGAGTCAACCGAAAAATAATTTTTCAGGTCCTTTAAAAAAACTCAAAAACAATGAAAATTTGAAAATTTTAACAAGAATACTTTTTTGTAGAAAATTCAGTTTCCCAACCAACTACGTTATTAAACATTTGTTTCCTATTTTTAGTATGAAAAATAATTAAATAAAATTAAAAATTTACGAAAATTCTCTTTTTTTATTTTTTTCCAGTAATTCGCCGATAACTTTTTTACGGCATCCTAGGTATATGTATATAAATGTTCAGAGAAAAAATATCTTGAAAAAAGATAAAAAAAACTCGACTACGTAAAAAACGAACTAAAAAGGTGGAAACCTAATTGTAGTCGGAGGCCTCAGATTAATGTTTTACTTGCTGCGACTTCTGATAGTTCAGAAGAAGTGGTTTTCGATGTCATTTAAACAAATATTTGCTGTATTATTTTGAAGAACACATTTTTTAAACATAAACATAAAGCTTTGAGATCGTATAAAAGAAAACATCTTGTATAGTTTTCTTCTTGAAAACATCTTGTATATTGTAAAACAGCTTGTATAGTTCATATACAAGCTGTTTTATTTAGCATTATAAATAAAAATATCATTAAATTCAACAAAAGTATTTTTATTGAACTTCGGGGGTATAAATAAAACCATAAAAGGCCTTGGAGCAGCATCTTGAAAACCGTGGTAGAGTCGGAAGAAGAGGTTTTCGATGCCACTTAAAACAAAAAATATTTGTTGGAGTATCTTGAAGAATAAAGTTTTTACTGATTTGTACATAAATAAAAGTAGACTGTATGCTATAAAATTAATATGATTGGATACAACATTAAAAAATTTAATTCAAGAAAACACTTTAGATAGATACAGGCCTATTCTGTAACTCAAATCGAATAGAAATTTGTCAAATAGAAATAGAAATGTCAGTTTATTTATTTAACTGGCAAATATTGACTAACTTTTTCACTTTTAGTTATGGAAATCAAAAGTGGGGATAGAAATAAGCGGAAAGAGAAATTATGTCACCGAATTTGATTTGTATAACCAAAAGTACGTCTTGTATGTCTGTTCTGTATCTGCTTTCAAACAGTTTCTTTCCCTATTAAACAATTACTATTAATCAGATTTATGATAGGATATTTCCAATGAGGAAGTGGCTATTAAGTTCGGTTGTTGGAAATGTAACTGTTAGGACATGTAATGTTACCATTGCTCACCTAATAGTTAATTTTTAGGTACAACTTGGAACAACCGACGTTCAGTGTCAGTGTAATACAGGGTGACTCAGCTAAACCGTTCATTAAAAGAATTTATTTTTGAAAATTTGGAATCAGCGGTTAGCAAGAACAATCTATTCAACTAAAGTATTTGCGATTTTCTGACAGTTCTGGTTATTCCGGAAGTAGCTATCAACTTCCTTATTTTAAACAGAACACACAGTATATTATTAAGTTTTTGAATTTCCCTGATCTTTCAGTCTGTATTAGGATACCTATCTGCTACCGTTTTCTTGCTATCGCGGTATTTTTTATTCGATACCATAGTTTTCCATTTTATTAATTTACTTCTGACTAGCCGGCCATGAAAATTAAAACAATGTATCATTTATATTAATTTTTTATCATAAACAATGGTACAAAATTAGTGAACAAAAAAATCATCATGAATAAAAGCATATTTTAAACGGTTTGGAACTTACATTAGCCTAAACAATAAAACAATAACAATAATAACTAAATATTGACAGTTGGGTCTTATTGGTGTAACAACTGTTATATGTGCCATCCGTTGTGTTCTAAGCAATAAAACTCGTTTATTAATCTCAACGGTCGTAGATTCTAATACCATTCCTTCATCTAATTTGGCGAAGGCAGTTCTAACTCGATGTAATAAGTCATCTCTGGTATTGAGGGGTGTTGAGTAGACTTTACTGTTGATGTGGCCCCATAAAAAAATCAAGATGCATTAGATCGGGTGATCTGGGAGGCCATAGAGCCGGACCATTACGCCCAAACCAGCGATCTTCAAACATATTTGTTAATTCATGGTAAACTTCATGGGTTGAGTGGAGCTGGAGCGCCATCCATTTGGTACCAACACGTATTTAGAAGATTTAGTGGTAAATTTTCCAAAAAATTTAAAACCTCCGTTCTAAGAATTTCTAGGTATTTACGAGAATTTAAATTTTTATCATACACTTCAAATCACACACGATTATCCATAATCAAATAAAAAACATTAAAACTAAATGTATTTTGAAAGTTACCTTCACACACCATTCGTGGATTTTGTTCTGCCCAAATATGCCAATTCCTCCTATTTATTATCATTTCTCTGTTAAATTTTAACTCATCGGTGCAAATAATTTTCTTCAAAAAAGGTGGGTCTTCTTGCATTTTTAATAAAATGCTTTCGCAGAATGCCACACGTCATACCTCATCACCTTGATGGTGAGCTTGCAGTTTTAAAATGGAAAAAGCATGCATTTTATGTTTTGCCCAAGTCCCAAATCTTGTGACGCAGCTCTAAATGATGTATGTGGATTTGCACTGAAATATGCCAAGACATTTACTTGATTGCCTTCATCACCAGTAACATCTTTGGGGCGTGTTCTAGTAACTTCAGTTCCAAATCATTTAAAATTTGCTTCTATTCTCCTGAAGGCAGTTTTGTTTAAAGGCCGTAAATGTGGATATCTCTCGTTAAACAGACGACAAGTTCTTTCAATTTTTTTTTTTCATTCTCCATGAATGAAAAATAAATTTAATATGTCTTTATTTGAATATTCTTGTTGGATTTCCATAATACACGTTATAATTTATAATAATATGTAATATGTCTCACTTTGACGTCTATTCTGATGTTTACCTTGATAATTAAAACAATGCATATTATTTTTATGGCCCGCTAGTCAGAAGTAATTTAATAAAATGGAAAATTATGGTATCGAATAAAATTTACTTTGACAGCAAGAAAACGGTAGCAGATAGGTATAAGGGAATCCTAATATAGATTGAAAGATCACTTACTTCTTCATCATATAGAGCAATAAAATACAGGGTCTTGCATTTAAAACCTTTTAAATGCAAGACCCTGTATTTAATCTAAATTTAATTTAAAGTTTTAAAACCTAAAAACGGATTTAGAACGTAGAACAACTCTATCTCGAAACTGAGTGGCCAAGAACAAACAAACTAACACATAAATGCAGAATATGTGTTTTATGCGACAGTTTTACTTTTTTCAAATAGTTCACCCTCGTGCTTTCTCATGACCCATGGACAAGGTGGGGTGTGTCCAGTTCACCTCAAAATCACTAGATGTCGTCTGGTAAACGTTCCTAATCAGAATCAGTCAAAACCCGATCGATCCGACACGATTTAATTTAGTGATCATGCTAACAAATTTATCAAATAGTCCACCATTGTGCTTTCTCATGACCCATGAATATGGCAGAGTATGTTTTATCCATCTCAAAATCAATAGGTGTCGTCTGGGAGGCGTCCCCGATCCGAATCAGTCAAAACCCGATCGATCCGTCATGACTTAGTTGAGTTATCGTGTTAACAACAATAATTTCTCAAATAGTCCACCGTCGTGCTTTCTCATGACCCATGGAGAGGGTGGGGTGTGTCCTATCCACCTCAAGGTCAATAGGTGTCGTCTGGGAGACGTTTCCGATCAAAATCAGTCAAAACCCGATCGATCCGACACGATTTAGTTGAGTTATCGTATTAACAAAACAAATTTCTCAAATAGTCCGCCATCGTGCCTTCTCATGACCTATGGACAGGGTGGGGTGTGTTCTATCCACCTCAAAATCAATAGGTGTCGTCTTTGAGATGTCCCCGATCAGAATTAGTCAAAATTCTATCGATCCGATACGATTTAGTTGAGTTATCGTACTAACAAAAAAATTTCTCAAATAGACCCAAGGGAAGGATTGGTGTGTGCTGTCCACCTCAAAATCAATGGGTGTCGTCTAGGAGACGTCACCGATCAGAATCAGTCAATACCCGATCGATCCGACACGATTTAGTTGAGTTATCGTGTTAACAAGAATAAATGCCGACGACAACGACGACACACACACAGCAAAAAAATTTTAAAAACCATTTTCTTTTGTTTTTAGGCCGAAAAACGTAAAATAAACACAAAAAAAATTTAGCTTTTTCACTTTTTGTTTACACGATTACATTACTTTTCCGCTTATAGTGGAGTGCGGAAAAGTAAAAATTGATTTTTGAGTAGTTAAAATTTGTCAGAATGAACTCAATTTTTTGGACACCCTGTAAATAATAAAATATCAAACTACATATCACCTGAAAGCTTAATAGTCCGCCTAATGACAGCTCAAAATTTGCTACTATAACTTTTGTTTTGAATCGGTGACGAGCATTTCAATGGGATACTACAAGACCTAATTTTTTCAAAAAACTTAAAATATCTCAAAAACTGCTGAAGATAGATATAGGGAATTGCTCGCCTAGAGAATGACACTACGTACGCTCGCACGAGATACACAAGAGACCTATAATTTAAAATGTGTTAAAATCTCAAAAAGTATTTGATCTTTTGATTTAAGATTTAAAACACTTAAAATTTATTTTAGTTTTTACGTAAAACCGCGCACTATAAAGGCGCTGGATTCCTCTGAATTTTAGCATACAACTCGATTTTGGGATAAACGTTTCTATAAGAATGCACTTTTAAAAACTCCGGAAACACCTCTTTTTAAAATTCCAAGAGGTTGAAATGACCGCCTATAGATATAAGATGTATTAAAACACTTAACTGAAGTATATTAGTAGAGGACGACAGCCGGCGCTAGAGCCCCCCCCCACTTTCTGTGACGTCATTGACCTTGAAAAGGCGACCTTGACCGGGACGACCTTGACCTTGATAAAGGCCACCTCGACCAAGGTCATCGTGACCTTGATAGAGTTCACACTGACCAAGGTCGCAGTGGACTTGACAGAGGACGTCGTGTCCGTGTCCAAGGTCATCATATCCTTGTTCAAGGTCATCATATCCTTGTTCAAGGTCATCATGACCGTGAGCGAGGTCACCTTGACCTTGAGTAATGTCACCTGTGAAAGTCACTTGGTAGGGGTTATTTTAAAGTCAATTTCATCGGGACCAATCACAGATGAGATATTTTATTAAAAGTGTGGACATGTTTCGGTTAGCGTCATACAAACAGCGCATTGTAAGGTTCACTCTCATTGACTTTGGGTGTGTAATTAATGCAACAGAATATTTTATAAGTAATATTTTAAATTATTTTTAACCAATATTTTACTGATTTATTTCAGTTAAATATGGCGGCAGCTAGTATTAATTTAGCAAATATCAATGATATGCTTAATGGCGACATGGAAATTTATGAAAAAAAATTAATTTCGTCTTTAGAGATAAACAAACCTTTTGTTATTAAAAAATTACGTGTGGTAATTACTCGCTTTGGGAAAACAATTCTAGCAATTTTATTCGATAATACTATAAATCTAACTTTTAAACCATTTTTACCGCAGAGATCGTATGAATTATTTACTGAAGATACAGTTTGTGTAATTAATTCATCTCATGGAAGATATACATTAACTCATTTGGGTAAGAGCAATCCAACTGTGCCTGGTTTAAAACCTAGGACTTTATTAAAATTTGATATTAGTAAGTAACAAAACTGTAAATCCGTAATAGTATTGATGCAGACAACCTAACAAAAATTATTAGTTAGTAATTAAAACAAAACTTCAAATCAGTAATAGCACTGATGAAAATAATCTAGCAAATATCTTAATGCGATATGAATATTCATAAACAAAATTTAATTTCATCTTTGGAGATAAACAAGTTTTAAAAAAAGTTACGTGTGGTCAGTACATGTTTTGGGAAAACAATTCTAGCCATTTTGTTCGAGAATACTATAAATCTGACTTAAATTATTTTTACCGCAAAGAGCGTATGAAATATTGACTGAAGTAATCAATTTATCTCATGGAATATATATATATATATATATATATATATATATATATATATATATATATATATATATATATATATATATATATATATATATATTAACTCGTTTGAGTAAAAATAATCCAACCATTTCTAGTTTAAAACCCGAGACTATTAAAATTCGGTAATATAATTAAACAAAACTTCAAATCAGTAAATAATATTGGGGAAAATAATTTAAATATTATGTTCTAATATGGGTTTTTGTTATCACTAATTACCACATCATTTGTTTTTTTATAATTAATAAGGTAAATTATTGAAATTTTCTCTATTCTATATACATATATTAATATTTTTTAGGTGACCTTTTACATAAAAAAATGTGGATGCATTATTGTGAAGCAAGCTGGCCCATATCTGAAGATTTGGAGACCAGTATTGATAGACTATCATGTGAATTGAACGCCCTAAGTTTTGATACGGAACACGACATGGTCTACAGTAATAGCTATGACGAGGACACTATGCTAAGGCACGATGGTTTGGCTAAAAAATACCGTTTAGGTGCGATGTTATGCCAAAAGTTTCTTTTTAATATAATAGATTTGGATAAATTTTGCACTTTAATGATATTAGGCGATTTAAAAAGTTTTCTATATAAATTAGTAGAACATTTACCCGAGGATATTGTATCAAAATTCCAATTAAATGACTCAGGTCTTGACGATGATAATGGAGAAGTATTAACATAGTTGGTCCTTGGTGAACAAATATCGCAGGTGTACTTGTTAGATATATAAAAAAAATGTAAAGTCAAATTATATATCAAAATATTTTTTCCTAGTTATATAGTTATCGATAAAATGTAATACTAGTCAAATATGTTTATTTTTATATTATAGTATAATCAACTTGATTTACCAGATTGTATTCATACTATACTTATCAAGCAAAAAATAAATATATAAAACGTATAATGTGTTATTCACATTCTTATACCATTTCTGATAAAAACGTAGTTAAATAAATAAAAGACATAAGTAGACTTTTTGGTTTTTCCCAGGTTGTATGGAAAACGGAATGTTCCTGTAAATGGTACAGGTTATGTTAATATATTATATTGATAACAAATTTTAAAGATATATTTTTTTTTCTTTTGTAAATATTTATGGATATGAGGGTACCTAGTCCCAGAAATACTCGATATAACAGAGAAAACATATATAACTGTAGATGTTCATTTAAATGTAATAGAGGGTATTATATATGTAATCATTTTATATTATAGTTGTATAAATAGCGACCTTCTTTCCATTGTCTAATAAAGTAACAATTTGGTTGTAGATGCGGGTGTGTGTAAACCAGACACTTTATTCAAATTAAAAAAAAAATGGTACATACAAATTTTATTGTCAAATACAATGTTTTATATACATTTATGAAATTACAAATGCCAAAAATGCAAATATTAAATATTATTTGAATTATAAAACAATATCCTTTTCCAATATCCAAGAGTTGTGTTTCTCGGTGAAGCCGAACCATTTCACTAATACTTCCTTGGTTCCATCTTTCCTTTTTCGACGTCGTAAAACTTTTTCAACGAGGTATACATTGGGATTTCGTGTTTTTTGTAGTTCCATTTCATAAAAATATCCCTTAATTGGTCGACCATCTATGTCTTCTAAGGCGTATGTAACAGGATTTGTTCTATTTACTATCTTGAATAATTCCGTTGACCAGTTGGCATCGTAACCCTTTTCAAACGCATTTTTAAATTTATTGATTCGCACAATGTCTCCTATATGGAATTTTACTTTTAAGGGTATAATTTTAGAATGGTTGTAGGCTTGAAGTTCTGTACCGGGTGTAACATCAGCCGATTTCATATCTATCGTCCGATGCTTTGACTGATTATATTTATGTGTAATGTCTGGGAGAATACTCAACCACTCATACTGACCCTTAACTGAAAATTCTTTGTAAATCGAATTCTTCAATGTCCGTATAACTCGTTCTACTATCGCGGCCTTCTTAGAGCTATATGTGGAATAATGATTTACATTATTATTACTCATTAGCTTTGAAAAATTTTGATTGTAGAACTCGGTGCCATGATCGCTTTGAATATTAACTGGTGAGTAGCCAGCTTCTTAGATAATGGTATTCATAGCTTTAGTAACCACCAAACCAGTTTTATTCCTAAGTGGTCGTGTCCACACATACTTGGAGTAGCAGTCGATTACTACAAGTATATACTTATAACCATTATTTACTTGGGTGTATGGTTGCATTTCAATCAAATCGGCTTGCCATAAATCGCCATATCCTTTTATGATATTTTTCCTGCTTTTAAAATTTCGTCGAGCCGATCTATGTAATTCATTAACAATTTGACGTTTAATATCTGACATAATTTTAAATGTCAACTTCTCTACTGGGTAACCATTGAGGAGGAATAGCTAGTCTACCATTACGAGGATCTATATTATCTTGGACTGGAACTAGTTTTTTGTTTAACAGTTCAAATTGTTGAGCTAAAGTCTCCTTTGCCTTCTCTATTTCTCGAACCTGTTTTTTTTTAACACCTCAATTTTTTTAGGTAATGTCTCTTCAATATTTTCTAATTTCTTATGCAGCTGATCTTCATTCTTTGAGACAATTATTTTAACTGTCGCAATTTCATTATTCAAGCGGTTATATGTGGAGTTTAAAATCATTTTCGCCGATTCCTGAACGACATTCTGAACAGCTTGTATAGTTGACTGTAATTGGTCAACGACTTTGTCGATACATTCGGTTACATATTTCTGTGTGGCAGCATCACTTTCTTGTAGAGGGTAGCCAACATTTGTCAGACGTTTACTTTGTACATCATAATTACCGTCCTTTAACTTAAAACCAACACCTGGAGGTCCGCGTAATATTATACGCTTGTCCCCACCTTGTCGTCGTCCAAATTTATCGATAGTGTTGTTAAGTGTACTCATTTCTGCATATATCTGATACAATCTCCATAGTTTGCTCCCTATTATACTTAATATTGTCCTGTTACCAACCAATATTCATGTTTTTAATATTTAATGCACAATGTTCTCTTCACGCAGTTCCTCTATTATGCTTAAAATTTCGTTGCCGTGACCGGTATGGCCTGCCATCTTTGAGCTCCATAACAGTCTGAGTCGATCCATCAACTCTTTAGGCTTATACCAATACACGTAATCGACTGCCCGACAATTTTCTTGGGGGTAAATCACTTTCGTGGTAGGTAGTTTTGAGGGATGTATACCTTCACCACTACGTTGTGATCTGGTTTTCACTCCATAGTTCAACATTGCAGGATTTATGATTTCCACATATTTCTTGCTTGTACTTCTATTTTTACCTCTTTTAATATCATAGTCTTGGTAGGTGGCGTTTGTTAACCTCAACATTTGACCATAAGCTTGCAAATTATCATCGTTAATAACTTCGGGTCTATGTAATATAGGAGGAATCCTAAGAAATATTAAATCATATAATTCAGAATTTCCTTGAAAGGATTTCAGTTTTTTATTTCCACGCCAAAAAGAAATGGTATATCTGATAAAACGTACTTCTGCATCTCCCATCCGTAGCTTATTAGTATTTGGGTCGAAACGTATACCATATACAGTATCATAATTAGACATTTTGGTTTTCAAGCCCTCAATGTAGCTATATGGTAAGAATTGCTCGTCATTAGGGCCGCTTGCACTGGCCGAGAAGGATGGTGTGGATGTTATCATAGAAAGCGAGGTATCTGGAAGTGTTGGTGCAAATGGACTCTGTAAGAGCATTGCATTATCCTCCTCATATTCTGTTTCACTATCCTCACCCTAAATGGATCGTCAGCAACTCAAGAGAATGGGGCATGCCCTTATTGCGTTTTCACGTTTACGCAGTTTAACAAAAATGAGTCGACAACAACTAGCTGATATGCCCAAGGAAGTGATGATTGCGTGTGCCCCAAATGAAATTGCTTTAGTGTAGGATAAATTACCAGAACATTTGCAAAGCGATATTGATGTACTAAAGTATCAGTACTGTACGGATCATATTGATGATTATACAAACAACGAGATGGATCGAGATGTAAATGATGGACCGCCACCTAGGAAGTTAATTTGTTGCTATTGTAAAATGAGTGATGTAAACGTAGCCACGGATAATAATATCGAGATGTCGAAAACTGATCCGAGACCCAAGCGGTTATTTTTAAACTGTTGTTGATGATGCAAAGATAAATTAGTATGTTAGTGTCGAACTCTATCAGTCATGTCGCGCACGTTCACCATATCTGGACAGTCGAGTGTATTAAACGTAGACTTTTATCCACCTCTTGAACCAGATCGTGGTCTACCTTATGGATTGGGTTTGCTTGGATTCTATTCATACAACTCAATTCATAATATCAGTAAAAGTAATAATGTGCTTGCATATAGAAGGAAAAATGAAACTCAGCTAGAAGTTATTAAAATACCTCCAGGTGCGTATGAAATTGAAGAAATCCATAAGGCAATATATAATGCTATGAAAATTCGTAACAGCACCGCTTCTCCGAAAGAGACTGTTGAAAACTTATTTTCCCTCCAAGCTAACAATAATACCCTAAAATGTGAACTTACTTCAGTATATGAAATTGACTTTACACCTGCTAATTCTATTGGAAATCTACTAGGTTTTGCATCGAAACGTTTAGAACCAAATAAAATTCATCAATCAACGTTACCTGTTAATATTATGAAAGTACGAATTGTACGTGTAGATTGTAATATTACATCTGGTGCGTACCATAATGGTGAGCCAACACAGACTTTATTTGAATTTGATGTTGACGTGGAGCCTGGCCATAAACTCACCAAAGAGCCACAGAATATTATTTATATGCCTGTTAAACCGGACGGTCGTCAGTTTATTGACAACATTACGCTGAGCATATTAGATGACGACGACGACTACATTGATTTTCATGGGGAAAAGATTATCATAAAACTGGAATTAAAACCGATTTTATAAAAAAGAGAAGAAGAAATAAGATGGGTTTCTGTTACAACACTCAATTGCGTCGGATACGTCGTAATAATGATACTATGGCGGCTAACACTTACAACAGAATAGTTGGAAATAAAAGAATTAGGGAGGATAAGAAGAAGCTCATTCGACGCAAAACTGTTAAGCCATCAACCATCAACACGTCATTGTTTACCTCCCGAAGATCGTTTATTTCTTCAGTCAATTGGGCTTCAACTAACTAACAAGATATAATCACCAATTAAAAAGTTGCCTATTTCAAGTACATGTGAAAAGCTGGAAGTTTTCGATGAACCAGTATTTGACAATTCCTTACTTAGTTCACACGAGCATACCTACAAACCTTATGGATCACCAATCTATAGAAATTCCGATGAGATACGCATACCTGTTCATTTTCAAGATCTCATTTTGGATATAGCTGACAGTTATATTTACATTGAAGGAAAATTTACTCCGAGTGATGTTTCCAAAATATGTCATTTATCTAACAACACCCTAGCATTTCTTTTTGATGAAATACGCTATGAAATTGGTGGAGAGCAAATAGCAGTAGTTAGAAAACCAGGCATAAGTACGGCGTTGAAATCTATGGTATCATTCAGTGAAATTCAATTACGAGCATTATTAACTAGTGGATGGGGTTTAACAGCAACTAAACAAGATATTTTTGATCGGGACAGTGACATCTTTAGTGGAAAGTTACCCCTTAAATATCTTATGGGTTTTGCCGAAGATTATACCAAGGGTATATTAAACGTTAAGCAAGAATTAATCCTTATCATTGCTCGCTCCTTCAGAAATTGTTATATTGGGGAAGTTGATGCTAATATTCAAATAAATAAAATAGAATGGAAAATCAAGCATATTGTACTTGAAGACCAACAAAAAATTAAACTGCTATCCCATATAAATAGGGGAAACAGTAAAGCATCTGTTAAGATGGCTTATAGAATGTGGAACCTGTACGAATTGCCTGTTCTACGGGAAACCTCTTCTGATGTGTGAGCCATGAAGACTAGTACAAGTCTGGAGAGGCCAGGGTATGTTGTTTTATGTTTTCAAAATACCGCCCAGTCTGATAATAGAAGCATGGATGCGACACAATTCGTTCACGCCGATATTAACAACATCAGATTATATATAAATTCCGAAGTTTTTCCATATGAACGCTGGAATCTGGAT
Source organism: Rosalia funebris (assembly GCA_037954035.1). Lineage (NCBI taxonomy): Eukaryota > Metazoa > Arthropoda > Insecta > Coleoptera > Cerambycidae > Rosalia > Rosalia funebris. Next base: position 33,583,833 of record JAZFAV010000021.1, read on the forward strand.
TTTGGAAAGAAATTATATTCTACTGCGTATTACGCATATGAACATTTTCAAAAGAGTTACTATGGCAAAGATATGGGGGAACCTATGATGGATTATGGACAATTCTTAAATAACTCCCTATTTGTCATTGATTGTTCACATCAAGCCGATGCCTTGAAATCATCTACAGTAGACATCAAACTTGAATTTGAAACACGTAAAAATAAATTTCCCACCAATACCAAAGTATACGCGTTGATTATTCACGATGCATACATGTGTTATAATATATTGGATGGATCGGTGCACAACGCTTTTTCTTTATTAATGTAATATTAAGTTTTCAATATAGCAGCTCTCACAAGCTTATATCTGTAACTTTATATGAACCAGATTTGTATTAATTAATATTACTGTACTTATCAAGTTTAAAATAAATATATGTAAAAGATATAATGTGTTTTGTGTATTTCATGTAAACACATCCTTACACTCCCTTATTAAGTATGTAGTTAAATAAATAAAAGAAAGTAGCACTGTTGAAGGTTTGTTATATTTAAGAATATAAAACATATAAAACTCTAAATAATCAACATTAAAATACAAATTATAGAATAAACCACATAAATACCGTAAATAATAAACATTAGGATTAACATAACAATATGTTGTGATATGACTTTTCCAGTTTTAACAGATCAAATTTTACATTAGTTAATATTATTTAATTCATCTATAACTGCCATCAATGCATCCAAATTTTGTTCTGCTGAACTTTGGAAAATAAATCATCAAAATGTATTAACTCATTGTAAAAGTTAGTTTCTGCAGAGATATTATCAATTGGCATAATATCATTCAAGGCATTAATTACCCACTGATTATTTAGTGCAGGGTCTGTTTGGAAAAACTCAATATCTGTGTGACCCCATGCTAAGGTTTTGGTTGAATTTGGAATTAAAAAGCGCTTATCGTCCTTGTGTGACAGAGCGACTTTATTCTTCATTTCTGTATACATATCGTGCAAATATGTTGTAAAGGTGTTCATTTTTCTAAATACCAAACCACCTTGTTCCACAATTTTCCTGTAAACATCAGTTGTCAACTCTTTATTAATTACAGATTTTTTAACACCTTTTGCCTTTTTTAATTCATCTTTAACTGTCTGGACATAATATGCCTTAGCGCCGGTACCGTAAAAACATTTAATCGAGTCAGCTGGAAACTCATCTTTCATATTCCCCAACATCGACCGACTCACCGGAACATTAAACATATTTATATACATATAGGTTTGTAATTCGATGTATCGAATCTGTCTATGTTTTCTGTTATAAAATTATAAATATTATCTGAGTATACTTTGATTATCGGTATCTGTATATAATAATGATGCATTTGAACCGTAATTTTTCTTTATTATAACATTATAAAAGAAATCATAGAGTACTGTCTTAGATAGTTCTAATATAGAAAATCCTACATAAATGGGTTTATTGTACATGACTTTTAGAACATCCAAATGAATTGCTACGAAATTTTCAGAAAAAATTGAACATGTTTTAAAATTGGGGCGAGTTATAAGCCCCCTAGCACCCAACTTTTTACCATAATTTTCCCAATGTGTCATTAGTCGTATATCCTTTCTATTTTCAACATTTTCCATGGTCTTGCCAAAAACTGAATTATTCATTAATTTATAAAACCCTTTCTCAAATTTATTTTCAGCCCTATCTCGCATGTCGGTATTTAAATCGATATATTTCTTCAACCATCGGGACTGGTTAAACTTTAATACGCGGTGAATTTTTTTCAAAACTAAACCGTTTTCAATAGCCTGCTGTAAATTTTTGTAGTGAATAACATAATTTGTTTTACCATTCAAATTTGGTATTAGTTTTCTTAGTTTAGAATTTGAATTTGGAGGAATTATATTTTCGGCTAAGAATGGAAGATCTGAATGTATATCATGCAATTCATTTGGATAATGGACATCCAAGCATGACATCCAAGTTTGTAATTTTACTTTCAGTTAGCCACGCAAACCCACTTGTCGGCAATGCTTGGGACATACTGTGTCCATACAAATGTGTGGCATCTAAATACATAATAAATGAAGATGGGTCGTCAGGATTATAGTTAGGAAGAAACGTATTATTGGCTACATGTTTTCTATCCGAACATTGACTTATTCCACCTCGAATTCCCTTTTTCAACATATGCAACATATCTATATCGGTCAACAGTTCTAATTCAACCTTTGTATACCTTAACATGGCGTTCCAGGATAGCCCTGGTACTGTGAAGTACTGTAGGGGGTCTAGTTTATATGTAACGAGACATATTTTTCTAAAATTTTGAAATACATCACATAAGAGAAGCACATCAGATTTCAGATAAATATCTGAATAATCACCAAGGGTGCGACAACCGAATAGATTCCACACCTCTTGAGCTCGTCCATAGTCTGCATCTGTTATGTGATCCTGATTTAAATTATCGTAAAATTCCGCTTTGGATATTCTAAATTTAGTTTGTCTAAACTGTCAACAAAACTGTATGGAAACACCCCCTTCTGTCGCATCAATTTAAATTTTGAGTCATCTGGAAAGTATTTTCTTGTTTCAAAAAATAAATCTGAACTTAAGTTTTCACCCAAAGTTTGTAATGAGGAGGCCATAAATTTGAAACTATCAATGAAACGAAGTTTTAAATACTTTTTCTTTGCATAACCCTGTTTATCAACATAATCGTCTACATGTAGGTGTTTTGTGAAAGAAATATATTTCTCTTTGCTCTGAGCTATAACATCTACATTAGCTTTTTCCACGCAAAGTTCTTTGATAAACATATGACAGTCATACCCACTCATATTATGACAAATGATTGGTATGAAATTGGGAATTTTATAATTTAAATTACAAGCGGAATGTGCTACACATCTTATTTTACCTGTCAAGTGGCAGTGGTCTTTAACTTTTGATTCGCCCTCTTGAAATGGTACTTCACAGATACCACATATTTCTGTTTCCATGAGCTCTTTCTCCCTCTCCTTAGAAAGAACTTCCACTGGGACAATAGACTTGAAGTACTCTCGATAGATACGTACCACATCACTTTCAATTTTCTTTACAAAAACAGTAGCGGCATTTTCACCCCGATATAATTCAAATTTGGAGAGAGAATCATTAAATGAACATTTTATTATATATGCGAAAGAATAAGGTTCGTGGTTGAATGTCTTGTTTGTGTAGGAACATTGTGGATTAGGTTCACAAGTATCGATAGGTTTTAAAACTGATTCAAAATCTGCATAAATCACAAAAGGCACCTCCATCTGTTTTTCAAAGTTCTCAAATTTTAAAATGTTTTCGGGAACATCCGCGCCAAATTTATCTTTTCGATTTTTTGTCGAGGGTATCACCGTACACGTATGATTACAGTCATCTTTTTGATGATATAATAATAGATTTTCATTGCTAAAATATAATAAGCACCCATCACAAAAGTACTTCTTATGTTCGTTCCTTGATAACTGCGCAGAAACTAACCTTGACAAGTTTTTAATCCAGCAGTAATGATTTTTTCCCGAATCATCGGCATCGGTTACTAGCAGCAAATTAACATGTACGTTCATTTTTTCTGAGAATAATATAGAGGTCCCACAACCTCGTATATTACTCTATTATTTTCAAATTTACGTTCTAAACCATACACGTTAATCGAAATATTATTTTTTATTTCAAATTTTGGAATATCCCGTATCTTAACTGGAAAAGACATACCTTCAACATCCAGTACCGTAGAAAAATGAGGATAAGATGAAATTAGTTCGATTTATTTAGTTGTGTGGGGTATAATGCCGACGTTATCGCCCATAAAAAGCAGCATTCATCTTGATTATGTACATTCACCACCGCTTTTTTATTTTCGATGAACTTTGGGAGTATTATGTATGAAGAACCCCCAAAGCAGCTAAATTTGTTTATGTTCACTTCCATATACATAATATACTCCAGAGCCCATCCTGAAATTTAAAAAAAATATTATAAAAGAACCAATCTCATTTGTAAAAATATCTTACCTGAATCACGTTCTTGAAACTCAGACATTTGTGTTGCCGTTAAATCCACAATATCACAGAAAACGCTGTCTAGATCGGCGAATTCATCAATTACTTTATTAACTGTATTAAATGATTTAATGTCAACAACCTCCTGAGTCTTCAAACTGTACCTAGCAAATAATTCCATATTTACTTTTACAACTCTGTGCACTCTTATAGCATCAGTTAGTAAACGTAAAACATATTTTTTTATCTCAAAAAACATGGGATTGTCATTGCACCGATTTTCGCTAGATCCTCTATAACTTACTATTCTTGACTTAAATGCGGTTTGAATTAATTGGACACCTGGTATGTAGTCGTTGCATGCATTTGTTCTATGTTCCAAAGTTCTAAAGTACGCCTTTCGAGCGCTGTATGTAACGGTTTTGTTGCAGCAATTACATACCACGGTTTCATTGCTTGACGCAGATGTGTGCTATCCATTTTTGATGTTGATGCCCCCTCTTCTGTTCTGAGTTTTTTTGGCGTAGAGCCCTCAGCCCCTTTACACGACTCACTAACATGCCTTCTCAAATGACGCTCCCTGGTATAATTTTTTCCACAAATATCACACACGTACATTTTGACCGTAACTGTATAACTTTAATTACTTATAAAATATTCTGTTGCACTAATTACATACCCAAAGTCAACGAGAGTGAACCTTACAATGCGCTGTTTTATGGCGCTAACCGAAACATGTCCACACTTTTAAACAAAATATCTCATCTGTGATTGGTCCCGATGAAATAACCCCTACCAAGTGACTTTCACAGGTGACATTACCCAAGGTCAAGGTGACCTCGCTCAAGGTCATTATGACCTTGGATAAGGATACGATGACCTCGGCAAAGGTGACATCTGTCAAGGTCACGATGACCTTGGACGAGGTTACCTCTATCGAGGTCAAGGTCGTCCCGGTCAAGGTCACCTTTTCAAGGTATATGACGTCACAGAAAGTGATGGGGGGGCCCTAGCGCCGGCTTCGTCCTCTACTTATATTGGTCTTTTCGCTTTAAAATTAATAAAAGTATTCTCTGAGGAATTAATTTATATATTTTCAGAAAAAAGTAAGGAAGTAAGTGAGAGAAAGTCATCTGAATGAAATCAAATATGCCAGAAATACAGCTCTCGGAAAGTCACGAAAATGAAAAATGGTAAATATTGTCCAAAATATTCTATTAAATGACGGTATGACATAAACTGCAAACCACTGAATCGGAACTGACTACCTTTAGAAGATCAAGGCGAACTCGGAAAAAAATTATTATGAGCAAGTATCTCCAAACCATAAAAATGGAAATAAAGTAAACCGAAATATGTAAATAGTTAATAAAGAAGCATCTCACGGTGAGATGCAAGTTGCATGTCAAGATAGAAAAGAAGATATAAAAAGGACATTTGTGTCTCATACAAATAACATTGACCAAGCTAATTTTTTTGTATCTCATGCATCTGTTGAATTTCAATCAAATAATCAAGTAAGCAATGAAGCTATTGAATATGTTAATAGAAGTTTAGATTACACCGACGATGTATAAAAAAAAACAATAATACTCAACATTCAGAAACGGAGAGTGTAACCGATAAGAATAAAGTAAACATAGATCAAATTGAAATGCAGGCAAATAAATGAGACAGTAGAGAAACTGTGAATAGTACAGAAAAAACTAGCGAGCGTTCATTACAAAAAATGTTTTAAAAAACAATACTACAAATAATATAGAAATAATAGCAGCCACTAAGAGGAACTGAAAAAGAGTTAGAAATAAAACCCATGTCTGCTATTTTTGCAACAAAGCAATCATTAATATGGCAAGACACTTTGAATCATTACACGTTAATGAATCGGAAGTTCAAAAATGCTTAAGCCACCCTAAACATTCAAAACAGGGGAAACAGGCTTTTTTGGAGATAATATGCATCGGAAACTTTTACTATAATTGTAATGTATTGGCAACCAAAACTGGAGAAATAATTCTGCTCCGTCGACCTACACCAGCGGAAGCAAAATTTGTGAAAATTTTTTATTATGGTCCATGCCCTAATTGTTTGGGATTTTTACTGAAAAAGCATATCTGGGGCTTCATATCAAATTTAACTGTAAGGAAAAGGTTCTTGATGAACCCAATGGAAAACACGTTATAGTTGAAAGTAATGCTATTTTGTCAGACATATGTGGTTTAGGTTTCACAAAGGAGTTTTATACATCAATTCTTTCAAATTTTAAAGCGGATGAAATTGGTGATATATGTAAGAATGATGTCCTTATAATGAAATATGGAGCTATGCAATATGAAAAGTTCGGTTATACACAAAATTAACTTATTAGGCAAACTATGAGGCAGTTAGTCCGTTTAGTTATATCTCTAAAAAAAAATAAGCAGTAACATTACTTGTTCCTTGAGCGATTTCCTAACCCCAATAAATTTTTTACACAGAGATTTTTATAGAATTCATGAGAGTGCTATAGAGTTAACAAAAATAAGTAGGTTACTAATAGCCGTTGACAGGGGCGAGGCCAATAAATTTGCAGGGAAGCCTCTCGACGAAAATAACATTCAAGGTAGGTACAGATATTTAAAACAAAACTACATAGTACATACCATTTAAAATTTGCTTTGTATATAGTTACTACGCACAACTTATTCAACTATTGCTATGCTATTCAATATCATTCATACTCATTGAGTGAGGGAAATATCTCATTCGCTCAACGTTAATACTATAATTAAAAGAAAAATATTAAATTATTAGTTGTTTAATATGATATATAATTTTATTTCTACATTAAACATGATGAACATAATAATAATAATGATAATGATGACGATGACGATGACGATGAAGATAATGTGATGATATGAATAATAATAATAAAGTTAATTTACAAAATAAAAATTATATAATAAAAAATACAACAGATGTAGTGTATAAACAAGTATATAGCGTTTTATGTATAGAGCAAAAGTAACAAAACATAAACAAACATAAATTACAAGATGTCTGTAAACGGTTGAATATCTCGAAAAATACGTTTTACATCCGAACATGAAAAACACGATTCTTATAGTTGTGAATAAGCTATCAAATGACTCCAAAATTGATTCCCCCATCCCAACCCCTGTAGGTGGGGCAGGGGGCAACTTTAAAATCTCAAATAGGAACCCCCACTTTTGATTGCAGATTTGCCTTTTACGCTAAAAACTAATCTTTATCTTTAATTTGTAACATTTTCTTGATTCGTGGTAGATGGCGCTGTAATCTACGAAATTCAAATGTTTTCGGTTTTTGCAATTTACAGCCGATTTATTCGATTCTGCAAATACAATTGCGATAAAAATAACATTTCTTGGCTCGAGTAATCTAATATTGTACTTTATAATCGAAAAATTGTATTTTTCAGAATATTTGTTAAGGGCAACACTTGAAGATTTCGTCACTTAGCTGCTTCAGCTCGGAGTAAAAATTTCAAAATAATAAATTTAATTGATAAATCATTTGAATGATTTTTTAACACGTGAATCGAGCACCCCGATGGCGAGAGGCGAGGGGACTCACGCACCACCCCGATGGTGAGAGAGGGAACTCATCTAAATAAGGTGAAAAAAACACCGAAAAGATGCGAATTTCGCCGATTACAGCGCAATCTGCCACGAACCCAAAAAAATGTTTCAAAATGTAAATGTAAAAAAAATGTAAAAATTACGTGGTTTTTAGCATATAATGCGAATCTGCAATCAAATGTGGGATTCCTATTTAAGATTTTAAAATTGCTCCCTGCCCCACCCACTCAATTTTGGAATCATTTAATAAACTTTTCAAAAATATCACATTCGTGTTTATTCATTTCCCAATTTAATGTGTATTTTTCTAGATATTCAACCGTTTCTAGACTTTTCGGACACCGTGTAGGTATATACGCTCAAATATAGTAAACTCGGGGAAAATCACAAAAGAGAACAAATCCTCTTGTAAGTGATTAGCAATTCAATGATGACAAGCCTCTGAAGAATCTCATTGTCCTTGTGTGAGGAAGGGGTGGCTATTATTATTGTTTACAATGGCGCCCTGGGAGCGGCTTAATTTGATTTTATTAAGGCATTTGCTTTACAGCCCAGAATACTCAAAACATTACCAACTCTAGGGCATAATGATGGTGCTCTTGTATTTTTAAAGTCAATATTACAATATTATTGTCAATTAACAACATGTTTTAGAATTACCGAATTTAGAAGAGGACGACAAAAACGACAGTGCGGATAACTCTGATGCTGAAAACAAAATAGAGTATACGGAAAACAACAGAGTTTATAGAGGCGAAAACAAACAAAAAATATAAAAAGAAAATTAGCAAGAAAGGTGAATGCACTTTTTCTTTAAAATGCCATTAAAATAAAAGAAGTGCCAACATGGCATTTTACCTCCTGTTTGTCCCCGCCTTGGCCCTACATATTTGTGGCGTCTTTAAACACGCTCTGTTTCATATGTAAATATTAGTGGCGACATTTTCACACATTTCCCATGGAGATATATTTATGGCATCAGTTGTCATAAATATTTTATTGACTTATGTTAGAAACAAGCGAGTGTAAGTAATTTTTTTTATACCTACATGCACCTCAAGAAAGGCTTCAGAAATATAGCAGAAAATTACAAATGTGTCACAATTGATGATATTTCACGCGTTGCCACAAACATTGTGGAACGTGTATGTGTGTGTGTGCGTGCGTGCGTGTGTATACATTGAATTTGCTAGAGCACACACACACACACACATTATATTCATTTTATCATTTTATCAACACAAAAATTTGTATAAAAATATAAAGTATAAAACTTTTTCAACTAAACGTTTCGAAAACAAAATTGTAAATTAATTGAATCCACAAGCCATCATATTATTTTTTTAAATAAAACACGGATCTAATGATGTATAAATAGTATTCGCGTAGAATACTATTTATTCAGAAGATATTGTATAATTATCTACAAATAAATTAGTATATGCTGCAAAGAAGTATAACCTAAATTCTAATTATTCTAAATTCTCTAATTAAATTATTCTATACTCTAAATTTAATAGTATTGTGCAATGTTAAAAATGTTAAAAAATAAGATTTTGTAATTAATAATTATGTCAATTTATAAACACTCTATAATCTTGAAACTCAGAAATCATAATGTCATCTACATATGCCTTGGAAAATCAATAAGTAATAATCTGAAGTTTAATCATAAAAGTTTTAATTAGTTATCTGCGGTTATTAACATTGGCAATATATCATAGCTCCGAGCTTCAAAATGTTTTACTGTGCATATACAAAATCAGACTATATACTATCCTATTCTAAAAGGTGGTCCAACCAAAACGCACGATGTTAATTGTAAATAAAACAAAAAGTTTTCAGAGAATTATCTTAATATTTTTTATTATGATAGAAGGATCTATGACAATTATGTGTGAAACAAAATATCGGCCAAATACTCGCCACGGCTTCGGTGGCATACCTCTATCCGATGGTCCATATTTGCAATGACTCTGAGACATAATTGAGGTTCAATGTCGTTAATGTGCCGAATTATCTCATCCTTTAGCTCTTGAATTGTTCTTGGCTTATTGACGTACAATTTTTCTTTTAAATATCCCCAAAGAAAGAAGTCCAACGGTGTCAAATCACATGATCGTGGCGGCCAATTAACATCGCCACGACGTGAGATAACACGGCCATTGAATTTCTCGCACAAAAGTGCAATTGTTTTGTTGGCTGTGTGGCAAGTGGCACCATCCTGTTGGAACCACATATCGTCCAGGTCCATATCCTCAATTTCTGGCCACAAGAAGTCCGTTATCATCTCACGATAGCGAACACCATTCACGGTAACTGCTTGGCCGACCTCATTTTCGAAGAAGTACGGCCCGATGACGCCACCAGCCCATAAACCGCACCAAACAGTCACTCTTTGTGGATGCATCGGCTTTTCAACAATCACTCGTGGATTCTCATTTTCCCAAATGCGGTAATTCTGCTTGTTAACGAATCCACTGAGGTGAAAGTGTGCCTCGTCGCTGAAGATGATTTTCTTTGTAAAGTCACCATTCACTTCTGTCTGTTCAACCAACCATTCGGCGTATTGACGACGCTTGAAATGGCCAGTACGCTTCAGCTCTTGAGTCAATTGAACCTTGTAAGAGTGTAAATTCAAATCTTTATTCAAAATTCGCATCAGTGATGTTCGTGAGATGTTCAATTGTTGGGCACGACAACGAGTCGAGGTTGACGGCTCCTCTGCTACACTATCGCGAACAACAGCAATGTTTTCCGCAGAACGAACTGGGCGAGCATGCACAGGTGTTTTCACATTTTCTACAGACCCGGTTTGCTGAAATTTGCGCACAATTCTCCCGATTGTGGACACATTTGGTCGATTATGCTGACCAAAAAAGTCACGAAGTGCACGAAATGCATTTTGATTTGAACGCCCATTTTCGTAAAAGGCTTCAACAATCTTAACGCGCTGCTCAATTGTGTGCCTCTCCATGGTTGAAGTTGTCAAACATTGAAACAAAGAAATGTCAAATTAAGTTGGGCAAAAAACTTGCCCAACGTTAAGGTGTGACTCACAATTAACATCGTGCATTATAGTTGGACCACCCTATATATATATATATATATATATATATATATATATATATATTGAAAGAAGATAATTAAATGATTGTTTACAGACTATTATATAGTATTCATTGAAATTTTATACAGTTTAATTTCAAGGTCACGCGATAGTCAACTTTTCTTATTTAATTGGCAACCTATATATTTTTTTATTTCATAAAAAGGAGACTATTTTTCTGTTTCTAATGATGTATAATAAGTTGTATTTTAATAATGTATAATAAGAAAATAATAAACTATTTATTAATTCATCAAAATTTTAAAGCATGGCAGGATGGCTTTAAATTGAAAACAATTGGAACGTGGCATAATAAAATGTCATTTCTCATCACAATAATAGTTTTCAAAGAATAATAAGTGTAATATACTAAATTTAAACAACACCGAACAATTATTATAAATTCTGTTCAAAATGTCCGCCATTTTGTTGAATACAGAGTTGACATCTTCTTTGTATTCCATTAATGAAATGCACTATAAAAGGGGCAGGTATCTGATTGCAAGTATCAATAGTTCTCTGCATCAAAATTTCGATGTTTTCAGGTGGGGTCAGATAAACACAATCCTGAAGATAGCCCCATAACCAGAAATCTAACGGTGTAAGATCAGGTGAACGAGCTGGCCACCGTATCGACCCAAACGTTCCGATCCATTTATCACCAAAATTTGCATTTAGCCAATCAGTATTTAGACGTGCATTATGTGATGTAGCCCCATCTTGATGAAAATAAATACTGTTTAATTCAGCAAGTGGCAAATCTTCTAAAAATTCATTCACTTACATTGATGAGTAAGGAATTGGTGGTATTTTTCTTGGTTTAAATTTCCACAAATAAAAAACGGTCCAATTAATCTATCTCCCAAGAGTCCACACCAAACATTAATGTTAAATCTACGTTGAAAATTATTTTCCACTATAGCTCTTGGATTTTCTTGACTCCAGATTCGATTATTATTTCTATTAAAAATACCATTATTACTCAAAGTACACTCATTTGACCAAAGAATTTTCCTACAAAAATTAAAATTTTGCCTTAATTGAGTCAGATAAAAATTGCAGAATTGTAATCTTCACGCTGGATGATTTGCTTCTAAGCCGTGAACTTTTTGAGGTACGTAAGGTCTAAATTCATTCTTCTTTAAAATCTTCTGAACCGTTGTGTGGGAAGTTCCTAAATTATGTGAAATTTCTCTAGTAGATACTTTATTTTCCTCAATACTAAGTAAAACTTCCAACTCTGTATTACCCCTAAATTGCCTTTCCGTTCTTTTTTGTTTTTTGAATGAACCGTAATTTCTTAAATTTTGCTCCAATCTTCCAAATTTGCGAGGATCGGGAGATTCTCTGTCAGTAAAACGTTCTCTACAGAGTCTTGCAGCTGCATAACTGTTTCTTCTACATTCAAAATATACTTGAATTATGTTAGTCAATTGACTATTATTATTCATTATTACATTTTTTGAACAAAAGTACAAATTAATAAATGATTTACAAAACTTATTGTTAAACAACAAATAGTCTTAAGTCAAACAATGCATTGATATTTTAATATGTCATTGGAACGTGTTCCAATTGGTTTTCAATTTCAAGGCATATCTGACCCTATCTAAAAACATCGAAATTTTGATTCAGAGAATTATAGCTACCTGCTTCTTTCATTAATGAAATAGAAAGAAGATGTGAACTTCGAGTATGTATTCAACAAAATGGGCGGACACTTTGAACAGAATTTATATTGTTCGTTGTTGTTTAAATTTATTATATTACACAAATTATTCTTTGAAATCTATTGTGATGACAAAAGACATTTTACTATGCCATGTTCCATTTGGAATTAATAAATAATTTATTATTTTTTGAATCATAGGTGCATTAAAATACGACTTATTATACATCATTAGAAACAGAAAAATGTTCTCCTTTTAATGAAATAAAAAAATATATAGGTTGCCATTTAAATAAGAAAAGTTGAATATCGCGTGACCTTTAAATGAAATTGTATAAAATTTCAATGAATATTGTATAATAGTCTGTAAACAATAATTTTGATTATGTTCTTTCAATTTTAAAATCGGATTATTAATAACAGAGTTATTATGGCTTGCGGTGTATTTTACGCTCCACCCTGTATATATATATATATATATATATATATATATATATATATATATATATATATATATATATATACCGGGTGTCCAAATAATCGAGATAATAATCTAGATCTTTTGTAATTTCTAAAAAATTCTACACAAGAATGAGAAATAATAAAGTATAAGTTCATTTACTTAAAAACAACCATTCAGTAGTGTTAAATTTAATACCCTCCTACCACCGTGGGAGAGGAAAAATGGAGGGCAATTTTCAAATGCTAAATGGAAACACTCATTTTTTATTAACACTGACTTAGTTTTCCATAAAACGCCCAAACATTATACACTATACTCAATACGCGTTTCGTCAACAAAGTTGGAATCATCTTAAGATGATTAAAACGAATGAGTTTTATGAGATGATTAAAATGAGTTTTGTGACGAAATGATGAGACAATGTGACGAAAATTGATAATTTTCTTTCTGAACATGCTTTTCTGATGAAGTCACATTTCAATTGAGTGGAGAGGTCAATAGACACAATATGCGATATTGGTCCGATGAGAATCCCCATTGGATGAGGGATTCCCATACACAATATCCATAAAAACTTAATGTTTGGGCTGGAATATTGTGCAATCGACTTGACGGGTCGTTTTTCATCGATGGTAATTTGACAGATCAAAAGTACGTCGATTTATTGAACAACTAGATAATACTGGAAATCCAATACATTGCTGGTATAGCGTTAGATAATGTTTGGTTTCAACAGGATGGGGCTCACTGTCATTTTGCGTTGATTATACGCAATGTATTAAACACTACTTTCCCTGGGCGCTGGATTGGTAGAAGGGGTGCGATTGACGGGCCGCTAAGATCACCTGATCTAACTCCTCCAAATTATTACTATTGTGGCTATTTGAGAAACAATGTGTACAAAACAGAACAAAACCGGCAGGCATCGATGAATTAAGGTAAAGGATAATACAGTGTTCTAATACGATAACATCAGAAACTTTGCAGAAAGTAATTGATAACATGTATGCACGATTGAGACACTTATATATTTATATATATAATAATATCTATATATATATATATATATATATAATATATATATTATATATATATATTTATATATATATATTAATATATATATATATATAATATTTATATATATATTATATATATATATATATATATATATATATATATATATATATATATATATATATATATATATATTTATATATATATATATATATATATATATATATATATATATATATATATATATATATATATATATATATGCCAGGCAGGTTGCAAAGAAAACCTGTTGATAAACCGCTGTATTACGCAGGACTCTGTACAATACAGGCGGAATCTATTGATCGCCTGGATAGACTACCGCAAGGCATTTGATTCAACATCCCACGAGGTGTTGATTTACTTACTCGGATATCTTGCGGTACTAGCGCCAATAGTGAAATGAATAAATACAACACCTACTACCGCTCTGGAAAACCCGCTTCACCATAACAAGTGTACAGTCTCCCATCTCAAGAGAGGGCCATCTACTGGGATTCCTGAAGATGCGCAGATAGCAGACGGAAGCATCCTAAAACATTTGTATACCGGGGAGACGTACGCGTACCTGGGTGTAAATTTAAACTATATCCAGGATACGCAACGCGTAAAGGACGCTCTCCGTGGCAAGTACAGACATCGACTCCGAAAGATTTGGTGATCAGATCTATCGGGGCAAAACAAGGTGTCTGCAACAAACATGCTCACCATTTCCCGGTACTGCTCTACTCCTTCGGAATAGTGAAGTGGATTGTCGATGACCTGCGTAGGTTGGACAGGGAAACCCGAAAGATGATGCACATACATAGAAGCATTCATTAAAGATCGTCTGTTCCTCGGCTATATCTCCCGAGACAACGGAGAGGCCGAGGACTCTTGAACTTGGAGTGTATGCATGACAGATTAGTCCTGGGTATAGCATGTAACGTCGTCCGTAGCTCGGATCCGCTCATGCGGCTTGTGAGAGATCATGCAGTCGCTGAGGTGGGAGCGGGTCTATTTAAGGCAGCACAAAAAGCCGCAGAACGATTCGGTCTCAACCACTGAACTGAAGCCGAATCGTCTGAAATCCCAGATCAAAGCTGCCAAACAGAAAAATATGTTCAGGGAGCATGTCGATAGGGCCCTACATGGAGATTTCTATAACAACATTTCTATAACAACAAAGTTTATCGACGGCGATGACCTTCGCTTACTTGAGGTCAACCGGGCTGACATCGGAGACCGAAGGCATTATAGCGGCCTGCCAGGATGGTGTTATAAACACCTTGGTCTACCGAAGCCGAGTGATGGGTGTGGACTTACCTGATATCTGCAGGGCTTGCCACCAGGCACCGGAATCGCTGATGCACCTGCTATCGGCGTGCTCTGTATATGCGTCTTCGGCCTACATCCATCGGCATAACGCGGCATTACGTGTGCTATATTACTACCTACCACTCGTATGGGGTGGACAAAACACCGGTGCTGCGTTACGCTCCCGGAGATATTGAGTCAGTTGTCGGGAATGAGAATTGCGCATATATTAGAACTACTTGTTCCCGATCGTCAGGCGAATACAAGCTAATAAGCCTGACATCGTCGTCCTCGACCATCAAACCAAGGTAATGTATGTCATCGAGTTCTCGGCTCCTGCCGAGAAAAACATTACCTTGAAGGAGGAGGAGAAACGGACCAAATACGTAGATCTCCGGGGTGAATTACGGACGCTGTACCCAGGCTAGTCTGTCAAGATGGTGGTTCTGGTTATCGGTGTTCTCGGAGGGATGAAGCCTACGGTGCTGTCAGAACTGAAGATCATTCCGGCTTGCCAAAAATCGGTAAAGTGGTTGGCAGGTCAAACGCAGAAAGCGGTCATCTTGGGTTCTCTGCGTTTACTTAGATCACATGATCACGGTAGGATTCACGGTAACTAAATTCGCAGGCTAGTGGGGAGTTGTTGTGGATATATATATATATATATATATATATATATATATATATATATATATATATATATATATATATATACATATATATATATATATATATATATATATATATATATATATATAAATTTAAGATTTGGTTATGTGCAATTTTATGTAATTTAATATTATTTGATTATTAATTTGGAATAAAATATATACGACTTTACAATATTATGTATATCTAGTTATATACTTAACTTTTTGGGACTATCTACAGGTTCAAGGTGGTTCAGCTCAATATGTTTGAATTTATGTATCAGCTTTTATGAGAAAAATACTTGTAGAATTTATAATTGTATAATTAATTGTATAATAAATAAATAAAATGAATAATCGACAGAAGGTAATATGTGACGATAATTAAATTAAATCTACTAACTTCAAAATAACCTAGCTAACTTATTCTATTTAAAACACAAATCGAATGGTATTATACATTAAATTGGTAACTTAATCTTAAAAGCTGGGAATTTAAACTCAAACGTTGGCAATATGAAATTTGATACTAGGCATCTTAATAAACGACGGCAATGTTATGGAATACAGACAGTTAAAATTTTACAATTATACAATTATAAAGAAAGGAAAACAGTAGATTTTACAATATGTTGTTGTGGGTATATACTCCAATTGGTGTGGAATGTTGCTATTTTGGATTGTAAAGATACGGGAACAAAGTATCTGTTACATTGTATCGTAAGTAGATTGTAGATATCGTCGTAAATGACGCACCTGTTGCACACGAAAACACTTGATTTTAGAAACACTGCACTTTGTTGTTACAATTATGATTTATAATTAATACTTTTTTATTTTTATTTCAGAACTTGGGAGAATTCTCCACCTTGAAATTTAAACTGTGGAAATTATATCCAATGTAAAACGTCACTTGTTGACAGATTAATCTAACCTAAACTTAATGCTTACTTTTTTTAACAAGTAAGGTGACTACATTTTATTAATTTGCTCTTGCCGGCGTTAGATGTTATCTTAACGGCTGTCTTGGACGAACTCTTGAATTTTTGATTCACTTCTATTTATAAACTCGTATAGCGTTCATTTGTTTAGATATGCTTTTTGTGGCTTGGCTTTCAAGTTTGACATGTTTAATTAAATATTTATTATTTATTAATATTTATTAATATTTAATTAAAGTTTTCTTCCTTTTCTTTTCTATTGCTTAAAAACTAATTACATATTTGGATTGTCTATATTTTATGAATATATTCTTTTAAGGTGCATTACGTTTGATTTCGTACCAAACATATTTTATCTTCTAAAAAGCGTGCTTTAACATATTTTCCTTCTTATATTAAATTTTAATGCGTATATTTCACTGTAACTTAATCCTTTGCATTCCAATGGTTCCGAGTTGGCACCACACATAAAATATTTTTTTGTAAGAGTCCCAGTAGTCGAACGCCGGGACCACACATTGAATAAGCTTAATACCAGCTGATTTGCTTCCCCCCTAGGAGTCGCCGCCTTGTCGTGGCGGAGAGCTTAAGTATGGAGGCTAAGTCCTAGGGCGAAAGTCGAGGGCATGTCAAAGTATAAACTAACTAGCGACTCACCCCTAGGTGATGTGTCGGAAGACACATCTCGGGATTACTGGCGAACCCGGGGGTACTGAGCTGTGGAAGAGTGAGCGCCGCTCAACCCCTACATACCGTAATCGCGGACCACACCTCAACGACTTCAGCAGGGCGTGACTGAAAAATGTAGTGTGTATACGTGATCGAGGGGCCTGCCTTTATCGGCCGGCTCGCGAGGAGTAAACCTCTATAATAAACCGACAGCGAAGTCGTTAAAACCTGCGGGGCACCAGGCATACCCTGTTGTACCGTTGTATAAGTACCTTCTCCCCGGTAAGGGCCCACTGCCGGGGAGCGAGATTTATTTGGACCCAAGACGTGGGAACTATATGGAAAATAAAAAGGAATCAAAAGGAACGGGAAGTGGAGTAGGAGAAAGAGACAGAGAGGGAGAAGGTGTTGAAGTAGGAGCAGAAGCAGGAGTAGGAGTAGGAGCAGCAGTTAGAACAGGAAGTTCGGAAAAAGAAGGAGGAGTTAGGGAAGGAGATGTAGATAGAAGAATAGGAGGCCCGGAAAAAGCGGGAGGAACAGGAAGTGCAGAAAGGGCGGAGACTAGAAGCGGTCAAAAGGCCAAACTGAGTACTCAGACCCTTGTCAGAGCAGCTAGAGCGAAGAGTAACAGAATGGTGGCTCTATCTGTTTTAACGTCCCCACCGTCGAAGTATAGAGGGGGCAAAAAGAAACACGCCCAGGCAGGGAGTGCTGCACCGGGGACGCCGGAGACGGCGACCCCCCCTACGACACCAGTGGGAAATGTGGCGACAGTGAGCCTTGAATGGGATGAGGAGCAGGCCACGTCGGTGTGGAAGCCGGAAACAAGTGAAGTGGTGACGGGGAGACCGACTCCTCGCAAGTTGGAAAGAAGCCAGGAAGACCAATTGGCTACCAAACTACGGCGGCTGATAAAAGAGGCCGATAATCAGGCGAGGTTCTTTCAACGATTAGTAAAAGATAACCCTACTACGAAGAAGGAGATCAAGGAGGCAGTCGCAACGGCTAGGAGTATCTCCAGCCAAATAATGACGGAGCAGTGCCAGGAACTACTTCAACGCCTAGGCAGATCACGAATGGAAGGAGGTACTATGGCGAATATGGTTGACGCCTCCACGCAAACGGTGGAAGGATGTAACATGGTGGATATGGTTGGATAGGATATGGTAGGGACCCTCAGAGAAGGAAAGACGGAGGACTTCAAAGTCCTGGAGGGGGAGGAATGTCCCGAGGCAGCCTTCGAAAAAACCAAAGTGGCGGAGGGGAAAATAGGCGACCTCCCCACCGAGTGGGATTTGGTGTGGTGCGGGCCACTGATTTATCGGTGGACAAAGGCATCCCCAAGGCTACGAAGGAGAAATTCTTCGAAAGCCAGGAGGTTGGTGACCAGGAGGTTCCTGTTGGGGGAGTAGCATACCTGCGTCACCTGACAGCTAGACCCTCGAAGGAAGGGGAAGAGAAAGTCATCAAGGATAGGTATGCCTATCACTTGATGGTGGCGGAGGAGGGGAACAGACCTGGAACCTCTGAAACCCTGCTGGAAGCATTAGGTCGTCTTAAGGACTTGATGAAGAAGCAAGGAAGGAAGAGGTTGGCGTTCCCACCTCACAGGGTTACGGAATGGAGAAGAATCCGTAAGGTGGCCGAATTCGTCTTTCGAGGCGAAGAGGTAGAAATCTCCATGTACCCCCCGACGAAGGCGGGCCAGGAACGACAGGAGGGAAGGGAGAAGGATCCTGAATGGAAAGTCGTCGAGGCAAGACGAAGGAAGGGGAAACCCAAGGAAGATGGGGCTGAGACGGCCCTTAGGCGTAGCAATAAACCCGCGGCGGTCATTGTGAAGGTTGGAAAAAGCACGTACTTCGATATGCTAAGAAGAGTTAAGGAGAGTGTGGATCCGAAGGCCATTGGAGTGGAGATACAGGGTCTAAGGAAAACCAGGGAAGGAGAGCTCCTCCTGGAGGTTAAAGGAGGGGGAGTTAAGGCTGACGTCCTTAGAAATGAGATTTTAAAAAGGGTAGAAGGGACGGAGGCTAGGGCGATGAAAAACGCAGCAAGGCTTTCTGTGAGGGACATTGACCCACTCGCTACGGAGGAAGATGTAAAGGAGGCCCTGAGGGAACGACTAGGGGATGGGGAGATCTCCGTTGTGTCCCTAAAATCGGGCCCGGCAGACAGTCAGGTAGCTGTGCTAGAGGTCAGCAAGGCGGGGACTAAAAAGCTCCTAGACAAAGGGAGAATACGTATAGGTTGGGGAAGGTGTAAGGTAAAAGCCAGACCCTTCCAGACGAAATGCGTGAGATGCTGGAGCACCGACCACTTCTGCACCCAGTGCAGAGGGGTGGATAGGAGGCGGCTGTGCCTCAGGTGTGGACAAAAGCGACACAAAGTGGCGGAATGCAAAAATTCCACTTTCTGCCCTATTTGCAAAAAGGAGGGCCACAGGGCCGACCCGGCTAAGTGTAAGCAAAGGGTCGAGACCGAAGAGGGACAGAGGAAAGGAAAGGGATCGCTAGAACGTTCACCCAGGTCAACCTAAATAGGTGCCGGGCGGCCCAGGACTTACTCTAGGAGACGATGAGGGAAGAGAGGGTGGATGTGACCATCATCAGCGAGCCCAACGTCAGAATGACCCGGGGGAAGGGGTGGCATGTCACGAGGGAGGTGGATGCTGTCATTAGGGTGGCGAACTCAGGGCTCGTCGTCGCCGGTTCAGGCCATGGTCCTGGACACGTGTGGGTTAAGATAGGCGGGATCATCCTGTGTAGCTGCTATTTTTCTCCAAACGGAAGGCTAGAAGAACTTTGGGCCTCGCTGGATAGTTTGGAGGAATTGGTGGCAGGCGCGGATGATGCAATTTCAACGCCAGAGCCTCCGAATGGGGGGGGGGGGAGAGCTCCAAATGCCAGGGGGGACCTGGTACTGGAGTGGGTAGCAAGGCTGAATCTGGTCATGTTAAATCGAGGGACACAGCCAACGTTCGAAAGGGGGAGATTTAAGTCGAACCCGGATGTAACGTTCGCTACGACAGGTGTAGTAGCCAAAGTGATGCGATGGAGTGTATCTGACAAGGAAACACTCAGCGACCACAAATACATCCTTTTTGAAGTCGGTGAACGTGTGGGTCAGACGCTTAGCGTTACCAGGAACAGAGGTTGGAAGCTGAACAGCTGGGACAGGGTTAGTTTCTGTGGGGTCATGGACGACCAAAGAGAAAATGGGAGGATCAGGGATCCCAAATCTTTGGTTGAAAGCGTCACGAGGGCGTGTGACGCATCCATGTCCAGAAAAAGGATATATTGGTGGACAAAGGAGATCTCTGCTCAAAGGAAGAAGTGCGTTGCCACACGAAGGAAATATATCAGGGACAGGGCCAGACGAACCTGGAATACTAATTAGCAGGGAGAGGCGGAGGTAGCGTGTAAGGCTGAAAAGAAAAAGCTGAGGGACGCTATCAAGGCAGAGAAGAGAAGAAAGTGGGACGAGTTGTGCGCCGACTGGTGGTGAAGAGGACAAATAGTCACCAGCAGGGGATTCCTCTAGAAAAGATGAAAGAGGCGGTGGACGCGCTCCTCCCTGTGATACCGGTGGAAGAATGGGAACGCCAACCAGGAGCAGATCTCGATCCGCTTACGAAGGAGGAATTGCTAAGGGCTTGTGCCAAGATTAAAAATGGCAAGGCGCCTGATCCGGACGGTATTCCCCCTGAGATCCTGAAGGCCGTAGTGGAGGGATATCCTGTAGAGGTGCTGCGAATCATGAATGACGTCATGAGGAGCGGCGACTTTTCCGAGGGATGGAAGATGGCCAGGTTAGTTCTAATTCTCAAGGCGAACAAGCCGGTGGAGAACCCCACATCTTTCAGGCCGATATGTCTGATCGATGTGTTCGGGAAACTCCTGGAACATCTTATCCTAGGAAGACTGCTAGGTGAGTTGGAAAGAAAGGGAGGCCTGTCGGAGAACCAGTATGGGTTCAGGGTGGGGATATCTACGGTGGATACGGTGGGAGTCAAAGAATTTGTGCCCGTTGATCACTTTAGACGTGAAAAACGCGTTCAATTCGGCCTCATGGGGAAAGATCATGAGGAGGCTGCGGGAGCTAGAAATAGCACCGTATGTTGTAAACATGATCGCTAGCTACCTGTCCTGCAGAGGCCTGATATTGATTGCCGGGGACGGTAGCGAGAGGAGGAGAATCTCGTGTGGAGTGGCACAGGGGTCGGTTATGGGTCCTACCCTATGGAACATTATGTTTGATGGGGTATTTAGACTCAGAGTGCCCGAAGGAGTGAGGGTCTTGGGCTACGCTGATGATGTCGCGGTAGTCGTTACCGGAAGAAGTAACATCGACGTGAGGGAAAACGCCAACCTCACTATCGAGAGGATCAAAGGATGGATTGAAGAGAGGGAACTGACTCTGGCGTTGGAAAAAACGGAGGCAATCCGCCTGACAAGGAGGAGAAAGCTTCCGTGCATCACGTTTCGAGTAGGAAATACCGAAATCGTGCCGAAGCAGAGTATTAAGTATCTGGGTGTCTGGATTGATAGTTCTCTGTCGTTTAGGGAACATATCAAACAGACGCTGGAAAAGGCTGGCAAAACCGTTTAGGCCCTTGGTCGCTTGATGCCAAACATCAAGGGCCCCAGGGCGTCAAAGAGGAGAGTCCTCAGCGGGGTGGTGCAGTCGATTTTGCTGTATGCTGCCCCAATCTCGGTGGATATATTGAGAAGAGACAAATGGAGGAAAGAGCTCACTAAAGTCCAGAAAAGAGCAGTGCTTCTTTTACTACAAGAGTTTGTAGCGCATACAGAACCGTATCGGCAGCGGCAACGTTGATGATAGCCTGTATACCACCCATCAATCTTCTGGCAAGGGAGAGATGGGAGGTGTACAGAGGCGCTGACAGAGGTGCAGCAACGGAGAGCCTATGGAAACACTGGCAGGAGAGATGGGAGGCGGAGCCCCGAGGGAGATGGACGAGGGTGCTAATCCCGGACATAAGGCCGTGGTGCGAAAGGGCACATAGCGATGTCGGGTATTACTTCACCCAGGTCCTTACTGGGCACGGCTGTTTCGCGGACTATCTATTGGATATAGGCAAACGCGAGAGCAGAGAGTGCTAGTTCTGCGGAGAGGTCGATGATGCCGGCCACACAGTGTTCAGCTGCAAAAGGTGGACAGGAGAAAGGAGAGCTGCAGAGCAAAAGATAGGACATGCTATTATTGCGGACAACATTATCCCAATCATGCTCGAGAGCAGAGAAAAATGGACAGTGGTGGAGCAGATGGTAACGTCCATCATGAAGGAGAAAGAGAAGGAGGAAAGGGAAGTGGGGAATGAGTAAGTATCCTGATTGATATGCCGAGGAGAAGTAAAGCGAGAGCGGTTCCTCTTCGGCATCACACTGATAGGATAGCGGGGGGTTTTTAGTCGGTAGGCGTATACGAATCCGACACTACCTGGCCAAACAATAACAGAACACCAGAGGCGAGGTGTCTTTTGAAGATTTTCCCCTCTTCAGAAAAGCTGATTTGCTTACATTTACGCAAACGCAAGCTGTCGTGCCGCGATTTTATTCCAGTGAGTATTTGGTTAGTCAACAGGTTGATGCAAGTTTTTAGTATCTGTGCATAATTAGTTATAATTGTAATATTCTTCGAGATGGCAGGTATGCAATATGTAATTATAATGTTATCATCATTAATTGAGCAGTCATTATTTGCACATTAACAAACTGATTTTTTGTAGTATTTTTTCAACGTTTGTTTGTGGGCCCATTTGGGACAACAAGTACTCGACAGTTTTTTTTTATTTCAGGCAATCCTCTTCGCAAATCATATGATTCGACAAAGTTATCATCTAATGAGATGTTTATCCTCTTAGATCAAATTCCTTCAAACAATGAGTCCATTGTGTCTGCAAAAAGTAGCAAGGATGAAAACATAATTGAGGGGAATATAAGAACAATTTTCGAAGCAGAAAATAATAAAACAATTATTGATTCTGTCTGAGATCCCGAAGATGAGTTGCCTTGGGCAGCATTTCTGTCATCATCGGTTTCAAATGTAAAAAATATACGATGGACAAAATCGATGAATAATGTCGTTGCACAAATACCATTCTCAGAATATTCTGGGCCCAATTTCTGATAATATAGAAACTCCTTTGAGCATTATTATTACATTATTTTCGGATGAACTTTTAGAAATAACTGAGATTAATGAGACTACTTGAAACTAAGTTGACATTCAAAAAAATACAATGAAGTCCCAGAGTGCTCTATAGGCCTAAATATAATCATGGGTCTAACTGAGTTTTCCACAAAATACCAAAACACTATACACTATACTCGACGCGCGTTTCGCCAACAATGTTGGCATCATCTGGAGATGATTAAAACTGTTCAGTTCTAATTCAGTTTTAATTCAGTTTTAATCATCTCCAGATAATGCCAACTTTGTTGGCGAAGCGCGCGTCGAGTATAGTGTATAGTGTTTTGGTGTTTTGTGGAAAACTCAGTTAGTGTTGTCTTCACACCAAAGGTTCCAACCTACTCCAGGATAATCATGGGTGTCAAAAAATGCCTAGCTATAAAGATTACTGGTCTGCTCGTACAGATTTTCGAGACAGTTTTATTGCAAGTTGTATGTCACGAAATCGTTTCAGTTGGCTTCTTAGCAACAACCACTTAAATGACAATTATTTAGAACCAAACAAAGCTCAACTCAGTTATGATTAAGTTGTATAAGTTGCGACAATTGTTGAACAAGTTATCAGAAAATTTTAAAACGTTCTACCAGTCCTTGAAGTGCTAGTCAATTGACGAAGCCATGATTCGTTACAAAGGTCGCATTGCGTTTCGTCAATATATGCCCCTAAATCCCATCAAAAGGTGTTATAAAATGTGGGTAAGAGCAAATGAATCTGGATTCGTTTCGCAATTTCAAATATACCTGTACGGGGAGATCTACCGATGGTACCGGTGAACAGAACTTGGGCCACCGGGTTGTTACCGACCTTACTAGAGATCTAGTGGGTAAACATCATGAAATATATATTGCTAATTTTTTCAATTCAATGGAGTTACACCTGTCTCTCCAACATGAGGGAATATATGCATGTGACACTACCCGACAAATTAGAAGAGGATTTCCAACAGACTTATTAGGAGACAAACAAATAAACAGAGGTGATAGTGATTGGTATGTAAGTGACACCGGAATATCTCATATGGAAAGACAATAAGGCTATACATTTTCTTAGTAATTTTCATAATCCTGGAGATAATGAAATTGCCTTCAGGAAATAAAAATATGGCACTTAATAGGAAGTTAACTGTACTAAATTAGTGAAAGACTACAATACCCATAGGAGTTACGTGGACAAGCATGATATGTTAAAATCGTGTTACGAAATAGACAGGAAATCTAAAAAATGGTGGCATCGTATTTCTTGGCATTTCATAGATCTAACTATAGTAAATGCATTTCTCATTTTTAAAGAAAGATCGTCAGGTAGTAGTACCATATTATCACAAAAAATGTTTAGAGTCGCAGTTACAAACGGTCTGATAGGTGCAGACCCCGATGTGCCTCAAAAGGGGAGAAGTAGTAATGCCCAAAAAGTAGATAAATTCAAAGTACATGTTCCATTAGAAAAATGTATAGATAAATCGGTACACATGCCAGTTTATGGAACAAAAGTTAGATGTGCTAATTACAGCACAAGAACAAACCCACACAGAAGTAGGTGACACTGTTCTTCTTTTAATATAGGATTGTGTCTTCAAGATAAGCGAAATTGCTTCGTAGCTTTCCATAAAAATTAATAAATATATTTTGTAATATTTTATAAAATATCACTGATTATTTACTTACATATATTATATTTATTTTTTGTTTTTCTATATCTAAAATATATATATTTATCTGCCATGCATTTCTCTTCCCAGTGGTTCCATTGTAGAACCACATGTTCTTTCAAAAATTACAAAAACAAATTTTATTTGGGATACAAATTTGAACTATTGAGCACATATCAAGAAAAGAAACATTTTTAGAAAAAAATATATCTTGGGCCACAAAGGGTTAAGTTTTAATCTAAATTTTGCAATGTCTTTTATGCTATTTACTGTTCTTTATGCAGTGGCGGCTATTCAGGTGAATTAGGTGAAGTGCCTCTTCACTAAATAAATTGAGACAGGGATTTTTTTATATTTTTGGGATATTTAATCATGTCTTTAATATGTACATTCAAATAAATTTTGTTATGAAAAACCTAATATATTTTTATGTCGCTATGCTACTAAAAACACTGTGTTTACATTGGAACGTCCTTTAAATCTTCAATAGTCCATGCGCGCGTTATCTATAACATAAATAACCCGTAGGTACAGAGATGAAAATCGAGTGCCCTCAAGTATGCACTGTTACAGCGGGTTGCCATGGTAACATGACGTCACGAAATAGCCTACATCCGTTTAGTCCGTCTTCTCCCAACACCTGGGTGAAGAGTTTGGCGAGATATTATCGGCTATATGCACAGTGCACTTGCATCTATTTAATGTACTGAAGCGCGGTCTATTTTCGAATTTGAGCGATTTATTGAGTTTGCGTCGTGTTTTCAGTAAGTTTAGATTTGCTTTTTTAATTTTAATGTGTTGATTAACCAACTGAGTGATCGTATAATTAGTGATTTTTCTACTTTGATAGTGACGATATTAAATGAAACAATAATTTACATTATTTATAATGAATCCAGTTAACGATATTATGTAATTTGTTGGAAACACCATTCTGTCACTGGATAGACGAAAATAAAAGAGACGTTTTACTGGAAGGAAGATCTACGACTGTTTTATCAATATTCACCAGAAAAGAGATTAAGAAATGTGGTAATCTTACAACGTAAATTTCAAGTCTGTTTGGTTCACATTATAAATGATTATGTAGCAGCCCAATGTTACAAAAACTATATTGCTGACCCTGTTTATTACTTTCTAATAAACAATTGGTTTGGAACAGGGATGGATTTGTAGATATTTTAAATATTACGAGGGCATTACATAAACACCGATTCTGCCGAGCATTTAAAATTTGGAGTACTGTAAAAAATTTGGAATAAAACCAGAACACTGCAGCCGACGCTTTAAAAGAGAATGTTAGGCTTTATAAACTACAATTTAATTAAAACGTTCGTTTAAACAGAGTTTTCTTAATGACGGTTATTGACGCAGTTTTGTATCTTGGCAAGCAAGAATTAGGATTTCGTGGCCACGACGAAAGCACAGACTCCGTAAACCGTGGAAATTTCAAAAAACTCTTAGAATTGCTGTTAGTAAGGTGTCCTTTAGAAATAAGAAATCATTATGAAAAAATGTTTTCAGTGGAAATTCAAAAACCACTCAAAATGAAATCATCAGTTATATATCTGAATGAATATATAAAAAAATATATTAATGAAGCGTTGTTATTTTCTATACAGGTTGATGATACTACTGATATCACACAAACCTCTCAATGTTTGTTCCCTAATAATAAGATTTGTTAATTCTGAAGGTCTAATAGTAGAACGTTTTTTGGGATTTCATGATGTAAGTACCGACAGAACATCAGAGGCTTTATATATCATGTTGGATCAAATTATAAATCCATTTGATTATAAAAATAAGTTAATAGGGCAGTGTTATGATGGTGCGAGCGTCATGTCTAGCCACCTAAATGGACTTCAGAAAAAAATCAAAGATAGAGCTCCGCAAGCTGTATTTGTACATTGTCTAGCACATCGTCTTAATCTTGTATTACAACAAAGTTTAAAAAAACATCTAAATGTCGAATATTCTTTGCAAGTCTCAGTGGAATTCCATCATTCAGCAAAGCGATCCTATACCATTTCTTTAACATCCGCAAGACGTATACCGACTATTGCAGAAACTCGATGGTGTTCCAATTGCAAATTAGTTTATACAATAGTTCAGGACTGGACTAAATTGAAAGAAGTGTTTAAATTTATTATAACTTCTGAAGAATCGGACACCAGTAATCTATTCAGCTTGCTAGAGAATTTTTAAATGATATGAGTGATTTTAATTTTACGTTTTTGGTAGTAGTATTTAATGGTATTTTTAGTGCTACAGATATTCTATATGACATCCTACAAAAAAATCATTAGATATTAGTTTTTGTGTGCATTAAATAAAACAGACACGTGCAATACTGAACAAAAAGAGAAATTACGACTTTTTTAAGACAATTTTTAATAAAGCAAGTAGAATGACGGAATTGGAAATTACAAAACGACAATACGCTGGCCTTTCTAATGAAATCATTAGTACAAGACATAAAGCACTTTTTTTATGAAATATTGGACTATATTTTAATGGAAATAGACGTTAGGTTTCAGGAATATGAGAAGTTGCAGTTTGCTTGTTTCGCTGATACTGCAAAATTTGAACAATATAGCTCGGGTTTCCCTTCTAATGCTTTTGAAAATTTGGAAACAATTTTATGGAAATATATTTACTAAACAACATCAACGACTTAAAAGCGAACTTTGCCTGATATATAACAGGCAAAGTTCGTTTTTAACTTTCATCACTATATAGTGATGAAAGTTACAGAAAATGATGAAAGAAAAATATACCGCTGCATGAACTGCTCAAAAAACTGAATGAATACAAAAACATTTTTACAGAAGTTTACAAACTGTTTTGTATAATTTTAACTATTCCATGAACAAGTGCGTCACTGGAAAGAAGCTTTTCGTATCTTAAACGTATAAAGACATATTCAAGAAATACTATTTCCCAAGAAAGACTTTCATCTTTAGCAACTATTTCTATCGAGAAAGAATTGTTGATAGAACTAAAGAAGAATCAGTCATTTTATGAAGATATAATAGATAACTACGCCCCCTAAAAGACCGAAGACTTGATTGGTGTACAAAAATTAGATGGCTATAAGCTTGACTATAGGTAAGTCTTCAGAAAAATCAATCTACTTTTTTCTAACTGTTTACACATCCTAACTCTTCACCTATTTTCTCATTCGCGAGCCGCCACTGTCTTTATGTATACTTTTTAATAAAATTTAGGTTTGTGTCTTTTCACTGCATGTTTTTATTTTATTGTTTTATATTTTAGGTCCTTGCCTGTTTAAATACTTTATACAAACTCACTAAAGTGTCCTTCATGTTTAAGTATACTTTTGATAATTAAAATTAAATTTACAAGTCTTATTTAACGCTTTTACACATAGAGATGAAGGAACTTGTGGACTTCTGTCAAAAAGCCGACCTGCCTTTGCTGATGGGATGTGAAGCGAACTCACACCATATGGTCTGGGGTAGCACGAACACCAATAGCAGAGGTATGGAGCTCATGGAATATCTGGTAAGTACAGAGGTATATTTCTCTGGTATATTTTAAATGTGGGAAACACACCCACTTTTCATAACGCTATAAGGGAGGAGGTAATTGACATTACCTTGGGCTCCAGACACCTGGCGGGATACGTGCGGAACTGAAATGTCTCGGATGAACCCACACTCTCGGATCACTCTGGCATTAAGTTTGATTTGGGAGTGGGGGAGCATCAAGAGACGAAATGGGTTCGTAACCTCAGATTCACAAACTGGGAACAGTTTAAATCGGATCTTCTAGTAACAGTTCGGGGGATCCCCTCCAGAATTAGTGAGAGGGAAGTACTGGAGGCGGCAGCCTCCCGACTGAGTAGAGGATTGATAGAAGCCTATGAAGGGAACTATACACCTAAACGAGCTAGGCCGAAAGGCCAGGTAATATGGTGGAACAATAAGCTGGAAAACCTTAGATGTAAGGTAAGGAACCTTCTCAAGGGAGCCAGAAAACGTAACAGCCGTACAACCTGGGAGGACTATAGGACTGCCAGGGATCAGTACAGGGCTGAGGTTAGGGAAGCCCAAAGAAGTAGTTGGATTTCTTTCTGTAATGAGATAAATAAGGGAGCTGAGGCAGCACGGCTGAACAAGATCCTAGCCCGCAGCCCGGAAGTGATACTGGGATGGCTCAAGCTCCCTAATGGTAAATTTTCGGAGTCGGATGAGAAAACCTTAGACCATCTCATCAAAGCACATTTTCCGGGCTTTTGTAGACCGGAGAGGAGAGACATTTCTTACCCGCTAGTAGGGGCACATAGGACCAGGGCGGTAAACCGAGAGGGGGACGACAGGGAACTTGTGAAGGAGATAGTTACACCGGTTAAGATGAGGTGGGCCTTGAGGTCCTTTGATCCATATAAATCGCCGGGACTGGACGGAATTTATCCGGTACTTCTGCAGGAAGCAGAAGAGATAATCCTCGGTCCACTCATAAGGATCACCAGGGCCAGTTTGGCACTGAAGATGGCCCGGAAAGTGTGGCTAGGCACAAGGGTTGTTTTTATACCTAAACCGGGCAAAGTCGGATACACGTCCCCTAAGGACTTTCGGCCGATTAGCTTTACTTCATTTTTACTAAAGACGGTCGAACGATTAGTTGATAGGTACCTTCGGGATACTGTCCTAATAGAGAGGCCGTTTCAAGAGAGCCAGCATGCTTATCAAGCTGGTAAATCAACAGAAACAGCTCTGGATAAGGTTGTGTCATCGATACGGTCACAACTGGACTCCGGAGGATACGTTGTCGGCACCTTCCTTGATATTGAAGGAGCCGTGATGTAAAGTTCTCCTTTACATCCGTGCCCTGGATGTAAAGGAGAACTTTACTTCCAGAGAAGTGATTAGCGGAACAATAGGCAGATGCTACACCCCCAGAATAATCGCTGAATGGATAGACCATATGTTGGGAAACAGACAGCTTACTTCTAATAAAGGCAAAACTACCATCGAGGGCCGGGTCGATTCGTGCTGTCCACAGGGAGGGGTATTGTCTCCCCTTCTGTGGTGCCTAGTAGTAGATGAGCTGCTTGAAAGGTTAAAGGATTACCAAGTAATTGGCTATGCCGATGACTTAGTAATAATAACGAAGGGCCCTTTCCTGGAGCCAATTCTCGATATAATGCAGGGAGCTTTAAACAAGGTTGGGAATTGGTGCAGGGAGAGGAGACTCTCGGTCAATCCCTCTAAAACTGAGGTGATGGTGTTCACCAAGAAATATAAGTGGAACAAAACATGTCCGCTGAAACTTGGTGGCCAAGAACTAAGCTATAATAGCGAAGTGAAATACTTAGGAGTAATCCTGGACGGGAAACTGTCATGGGAAAAACATCTAAGTCACATATGTTCCAAAATCACAGCACCACTTTGGCAACTGAGAAGAGCCATTGGTAGTAGCTGGGGCTTGAAACCAGAAACCATGAAATGGATGTATGAGGCAATTCTCAAAGCCAGACTGACGTATGCAGCACTGGTCTGGTGGGAGAGAGCCTGTTTAAAGTCGGAAGCCAATCGACTTAACAAGTTAAGAGGATTGATTCTTCGAAGTATAACCGGAGCCCCAAGATCAACACCAATCGAGGCGATGGGGATACTGACGGGGGTACCACCTCTTGATGTCATCCTGAAAGCGGAAGCCACAAAGGCAATGCACAGGGTGGGGAAACATAAATAGGAAGGTAAGGGACCTGAATAGACTCTCAAGAGAGCTAGCTGAGGAGGGACTCCTATGGATGCCCTCTGACAGTACAGGTGTCCACTTCCTGTTTGACAAAAAATATAAGGTCACCCTCACCAGTAAGACCGACTGGATGGAGGGTAGAGCTGAATTGCCGCTCAATGGAGACATCTGGTACACGGATGGAGCCAAAAGCGGGAACAGAGCGGGTGCGGGGGTGTATAGGCAACGCGACGGGATATGTAAAACGTTCTCCTTGGGCACTACACTACTGAACTCTTATGGATACCTGGGCATAATGGCATTAAGGGAAATCTAATTGCAGATGACCTTGCCAGACTAAGGACCAGGGAAAACTTCTATGGACCAGAACCTGCAGTGGGAATAAGTCGGAATCTGATCAGAGACCGCATCAATGGCTGGGCAAGAGACCAGCACAATAAAAGATGGAGAGGAGTAACGAGTTGTCGAATATTCAAACTCTTCATCGAATACTCAGAGATTGAGAAATGGGCCCAAGAATTCATTAAATTGAACAGGCACAAAGCCAGAACCCTGGTGGGAATCATAACGGGCCACCATAGTAGCCTGAATGCATATAAGCACAAGCTGAGGCTGATTGATAGCCCGGCCTGCACACACTGTGAAGAAGACGAGGAAACCTTGATTCATCTTCTTTATACCTGTCCCGCACTAGAGGAGAAGAGGTATCTTATATTAGGGACCCCTGTTATCCTAGAGGAGGCGAGTCTTAAGGCCGGGAACGTGCCTAAATTGCTCCTTTTATGGGATATTATTCTTGGATAATGATCCGGATAAGAGGGGATCGCCAAGGGACTACCCATGCGATCAGTGGCTGATGAGGCCCAAACCTATATAATATGATATGATAATAATAACGCTTTTACACATTGTTTGTTTATCTAATTTGTCAGTTGATTTCTCATTGTTTAAATTTTTACTAATATTTTGTTGTTTCTTTTCATTTTTTCATTAGGTTACTGATGGTTTCTTTTTGGATCTTATTTCGATAAAAGTGATAGATCATTACGAGTGAACGTTTATTTAGTCTTATCATTCACGGATGGTTGGAAAAAATTTTGATTTTTGATTTCCTTAATTTTTTGATATTTTAGTACCCCTAAAAAAAGTCTTTCTGATTAATTTTGAGATATTTTTGATTACTTGTTCAAAAGATATCAAATTTAAAAAAAATCGCTCTTTTGTTGGTTTCTTGTTCATAACTTTCTTAATAATGGTCCAAATTAAAGATTTTGTTTTGTTAAATCTCTGTTTTTAGATGGTCTTTACTGAAGAAAATACAAAAAATATATTCAAAGTGTTTTTGATTAAGATATTTGAGTTTGAAATTTTAAATCGTGTTTTTGAAAGTGAGTGTATCTTTCGATTTCTTTGAAATTTTTTTTTTGCAAACTACTATTCTTTTAACAACTTTTAAGAGTAGTCCGGTCGAGGGCCCTCCATAATTACTATTTTTTTTTCGATTTTTAAAAATTTGAAATTTTTTTTTCTCTATAAATCATTATAAGTACCGATTTTTGTTTCTGTATACTCTTCTTTTAGTTATTTTAAATTAATTATAATACTTTTTAATTGTTAATAGGTGTTTAAAATCAATAAGTAAACGTTAAGTATATTTATAAACAATTATAACAAACGTTATATTTATTTTCGTGTTCTTTAAAAAATTTATTAAAAATAATATTATCAATGCTATTTTTTGTCGCAAAGTATTTTTTTTTATTTAAATAATAGTATCTTTATGAATTTTTATTAAATTTAAAAAGAGTCGCACATCTTAATGAATGACTTTCTCACGTGGTGGCGCTGCTGACTGTTTTTCTTTTCCGCACTCCACTATAAGCGGAAAAGTAATGTAATCGTGTAAAGAAAAAGTGAAAAAACAAATTTTTTTTGGCTTTATTTTTCGTTTTTCGGCCTAAAAACAAAAAAAATGTTTTAAAAATTTGTTTTGCTGTGTGTGTCGTCGTTGTCGTCGGCATTTATTCTTGTTAGCACGATAACTCAACTAAATCGTGTTTTGACTGATCGGTCAAAATCATCGGCGATCGATCGGGTTTTGGCTGATTCTGATCGAGGATATCTCCCAGATGATACTTATTGATTTTGAGGTGGATAGCACACACCACCCCCTCCTTTGGGATATTTGAGAATTTTTTTTGTTAGCACGATAACTCAACTAAATCGTGTCGGATCGATCGGGCTTTGACTAATTCTGATCGGGGACATCTCTCAGGCGACACCTATTGATTTTGAGGTGGATAGGACACACCCCACCCTGTCCATAGGCCATGAGAGAGCACGATGGCGGACTATTTGAGAAATTTGATTTGTTAATACGATAACTCAACTAAATCGTGTCGGATCGATCGGGTTTTGACTGATTCTGATCGGGAACGTCTCCCAAACGACACCTATTGACTTTGAGGTGGATAGGACGCACCCCACCCTGTCCATGGGCCATGAGAAAGCACGACGGTGGACTATTTGAGAAATGTTTGTTGTCAATACGATAACTCAACTAATAGTAAATCATGTCGGATCCATCGGGTTTTGTCTGATTCGGATCGGAAACGTCTCCCAGATGACACCTATTGATTTTGAGGTGGATAGAACACACTCTACTATGCTCATGGGTCACGAGAAAGCACAATGGTGGCTATTTGAGAAATTTGTTTGTTAGCACGATCATTCAATTAAATCGTGTCGGATCGATCGGGTTTCGACTAATTCTGATTAGGGACGTCTACCAGATGACATCTATTGATTTTAAGATGGATAGGACACACCCCATTCTACGCATGGGTCATGAGAAAGCACGAGAGTGAACTATTTGAAAAAAGAAGACACATATTCTGTATTTATGTGTTGGTTTATTTTTCTCGGCCACTTAATTTCGAAATAGAGATGTTCTACATGCGGAACAGTCCGTTTTAAGGTTTTAAAACTTTTTATCTTTATGCTGACAGTTAGAAGTTCTTTAAACAGACAGTAGTTTGTTTATTTGTATCATAACCTCCGCTACATCATTCACTATTGGAAGCTCAATTCAGTTTTGTGTGTTTTTATTTGGAAGTTAATAATAAATTCTTAAATATGGAGTCTAAATCTCGGCTTCATAGATGTTGCAATCCATTGAAATTGGAAAACCATGTTGCAAGAAAGGGATTAAGACTTACCTCCAGAAGATTTAAAAATTTAAGGAATTTAAATCGTTTTGATTATTTGTGCTCATCATGTAGAAAAACAATGGAATCCTTAAAATCATCACCATCTATGTACATCATACTATGTTAGCAGTGAAGATAATGTGAGTGAGAACGAGTGCGATGCTGAAGATAATAATGTTCCTGTTGCCTAGAATTATGATATTGTTGACGATAATAATATTGTAGACGGTGGTTCCGACACTGGGACCGATAACTGCTCTACATCTGCGCCAATATCCACTTATAATTAGTTTTCTTCAGGTTTTTTTTTCATCATAGTTTTTAACTATTAACCTTAAAAATAGTTCATTTATTTTTTTATTGTAGGATTAAAATCGCTGTCAGGTGAAGAAGTCACTCGTACAGTTGAGTCTCGGTACTCAATTACCTACAATTAATGAAGCTTTGCCGTTATTAAATATAACGCCGTTAAATACATATGCGATAGACAATCCATCTTATTTAAGTAGCAAATATAATTTGCTCTACGTTTGCGACATTATTGGTCTAGATAATGTATCTAACTATTACGAAAATTCGCTCAATTACCATTCTAGAGAATCTTAAAACTAAATTTAATGATACAAGTGCTATTTTAACTGAAAAATTACAAATTTTGACATATTGCCTTCTGATCGGAGTATTCAAAGGATTTGCGACGTTATGGATGCTACGAAACATATGGTATATTATCAGAACATTTAAGAGAAACTAAAGGAATTTTGTCAAAGCCAGAAGGAAAGAAAGGTAAAGTTTTTAAATATTGCACGTTATTAACGTGATCGCTAGTGAGTGTTTTGCTACCACATCATATTTTTTTCTATTCTTATCATTAAATACATTGTATTTCTTTAAGGGCGACCCTTAACCAATGAAATTACATCCAAGGTCATAGAATTTTATCAAAGTGATGATGTTAGTGTAAATTTACCCGGCAAGAAAGATTTCGTTTCTGTAAGAAATGATGAATGTCAAAGAGAACACATCCAAAAAAAAACTTATTTTATGCAATTTAAAAGAATTGTATAAAATATTTAAGAAACAATATCCAAATGAACAGACAGGATTTTCTAGCTTCGCATCATTGAGACCTGTGCATTGTGTATTTGCCATGTCTAGTGGTACCCATACTATTTGTGTGTGTGCTATTTATCAAAACATAAAACTCATGATGTTAGGTAAGTATGACAAAAGTTTTATTTTTCAATTAGAAGATTATCTTTTTATTTTTTGACAGGTTGTAATTTAGCAGCTCTAACTCGTCATCTGACGATTCTTTTGATGCAATATAGTGATTGATTCAAGATAATATTATGTGCCAATCCATTATGAGATTGTTACCTATTAGAGTGTAAGGATTGCCTCGGAATCAATGTTCTTCAAAATTTATTAGAAACCTTTTTCGATGAAAATGAAGTGGATGGTATCACGTATAAATATTAGGTATCTAATCCTCCTTGTAGCCTTGAAACATTTATCAAGAGCTCTTCAGAATTCATCAACATATTTTGTGAACATATTGTAAATTTATTACCACATGATTTTATTGCCAAAGAACAATCGGCTTTTATGAAACTTACAAAGGAATCATTGCAGAATAATGAGTTCCTAGCCATTTGTGATTTTGATGAAAATTACGCATTTCTAATACAGAATGCAGCGCCGGGATTTCATTGGAACAATAATCAAGCAACGATTATTCCTGTAGTAGTATATTTAAAGCAGAACAGTGAACTTACTCATCGAAGTTTAATCATCATTTCTGATAACAATAATCATGTCGCTGTAAATGTGTATCTTAAGGTTGTTACCGATTTCATAAAAGAATTGGTTCCCAATGGAGCTAAAATTTTTTACTTTTCTGATGGTGTTCCGCAGCAATTTAAAAACTTAAAATTTTGTTAATATTTATTATCACAAAGAGGACTTTAATTTGGATACTGAGTGACACTATTTTGCTACAGTTCACAGTAAAGGGCCATGTGATGCTATTGGAGGAATGGTGAAAAGAATCGCAGCGAGAGCAAGCCTTCAACGGCTAATCGATGAGCAAATAACAACAGCTTAAGAGTTGTATGACTGGGCATTGAAACCGACTGGTCTACCGAATATTGCTGTCAAATTTTCACCTGAGAAACACTATTTAGATGCAAAATAAAATTAAATTTGCGATACAGTACACCTAAGTCAATCACAGGGACCCAAAAATTTCATTCAATCATTCCAAGGAGCAACGGAAATATATTAGCTAAGGAGTATTCTAGTTCACAAAATAACCGTTTATATAAAATTTTTAAAAGAACACGAAAATAAATAAAAACGTTTGCTATAATTGTTTATAAATAGAGTTAACGTTTACTTATTGATTTTAAACACCTATTAACAATTAAAAAGTATTAAAATTAATTTAAAATAAGTAAAAAAGAGTATATAGTGACAAAAAT
The DNA here is from genome assembly GCA_037954035.1 of Rosalia funebris. Classification (NCBI taxonomy): domain Eukaryota; kingdom Metazoa; phylum Arthropoda; class Insecta; order Coleoptera; family Cerambycidae; genus Rosalia; species Rosalia funebris. The sequence goes on from JAZFAV010000021.1 coordinate 33,620,623, forward strand.
CGGTACTTATAGAGATTTATAGAGAAAAGAAAAATTTTAAAATTTTCAATAATCGTAAAAAAAATAATTATCATCGAGGGCCCACAACCGGATCCGTCTTAAAAGTTGTTAAAAGAATAATAGTTTGAAATAAAAAAATTTCAAAAAAATCGAGACAAAAACACGATTTAAAATTTCAAACTCAAAAATCTTAATCAAAAACACTTTTTTTGTAGTTTTTTCTGTAAAGGCCATCAAAAAACAAAGATTTAATAAAAAAAAAATCTTTAATTTGGACCATTATTAAGAAAGTTATGAACAAAAAATTAAAAAGAGAGCGATTTTTTTTTAAATTTGATATCTTTTGATTCAAAAATCAAAAAATTTCAAACCATCCGATTTGGCGTGGAACGTATATATATATATATATATATATATATATATATATATATATATATATATATATATATATATATACATATATATATATATATATATATATATATATATATATATATATATATATATGTATATATATATATATATATATATATATACATATATATATATATATATATATATATATATATATATATATATATATATATATATATACATATATATATATATATATATATATATATATATATATATACATATATATATATATATATATATATATATATATATATATATATATATATATATATATATATATATATATATAATTATTGTTCTTCTTTTAAGCCCCCGTTGTCTTCTTTATTGATTGGGGTTATTGTCTATTATTACTATATTATACCCTACATATATCAATTTTAAGGTTTCCTGATTTTAATTATGCATATAAAGTTCTATGTCTATGTAAAAAATAAAAATAATTCAACGCCTGGCGGGGCTTTAACCCGAGGAGTAGTTGTTTCCTATAGCGAGTATGTAATAGCCTTGCTATTCCGGAACTACTTTGATAACCGCTTTGCGGTTTGGTAGTTCCTTTCTCGATTTCCGACTTATATGTTGCTAACATAGATCGTATTGAAACAGATGTATACCCCACATACTTCATTCGGTATTTGTCCTGGATCGACGTACCGTGTACGGCACTGATGAGAACTAATAAATTCGAAACAGCTGTATGTCGTTCGGTTCCAATCCGGGACAGATGTCGAATCCTACCTGCAGCGGGTTTTATTTTTTGAAACATCCCTAATCTTGGAACATGCTAATAATTTATACCATACGTACGAAAAAATGAACTCTATAACAACTAGTTTTCCGTCATTAGTAAAATTCACACTAAATAAAATAGCTATAAAACTAAACTCCTTACTCCCAAATAAAAGAAGTAAAAGGGGATTGTCGACGATCCTCCTCTCCCTCGTCCCCGTGGGACGCGGAGACCGGTAGTACCAGCCTCTCCTGGTCGCGGATCGAGTCGACGCGGCCCATGGAAGTCGCCATTCGCGAACTCCTGGAGTCCACGCTCTCGTCGAGGAGGGTCTCGCGGCTAAACGCCGACCCACTTCGCGCTCCCGCGCTGGGTGTCCAGGCTCCCCTCCTGGTAGCGTTTATCGAGGCTTCCCATATCCTCGATGCAGCTGTCCGCGGCCTAGCTGGTGGAAGTATCCGCTGGCTTGTTATTCCCTCGTTGAGGTTGGGTGTCGAGGTCGACACCGGCGTGCGTCGGGGGCTCCCCTAAAATCTGACCGCTCCTTGTTTGCATGGCTTCTACAAAGTAGTTTTCCCGTTGGTTATCCGTACAAGCTTTAGCCTCGCCTGGGGCTACTCTATGTGGTCGACGAATCTAGGGGAACGTACAAATACGCGGCAGGCGTAGATGGCTTCTAAACGTAGTGCGGCTTCCTACGCTTTCCCACGTCGGCTTCGGAGGACCCGGCCTCCCGACCTAATACCTGTTAGCCGGCGCCCCTCGGAAGAGATATCCACTTCAAGTACGAACAGTGTTTCGTGTCACGTCCAAGAAGCAGAGATCCGAACGGTACGGCACGCCTAGACTAGCGGTAGGTGGTGACCAGGGGTCGTAACCCCTGTATGTAGGTGCTAGGGGACTTAGTTCAATGTCGCACCTAGTTGTAGGTCTTCTTCCAGGTACTGACCGTGGAAGAAATAAAAACACGGGTTCAAATGGGTACAAAAAGATATTACTCACCAAAGATCCTCGTGTTAACGTAACTAGGGCGATACAACCCTAGTCAGAAGTCCTGGCACTGATCTCTGGCGAAGCATAAGTCCAAACGACGGAAAACGGCTCGAACCTGCAGCGTAGGCTGGGCTGATGACCACGTGGCGATGATGAAGTCCCAAGATGGCATCACCCCAGCGTCTGATGATCCTCGGAGACGATTAAATACTCGATTAAATAACTCACCTGGGTATTTTACGAAGCTTTTATTAAATCAGTGGATTTATACGCGGTGGAAGACCGCTACCAATCGTGATGGACGCTTACGTGACGTGGATCGGCGGCACTAAAATGGCGCGGCCACGTGGCGATCGTGATCGTCGACGTTAAATGCGTCGAGTGCGACGATTTTTTGTTGATTTTTTTGTTGTAGGTTAGTAATCTCTGTGTGAAGTACAGTTCACCAGAAATTTCGCTGCAGAATCTAGTCGTCGACCGAAGTAAGCGTTAATACCGGTGAAGCGTGTAAGCTAGGTAAAATGTAGGACACGAAGCGAAGTGAGCGACTGAGGAAGAGGCAGGTCACAGAGCTGCCTGTATCGACGCGCTCCAAAATGGACGTGCAGAACGGGGAACCAATCGCGTCACGGACCGAGGTTACTCATAGAAGTACTCATTTTCGGAGAGATGCATATGACACCTCCCCCCTTGATCGTACTAGATTCTGTCAGCCACATTTTTGGTGTGGGGGTTAGTTTCTCCTGAAAAGCATGCATGAGGAAGTGTTTTGTGCGGCCTTTATTTGGGGGAAAGTGGCCTAGGAAGCGGAAGCATAAAAATATGGGGTAAGAAAAAAGGATCCGCAAGTTCGATAACCCAGCGTAAAAAGAACTTGCAAGAAACTCGTGTCTGTCCCCTGGTCCCAGTTGGGGGGCACCCGCTGCTTCTTTCTTGAACCTGCTTCTGCTTCGGCTTGCGTGCCACTCGTAAAAGTTACGATGATGGGCCACTGGTCCTCCGTGGGGGTATCTGAAACATAGAACAGAAAAACAACACACACGGGGGGGTATATTTACACATGTATGGGGGGTATCGTTGTAATGCGGCGAGGCGACGCCCCGGCCTATGGTTGGGCTGTGGCAAGCGTGGCTAACGGATCGCGACAGCTCGCTCCTTCTTCTATCTTCTTTATTCCGGAGAGGGGCCCCGCTGGCTCGCGGACGTGGGCGCGACGGCGGTACGCGGGTGTTCCGATCCTCGACGAGTCCGCTACTGGTATTCCGGTGGTGGGGGCCCAAGGTCATCGATGTGGACTTTGACGTGTACTCTATCTCGTTTCACGGTGTATGTGTTGTCGCCGTGGCGGGTGATGACTTCGTGAGGGCCCGTCCATTTGTTCTGGAACGGATTACCGTCTCGGCGGAACTCCCTAACCATAACGCGTTCTTCTGGGTCGAAGGTCACACCGCCTTGTCGGTGTTCTGGAAACATGTTCCGGGCGTAGATGACCTGACGATCCCGGGCGCGTTGAATTCGTTGTATTCTGGCTTGCGCGGTCCGGTCAGAAACCGGTCGCACTTCAGCGGGTACCGTCCATTCCCCCGGCCTAGGCAAGGTTACTCCAAGGAGTATTTCGGCTGGCGATTGTCCTGTCGCAGCGCTGGTACGGTTGCAGAGGGAGAACAGGGCTTCCGACAGCAGCTGATCCCATTTCTTCGTCGCGGCTTCTTTTGTACGTAGAATTTTCTCTAATTCTTGAACCCGCCGTTCCACAGGGTTCGCTTGCTGGTGGTATATAGGAACGGTGTAGTGTTTGATGTGGCGTGCTGCAAGGGAACGCTCCCAACGTCGGCCTCGGAAAGGCGTACCGTTATCCGTGATAATGGACCCTGGGTATCCCCACCTCGTGGTTACCTCTCCGAGAAACTCGAGGATTTCGGCCTGCCACCCGTGGGACGTTGCTTTTGCCTCGACCCATTTCGAGAATAAATCCACGAGTACGATGATGAACTCGTTTCCTTGCTTTGTCCTGGGGTAAGGTCCAAGAACATCAAGGCTGATGGTCTTCCATGGCGTGTCTGGGATCCGCGGTCGTAACGGCACAGGATCTTGTCGGCGAGCCTTCGTGGAGGCACTAAGCAGCCTTTCACGTGGCGTCGTACATCGCGCTCCATGTCTCGTCAATCATACATTCGCCGGATCGCGAGAAGCGTCTCACTCTGGCCTGGATGCGCCGCTAGTGGGGAGTCGTGGTATTCTTCCATCACGCACTCCCTCATATATAGCGGCACGACTAACGCCCGTCTCCATTCACGTGTTTCCATATTACACCGTCGGATAAGAAGTACCCTCGTACGCTCCGGGTTCCGGCCATTAGCGGTCCTTCGCAGAGCACGAGCTGGAGACGTTTTCGTTCTTTGCGGCACGCTTGATTCTGTAGCTGTTCTTCGCAGACGAGGTCAAATGGAGGTCGCGGGGGTAGCTCTTCCGTTGCTTCCTCTGGGTTCTCCTCCCGCTTTGCTTATTTCCCTCGGTGCGGAAGTGCTTGTCTCCGGGTCGTCGATGGCTTTCTCGTCGTCGCTATCTTGGATCATGTGGACCGCGAGGTATGCGCGATCGTCCACTTCTTCGGGTTGTTCCCGACGATCTTCCGCTTGTGGATATAGTGACAAGAAGTCCCGTAGCTCATTGGTCTTTCCCAGAACGTGTTCAACGGTAAAGTTGAAGGCTTGAAGTATGAGGGCCCATCGCATCAGTTTCGACTTCTCGTCTTTGTATTTGTTAAGCCATAGGAGTGCTCTACTGTCCATGTAGAACGTGAAATGTGTATCTTCTAAGAAGTGATGGAATTTCTTCACCCCCCATACCACCGCAAGGACTTCCTGTTTGTTGACGTGGTAGCGGGTTTCCGTCTTCGTCAGTTTCGCTGAGGCGTAGGCGATGAGGCGACGTTTCGTCGTATCTTCAGGGTCGCAGTGGAATAATACGGCTCCTATGCCGATGCATCTGGCATCGGTCTGCAGGCAAAATTCCACGCCTGGCAGCGGACGGTGCAGTTCGGCGTCATTGGCCACCGCTTCCTTCAGCTCCTCGAAGGCGATCTGTTGTCGCGTCCTTCATTGCATTCCGCGGCTTCCTTCTAGTACGTCGGTGAGTGGCGCTGCGATTTCCGTGAATCTAGGCACGTATTCTCGTAACCATCCAGTCGTGCATAGGAACGCTTGCAGTTCCCGAATTGTCTTCGGCACTGGGTAGTCCCTAATTTTCTCCAGGTAGTGGCTCTGCGGTTCATTACGCTCGGACGTAATCGTATGCCGCAGGTAGTTAATTTGACGAGCACCAAATTTGACAGACACGTGGAGACCGTTTAGATGGAGTCTCTCCAAAACCGCGCTGAGGTGGTATAGATGCTCGTCGTGGGTCTTGCTATATACGATGATGTCATCCAAGTAGACTTTGACGAATTGATGTAGGTATCCTTCAAGTACTTCAGCCATCATCTTCTGGAATGTTCCAGGTGCTCCGGTTAATCGGAATGGCATGACCTCAAATTCATATTGAGCTCTATCGGGAGTTGAGAAAGCAGTGTACTTCTTGCTATCCTCGGCCATCGATACTTGCCAGTACTCGGCCTTCAAGTCAAGCGTCGAGAAGTACTGCGTATCTCCCAACTCGCGGATCGTGTCGAAAATTTGCGGCAGAGTCCCAACTTCTGCTTCTGTTTTTGCGTTGATTTGACGGTAATCCACGCAGAATCGTAGCCCCTTATCGCCCTTCTTCTTTACCAACACGACTGGGAAGTTGTATTCTGAACGTCATTGGCGAATAACTTCTTGGGCCAGCATCTCCTGGCAGTGCGTGTTGATTGCGCGTTTCATCTCTTCGCTACATCGATACGGTGGGACCCGCACGGGCACGGTATCACCTAGAACGATGCTGTGCTGCGTAGATAACACCGTCGCTGGTTGTGGTGCTTCGGAGAAGACGTCGGAGTATTTCAAGATTTACTCGAGATATTCGGTCCGGTGTGCTGATCGGGTACTTTATCGCAATATGTCCGTATAATTCTTCCGGTGTGAGGGCGGGTTTCACCTGGCCCTTCGGGTCGTCCTAGTATACGGTTCTTCTTCTGCGAGTACCGAATGCGACAGTTCTTTTCCAATCCATCACGGCGTTCTATTCTTGTAGAAACGGTTGTCCAAGGATGACTTCTTCGAGTAGGTTGTGCACCACGTACATGTGCAAGTCGACGGGTTCACCGCATAGGGTCAGTGCCAAGTCCATCACAGTCCTTGTTTGCATACAGAATCCGCTGGCGGCTAGTAGCAATGTCTTGCTGGCCGTTTCCCACTGCTTTCCTTGTACCAGATCGCTTCAGATTAGGTTTAAACCAGCGCTGGTGTCCACCAACGCTTTAACTATCTTCCCCTCTATTTCAAGTGGGATGCGGGGCACAGTTTTTTCCCTAATAGCGGCAACTTCTCAGTAGACCGGTTCAGGTGCTTTCTCAGAGTCAATTTCCTGTAAGCCATTGATTAAAGTCGGAATATGTGTGGGTTATTCTTCCTCAATATCACTGTCCAATTCCAAGTCGTTGCTTAAATCCGGTTCCCTTCCTCGAAGTTCCCTGTGCTCCTCCGATTCGCTTTCCGATTCACCATAAATGTAGACACCCAGGTCGTTGACCTGCTCCGATGTAGTCTGTGCATTTACTTCCCGGTGAACTTCCTGCTTCGGGACATCGACCGGTCTTGATTTAACTCCAAGTCCGATGTCAACTTCTTATTCCATTTCGTTTATTAAATCCGATTCCATTGAAGGCGATTTATTTCTGAGTCCAACTTCTTTATCTTCATTCGTATTCCGTTCGATTACATTCGAATTATGTCGAAGTCTGAATTCGCTTCTTTGGTCCATATTTGTTTTAATTAAATTAGATTTAATTCCAAGCCCAGTTTCGTTTTTCTGTTCCATATTCGGTTGGATTAATTCGATTTATTCAAAGTCGTGTCCAGGAAACGGAATCCTGAACCTCGTTTTAATTTATACTTTCGCTCGAAGTGACGTATTGGCCACGCCACTCTGGGTATACTCAGATCGACCCCGTCAAGCGATCACGCCACCATGACGTCACGGTCAGCGTGTACGACGAAGCCGGATCGGAGAGTATAAATATTGGAGGTTTTTGGCAAATTCGATCTTGCTTAGCTGCGCTTCGAGTGACCTGTATCTAATACATGCAAATACTTGTACAAAGCTAAGGTTTTCAGTTATACCTGCGACCTGGATATTTTTCTACAACTAAAGAATACGTTAAAACATTTTGCACCTGCGAGAAAAGAGGTTTTAAATAACCGTTCGTCCTACATCCAGTACCTTAGCAAAGGGGTACTGAAATCCCACGGTTCCATACCGTTGGATCGACGAGGGCCCACGCCCGTCCGCGCCTATTTTCATTCCTCCGAGGGACATAAGCGAAGGAAACTTCCGCGTACTTTAAACCGCAATGCTTTTGCACGTTCGGCAACGACTGTGTGCGTCAGTGTAACGTCGCGCCGGAGTCCAACGGTTCCTAGGTCCCGAGTCTGGGATCGCCGTCGGTACGCCGGGAGTGTGCGCCTGTTAGCAGATACGACCGGAGGCCAATAGGGTGATCAAACTAGACGAATTGGATTGGGGTAAGTCTGTTCCATTTTAATTCCCTAGCTTGCAAGCCCTACCGCTCGACACTGTGAAGAAACCCCCCGGAACAACACTCGCAGATAGATTCCTGTCTCCAGTAGGCTTTAATGTAGCATATTACAACATGTAGGCTTAAGAAAGCGAAGGTTCGATATTTATAAGAAATTGTCTCGAAAGAAATTGTCTGAAAGAAATTGTCTATCCCGTACCGATCGATAACCATATTTACGATCCGCCCATTGGTTATATATTTTACATTCATACAAGGTATATCAAAAAGATCGATATACGAGGTACGGTCCGAAAGTTTGAACTTAGTGAACGCATCCAACGATGGAAACGCGTCGTGGCAGGAAGCCAGCGGAGCCCGAGCGAGACCCGGCTTCTGCTGCACAAGGGAAGCACCCCCACGCTACGGGAAGAGAACGGGAACCTCCCCAAACACCGAGAAGCGCCAAACAACAGCGGTCCGTGCCTGTACCAAGTGCCACTTCGTTATCCTGATTTGTGTTCCATTGATTTTAATTCGAGTCGCCTCTAAGTCCAATTTTATTTAGATCAGATTCCTTATAAGTCCGTCGATTAATTTCAATTTTATTGTCCGGATTTGAATCAACTTGAGTTAAATTCGGATTAATTCTGAGTTCCATGGTGTTATCTTCCCCCATATTTCGTTGAATCAAATCCATTTCGATTATAAGTCCCGTTTCGAATTTATTACGCTGATTATCCATGTTACTGTCCAGATTTGTATCCACTTGAATTAAACTCGGGTTCAGTCGAAGTCCAAGTTTATTTACATTTAATTCGCGGTCATTATCTTGATCCGATTTGACTCCATTAATTTCCTCCATCTTGGTTAAGTCACGATTTAATTCCAGGTTATTATCCACCTCCGGTTCATGGTTCGCTTGCGTCCGGGTATCGTCGTTCGGTTTTGTTCCTACGCCTGGATTCTTCATTTCCTCTGACCCCGCGGAATTTTTCGCGGGCGTCGTGACGTTGGTTGGAGCTGTCTTGCTCGAGGTGTCGAGCACCCCCGCCACCGCGGCTCCCCCAGTGACGGAATTCTTCAGCGCTGTCGTCGATCTCCAATTTAGTTGCGGGCCCGAGGATTGCCCCTGGCCTCGGCCCGATCGGCGTTTCTCGGCACCTCTTCCTTAGGCGCCGACGTACCTTCCGTGGCGGCACCCCGTCGTACTATCGGGCCCGCCAGTCTTCTCGAGGGGCGGGCTGCGTGTCCCGCACTGGCCCGGCACCTGGACGCCAGTCCTCTCTGGGGCCCCGACGTCCTTCGTCGCGGGAGTCCCTACGTGGCGGCGGCTGTCAGGATGGCTCTTGACGCCATGGCCGCCATTCTTGTTGCGGCGATCATTCCATCCGACGCGGCGCCTCTTCATATCTTCATATATTCGTAGCCACGTGGCGCGTCGTTGCGTCACCTGGGCGCCTCTTCGTAGCGACGAGGCGGCGGCTCGTTCCTCGTCGGGGCTCCTCCAGGTCTTCACGCCATGCGACTCTTCTGCCGCGTCGCTGGCTTCCCTGGCGTGGAGCCGGTGTGTAGATGATGGCGTCATCGTCGTCCGACCCCTCTTCCGGGACCCTATTCCGGGCGGAGCCGCCCTTTGGCGTACGGTACGCCCCGGCGCTAACCTCTCGTTCGATGTCCGTGGCGACGCTAATTAATTCCTTCGTCGTCTCGCAGGCCCCATGTCATATTTAGACACGGAGGCTCGGCAGGAGATATCCACGTATGAGCGCTACCCTCTGCCCTTCGGGCGTCTTGGGGGCCACTCGATCGAACAGCCGTGCCTTCCCTGCGATGAAGGCTAGGGCTCCCTGGTTTTCCTTCTGCGCCTCTCCATATAGGCGCTGCGTGACTTCGGCGAGGCGTTCCACCAACGAGAATTCAACCAGGAAGTACTCCTGGAATATGGCCCAATCTCCAAGGGGGCGCGTCGCCGTCTCAGCCTCGCAGGCAGTTACGGGCGAGGGGGACCATTCTCTTCGGGCTGACGTGCACCAGGTTGGCGTAGTCCTCGAACTCGTCAATGAAGACCTGGGGGTCTTCAATCCGTTGGAATTCGTTGGAATCCGTTGGAATTCCGGGCGGCGTGGATATTCTTCGATGAGCCGTCTCGAGGGCTCCTACATGTCCCATTCGGCGGGAATGATTGGCACCGGCTCGGCTCTCCAATTGGTGCTCCCGCACGAGCGTCACGTCGACGATCGTACCCATCGATCGCCTGGGGCGGCCGTTTGCGTTGGACAGTCCTTCGGGTGTCTAAGTCCTTGATTTCTTCTCTGGTCCCTGCTCGGGCGTCATGTCGACGATCCTGCTCTCCCTTGTCCCCGCGGGACGCGAAGACTGGTAGTACCAGCCTCTCCTGGTCGCGGATCGAGTCGACGCGGCCCATAGGAGTCGCCATTCGCGAACTCCTGGAGTCCACGCCTTCGTCGAGGAGGGCCTCGCGGTTAAACCTCCACTTCGCGCTGGGGCTCGAGGCTCCCCTCCTGGTAGCGTTTCTTGAGGCCTCCCATATCCTCGATGCAGCTGTCCGCGACCTAGCTGGTGAAAGGACCCGCTGTCTTGTTATTCCCTCGTTGAGGTTGGGTGTCGAGAGTCGAGGGCTGCTAAAATCTGACCGGTCCTTGTCTGCATGGTTTCTACGAAGTAGTTTTCCCGCTGGTTATCCATACAAGCGTTAGCCTCGCCTGGGGCTACTCGATGTGGTCGACGAACCTCGGGGAACGTACGAAATACGCGGCTGGCGCGGATGACTTCTAAACGTAATGCGGCTTCCCGCGCTTTCCCATGTCGGCTTCGGAGGACCTGGCCTCCCGACGACCTAATACCTATTAGCCCGCGCCCCTCGGAAGAGATATCCACTTCAAGTACGAACAGTGTTTCGTGTCACGTCCAAGAAGCAGAGATCCCAACGGTACGGCACGCCTAGACTAGCGGTAGGTGGTCACCAGGGGTCGTAACCCCTATATGTAGATGCTAGGGGACTTAGTGCAATGTCGCACCTAGTTGCAGGTCTTCTTCCCGGTACTGACCCTGGAAGAAATAAAAACACGGGTTCAAATGGGTACAAAAAGAGATTACTCACCAAAGATCCTCGTGTTAACGTAACTAGGGCGATACAACCCTAGTCGGAAGTCCTGGCACTGATCCCTGGCGAAGCACAAGTCAAAACGACGGCAAATGGTTAGAAACTGCGGCGTAGGCTGGGCTGATGACCATGTGGCGATGATAAAATCCCAATATGGCGTCCATATTGGTGGATTAAATAATCCACCTAGGTAGTCTACGAAGCCTTTATTAAATCGGTGGATTTATACGCGGTGGAAGACCGCTACCAATCGTGATGGACGCTTACGTGGCGTTAGTCGGCGGCACTAAAATGGCGCGGCCACGTGGCGATCGTGATCGTCGACGTTAAATGCGTCGAGTGCGACGACTTTTTGTTGTTTTTTTTTTGTTGTAGGTTAACAATCTCTGTGTGAAGCACATTCATCAGAAATTTCGCTGCAGAATCTAGTCGTCGACCGAAGCAAATGATAAGACCGGCGAAGCGCGTAATCTAGGCGAAGTGTAGGATACGAAGCGAAGCGAACTAGAGATGGGCGGACCGGGTCCGACCCGTTCCAATTGAACGAATCTGGAGGTGGAACGGGTCGGATCGAATCCACGATGTGGATCGAACCGGGTCTGCGACTTCGCGGTCTAAAATGAATCCTGACCTGAGCTGAGTGCAATTGAATTGACTCATTGTCATAAAGTCGTAAAGTAAATACGCGCAACCTGCATAGGACAAAGGAACGAAACAATATTTGCCGGTCCGAGAAGGCTTTGGCTTTGGGTCGTTTATGCTTCAACTTTATATACGGCCACCCACTACTTGTACATAACATAATACATATAGTTGAATTACTACAAACGTACAAACAAATTTAGATTTATACAAACAAACCAATTCGTATTGAAAAAATATTTTATATAATATATAAAATATATAATATATCAATAAAACGTGGTAATATAATAATACAGTACATAATAATTTAATTTAATAATAATATTCAAGGGTTAATGACAATAAAAATATCCGTTGAGTTGATATTGATATATTATTGATTGATAACCACCGCATAGGTATCTATGTACCTACCTATATAAAAATAATATCAAAAAGTGATTGAATAAATGTTTGTTTCCTACGTAAATAATATAGGGAATAATAAGTAAGTAAATAAGTACCTATTACCTATAGCCTACCTACACGCATTAAGAAAAAACACTGCAACAACTACAAAAGCTAAATAAACATTGTTTTCTTTTTATAACATTATTTATTATTTTTCAGCGCTTTTCAGCAACCTAGCATAATGTAAAAAAATCTGTGGGCACACGTGGCTCCACATCGCCTATTAAGTATTGACAGCCGCGATGGTGGTTTTTTATATACATATTAGTTTTAAGTGGTGTAAATATTAGAAAGTAGAAACCCTTGTTTAGCTAGTACCCGGAACCAGAGCCCATCTGTTTCTTATGCGATTATTACAGGTAATAAGTTTTACTGCCCCAGCCACTTGTTAAAGTCCTTGAGCACAGCTTACTCAATACTGAGTAAGTATTGAGAAAGCTGTGCCTTAAGTTAGTGAACTGTGAATTCCCGCATCTCGCCCCGAAACATCAGTCCTCAGTTCGGATCCGTGGAACGAATCCACTGGAACGGGTCCGCAGCCGGACTGATCCAAAGGAACTGAATTCGTCTGCGGAGTTGGACAGCCCATTTCTAAAGCGAATGACTGAGGAAGAGGCAGTTCAGAGAGCTGCCTGTATCGACGCGCCCCAAAATGGACGTGCAGAGCGGGGAATCAATCGCGCCACGGACCGAGGTTACTCAAAGAAGTACTCATTTTCAGAGAGAGGCATATGACAAGATTAGTAAATGGTATTGAGAAAATATCAGTTTCTCTTCGGCACTTTAACCGAAGATGATAAAGCAGAAATTATTGAACAGTTTAAAGTTTAAAATAGAAATCTATATAATTTAGAAACCCATATTCTGTAACCACTTTCAAAAGTTTTTAATGAGACAATATCAGCCTTATCAGATAATCAACAAGAATTCGATAAACAAATTAAGGAATTAAAACATGATTTTGAACAATCTAACATTAGATTCATTGGAAAACAAATAATTGATAACAGAAATTCACTGTTAACATTGATTGATGAAATTTGTATAGCCATCTCTTTCTCTACATTAAAAACAGTATACAGGGTTATCCACATAATATTCTACCCCTCTTAACTGTTTTATTCTTTGATATAAAAAAAATGTTGAATACGAAAGTTGTAGGAAATATTACTGCGATCTCAGACATGTATTTAGAAAAACAATCGAATTTCGCATTTTGGAGATCTAGACCAAACTTATGTTTTTTTTTTTTTTTTTTAATGGAACATGTCAAACGTTATTTCCCATGACTTCACCTTAAAGACCACCCACTTTGAAGACATCAATAAAATAATTATTCAATCTAGTCACTCACTATTTTCAATTAACGCTGTAGAAATATTACCAGAGGAAAAGTTTAATTTATTATGGATTCCTTTTATTATTACATTAATTCTTCTAGGTTTAACAATAACTTATATTTGCTTCAAAAAACAAATTACTAAATTACTACCAAGAATGCGAAGTCCAGATGTACAAATGGTGCCCCCAGGTCTCCATTGGTACATTTTAAAGAGGGAGGAGTGATGTCCCCTGTATATTATTTATTTTTATCTTTACATTCATTACAAACATAATAATACATATTAAGTCCACATTAATAATGGCGTAGATAAATAAAATGCTGCTAAAGCAAAATTGCAGTAATATATAAACAATGTAATATCATATGCAAACCAGTTAAATTGTACTTACGGTCAAATGCTGATGTTGTGATTTACTTAATAAAGACTTGCGAAATAATCTGTGATTAATTTCAAAGTTAAAACTCGAGTATATAGGCTAGAGCAATAAGGACCTACACGGACTTAACTTTACGCAAATAATGGTGTTTAACCATATTCTTATTTTAAGAACCCTTAAGCCGGCCCTGCGCGCCAGCTAGTCTGTTCTCACTCTGCCTTATGCAGATGATATTTTAAATAGGATTTTTCCCGCGAGGGGGAGCATATGTATGTATATCTTGACAGCCGAGCATGCCATTGCTTCTTCGCTGTTTGTATCAATTAATCATTAAAGTTTCATAAAAAAATACACGTTCAAATGATTGGAAAAGCCCAGTAATCAACATTGGTCCTTCGAGCCGGATAACCAGTACTACAGTGTTATCAGTACAAGAAATTCAACAAATATATCATATAAAACAACAATACAGAGGAAGCGTCGTTCTAAGCATCAGTATCAAGGTCAGAGTCTTTCCTTTTTTACCACATTCCGCATTCGTTTAAAGTCGATTTGTTTGCATGTAGTATATTTTATATATCTTTTCGCGTTTTTTTTTTGCAAGGAACGTCATTGTAAATTAGAAAACTTTGCGTTTAAGTACTGTACTTATAACATAATAAAATGTCCGATACAGAATTAAAAGTATTACGAGCATGTAGGGGATTGCTAAAAGGCCAAATCACGCGATTTGAGACATTTTTAAAAGGTTTAGCTACAAATGACGCAAAGATAAGTCAAACTAAAATGCGTTTAGACAAATTGTCACTAGTGTGGAGCGCCTTTGATGAGGTACAAACAAACATTGAATTAATAGATAACAGTGAAACTGAATCAAGGGAGCGAGATGAATTTGAAAATCATTACTTTCAGGTCGTAGACATTGCGAATAATAAACAAAAAGTTTCATTATCTCAAACCTCGCCATCACAGCCTGTTCAGAATGTACAAATTGACGTAAAGCTACCGCAAATTAAATTGCCAGAATATAGTGGAGCTTACGAAGAATGGTGCCAATTTGAGGATACATTTAATTCATTAATAAATAATAATCCAAATCTTACGGCCATTCAAAAGTACTATTATTTACAATCAGCATTAAGAGGTGAGGCCAAACAAGTTATTAGTTATTTAGAGACATCCGCAGCAAACTACCAAACTGCATGAAATTTATTAAAAACGCGATATGCAAATAAGAAGGTAACTATTCGTAATCATTTATAGAACATTTTCGAGTTGCCCAACACTACTGCAAACTCTTATAAATCTTTAAGGCATTTCCTTGATCATTTTCTAAAACATTTTAAGGCCCTTGAAAATTTAGGACTTTCATGTGATATGATTTTAACACACCTACTATTGACAAAATTAGACCACGCGTCTAAACAAGAATGGGAATCTGTAACGAATAAAATAGAATCACCAACTACAACACAATTTATAGATTTTATTACAATCAGATGTCAACTTCTAGAATCGTCGGACACAAAGTATCAAAATACACATCTAAAAAGATATGACAATAAAACACAATCACACGTTGCAACTAGTGATAACTCGAATTTCAAAAACGCAAATTGCGTATTTTGCAATGGAAACAATCACTACATATTTATGTGGAAAAAATTTCTCGATTTGGACAAACCAGCTCGGTTAGAAGAAGTAAAAAATAAAAGGCTTTGCACTAATTGTTTAAAATTAGGTCATAACCATTTTGAGTGTCAAGCAAGTTGCTGCAAATTATGCAATAAAAACATAACTCACTACTTCATTTTGATAGGGTAAATAATATTTTTCAAGCTAATCAAAATAATCAGATTTCTAATGATAATTTTTCACAAGAGCCAGCTAGCAATAATCAAAGTAACCAGTCCAACTTTGTTCAAGAACAAATGTCCGCGAATACGGAGAACATACAAAATCTTTCAATTTCCACTCATTGCAGCAAGCAAACAAATAAATGTTTTGTTTTATTATCTACCGCTGTCGTTTATATATTTTATAGTGAAAATAAGCCGGTAAAATGCCGCGCTCTCTTGGATAATGGTTCTCAATCCTCATTTATGACTAAACATTTACTTGAAAAATTAAATTTAAATTCAACATCTATAAATTCACCTGTTATTGGCATAAACACTTCATCCATTAATATTTCTCGTAAAACAACAGCCACAATTAAATCGCTGCATAATGATTATAATTCAGAAATTTCATTTTTAATATTAAACAAAATAACGGAGAACATTCCGCAGTATACAATAAATTATACATAACTTAATGTTCCTAAAAACTTAAATATGACGGATCCCGAATATTACAAAAGTAGTCCCATTGATATTTTAATAGGTTCTAGTATATTTTTTGAACTTTTGAGTGTAGGTCAAATTAATTAGGACACGGGAAACCAATATTGCAAAAATCTGTATTAGGGTGGCTCATAGCAGGTCCTATAAACATTCCAGCAACTTATACAAACATATTGCTTGTCATTCTATTACAAATGAGGAAATTAATGAACATATAGAAAAATTTTGGTCAATAGAAGAAGTTTCACAAAGGAAAATTTACACCAAGGAAGAATCGGAATGTGAGAATCACTTCTTATAAAACTTTCAATGCGATCTTATTACCGGACGTTTTATGGTAAATTTGCCATTAAAAGACAGCTACAAGGATTTAGGTGAATCACAAAACTCGGCTATAAAAAGATTTTATTCGTTAGAGTTAAAATTATTGAAAAATAGCGATTTACGCGCACGATATGTAGATTTTATGTATGAATATTTAAGCTTAGGCCACATGACCGAAATTAACCCTAACAATGACATCAATTTCATATCGTTTTATCTGCCTCACCATTGTGTAATGAAGGAATCGTCTCTTACGACAAAGGTACGCGTTGCATTTGACGGATCGGCTAAATCCTCTAGCAATCTATCTTTAAATGACGTTCTTAAGGTAGGTCCCACAGTTCAGGACGATCTTTTTAATATATTAATTCGATTTCGGAAACACAACATTGTATTAACTGCAGACATAGCTAAAATGTACAGGCAGATAGAGGTGCATCCATCTCAGCGACATTTGCAAAGAATAGTGTGGCGTTCGGAGCCTTCAGAGCCATTGCGTCATTTTAATTTAAATACAGTTACGTATGGCACGTCATCTGCATCTTTTTTTGTCGACGCGTTGTTTGCGGCAATTAGCACGTGAAAATGAAAATAAATATCCTGTAGCTTCTCAGACGATCATGCAATATTTGTATGTCGATGATTTATTAACAGGAACGCAAGATATTATTTCAGCACAAAATTTATTTAAAGATTTGAACGCAATAATGCAAAGTGCATGTTTCGAACTCAGACAATGGGTTTCAAATGATTTAACCGTTTTTCAACAACGAGACATAAATTATAATAAGGATTTACAAAATTTCATTATAACAGTCGATCAAAATTGTAAAACAGGCTAGGTATATGTTGGAATGCTGAAGACGATAAATTTCAGTATACAAATAACAAATGGAGCAATCATACTCAGGTCACTAAACGTCAGATTTTATCTATAGTTTCACAAATATTCGACCCCCTCGGACTGGGGGTCCAGTCATTGTAAAAGCCAAAATTATATTAGAACGTTTATGGTTACTTAAATTAGACTGGGATGAATCCATTCCATTGGACTTATTTACCGAATGGCAACAATTTTATAAGCAACTACCTTCATTAAATAATTTAATTATACCTAGACAAATCACATTATCCTCTTTCATTGAGGCGCAAATTCATGCATTTTCTGATGCCTCTCAGACGGCATATGGTACATGTATTTACCTGCGCACCCGATCTGCATCAGGTGAAGTTTTAGTTCGGCTCATACCAGTAAAATCTCGCATAGCTCCATTGAAAGTGCTCACGATTCCACGTCTTGAACTTTGTGGCGCATTACTTATGGCTAAATTAGTGAAAAAGGTCATAGCCGCACTAAAAATGGAAATTCATAGTACATTTTATTGGTGTGATTCTACAATTGTCCTGTCATGGTTACTGATCGACCCGGGCAAATTAAAAACATTTATATCTCATCGTGTATCTGAGATTCAGCAGATTTCAAACGTATCTCTATGGCGTCATGTATCATCAGGAGAAAATCCTGCAGACTTAATATCACGCGGAGTCGATTCAAGTCAGCTAATTGACACATCGCCATGGTGGCATGGGCCCACTTGGCTCAATTCACAACCATCAGTTTGGCCCCAAAATAATTATACTTTAATGGCTGATATACCTGAATTAAAATTAAATATTATAACTCATACTTGTTTAAGTGAGTCATCAGATTTTAATATTTTTGGTCGATATTCATCTTATTCCAAACTTCAACGTATAATAGCGTATTGTATTCGATTTATTAACAATTTAAGATCAATTAAAGAAAATAGGTATTTCGAAAAGTTAACTATATTGGAAATCAAACAAGCCGCAGTTGTTTTAATATGACTCACGCAAGCCCATGATTTCACCCCGGAAATAAATTTACTTGATAAAGGTAAATCAGTTCAAGGCCATAGTCAAATTGCCGCTGTTGATCCATTTTTAGACGATAACAAAATTTTAAGAGTTGGCGGTAGACTACAAAAATCTCAGTTAACTTACGATCATAAACATCCTTTTATTTTGCCTGCTAAGCATAAGTTGACTGAGCTTATAATTCAACATGAACACCTACGTAACTTTCATTCTGGTGTACAAGCAACGTTAAGCCATGTTCGACAACAGTATTGGCCATTAAATGGAAGGCAAATTACACGCAGTATTCTAAGACGGTGCATAACTTGCTTTCGAGCTAGGCCAGCAAATATAGTTCAAAAAATGTCAAATTTACCTTCTAAAACACCATCCAGACCATTTCAAATTCGTGGTATTGATTACGCCGGACCTTTTTCCATAAAAGATGGCAAAATTTAGAAATCGCAAATTTATAAAGGCCTACATATGCATCTTTGTTTGTTTCTCGTCAAAGGCAGTACATCTAGAACTAGCTACCGATCTAACAAAGGAAAGCTTTTTAAATGCATTAAAGCGTTTTATATTGCGTCGTGGCATTTGTAGTCAAATCTACTCTGACAATGCAACTAGTTTTGTAGCAGCCAACAAGGAACTTAAAAAAATTATCAGTAATGATTGAATTTGTTAGTTTATTTGAAAGACTTGGTCGTTTCAATGGCGGGGGTATGTTTAACCATATTCTTATTTTAAGAACCCTTAAGCCGGCCCTGCGCGCCAGCTAGTCTGTTGTCGCTCTGCCTTATGCAGATGATATGTTAAATAGGATTTTTCCCGCGAGGGGGAGCATATGTATGTATATCTTGACAGCCGAGCATGCCATTGCTTCTTCGCTGTTTGTATCAATTAATCATTAAAGTTTCATAAAAAAAATACACGTTCAAATTATTGGAAAAGCCCAGTAATCAACAAATGGTATCAAAAAAAAATTATAAAATATAATATCAGACTAATTTGAAAATGTTTTTAATCTCTATTCAGCAATATAAAGTTTTTGAGTGTCCCTGTTTTTAAATATTATACATTTAGTATTACTTAAGCTTTACTGTAAATATTTTAAAGTTAAATAGTTCGATCAAAAGAGGAGCCAGCTGGTGCGCCGCGATGTGGCTATAGTGGCGAAGTTGTCGAAATTGTCGAAACGTTTTGCATTGTTTCTAGGTTGATCTGATTAATTTACTACCTTTTTTTTTCTCGAGGGGAAAATCTTCAAAAGACACCTGGCCTCTGGTGTTCTGTTATTGTTTGGTCAGGTAGTGTCGGATTCGTATACGCCTACCGACTGAAAATCCCCCACTATCCTATCAGTGTGATGCCAAAGAGGAACCGCTCTCGCTTTACTTCTCCTCGGCATATCAATCAGGATACTTACTCACTCCCCACTTCCCTTTCCTCCTTCTCTTTCTCCTTCATAATGGACGTTACCATCTGATCCACCACTGTCTATCTTTCTCTGCTCTCGAGCATGATTGGGATCATGTTGTCTGCAATGATAGCATGCCTATCTTTTGCTCTGCAGCTCTCCTTTCTCTTGTCCGCCTTTTGCAGCTGAACACTGTGTGGCCGGCATCGTCGACCTCTCCACAGGACCAGCACTCTCTGCTCTCGCGCTTGCCTATATCCAATAGGTAGTCCGCGAAACAGCCGTGACCAGTAAGGACCTGGGTTAAGTAATACCCGACATCGCCATGTGCCCTTTCGCACCATGGCCTTATGTCCGGGATTAGCACCTTCGTCCATCTCCCTTGGGGCTCCGCCTCCCATCTTTCCTGCCAGTGTTCCCATAGGCCCTCCCTTGCTGCACCTCTGTCAGCGCCTCCGTACACCTCCTTTACTACCTTATATTGTTTTTTAATTATCTTGTTTTTTGAAATAGAGTTTAGATTTTAAATAACCCCATAAAAATAATCAAGCGGGGTCTAATCTGCAGAAAAAGCTGGCCACTCAATTTCTGTATCTACCGATCCACCTATTGTAAGGTTTTTAACATTAGCTTTTATTACCAATGCAATATGAGGTGTAACTTTTATCTGATACTTGATTATATACAAGCATATTTTAAAACATACAAACTTAATTTGCTTAAATACATAATAAGTACTGTATATACAATACATGAAACTTAAAATAACTCATATTGAATGACATTTGAAAAGATTTCTAATTCTCTAATTAGAAAGCTTTACAAATATCATAGCACTATCATTCTACTTAGACATTTTAAGAGAATGATTGTTTTTCCAAGGGGATTGGAAGGTAGACAAAATTCAACTCAGACAATATAATTTTTCAAATTTCATTGTCAAGTTTAAATTTTCACTTAAAAATCATAAATTATGTAGAAAATTAATTTATTCATTACTTTTGGACTACAATGTATAATTAATTATACATTGTATGTTAAATAAATCACTGTTATTTATTGGAATTTAAATTATACGCTCATTACTACTAAAATAAACATATAAATGCACTATAGTGAAGAAATGGATTTGGTACATGAAATTTTTGATGACAATGGTGATGATATTGAAATTACTTATTTCAAGAAAAAATAAATTCAGAGTACTATGCAAAAGGAAAAGATAGACAGTAGCTCATTATCATTTTTTTTCACTGTTTACATATTTTTCTATTTGCGAGACGATTATTTCAAAATATAAATGATTTTCAAATAAGTTCTATATTGTACTCAAACTAGAAACCAATGCAAAATGGAAATTATTTAAAACCCATTTCCCTTTTTAAGACGGTTGCCTCCTATGTAGAAAATTCAATATTAGATATTCAGTCACACTGGCATTTAAAATAATCTTTCTAAAAATAAACAGTTTTAAAACTATAAGAATATCTCTATCTCGAAATTGAGTGGGCGAGAAAAAATAAACCAACACATAAATTCAGAATATATGTTTTATGCGACAGTTTTACTTTTTTCCATTTTTCTCAAATAGTCCATCATCGTGCTTTCTCATGACCCATGGCCAGAGTGGAGTGTGTCCTATCCACCTCTAAATCAATAAATGTCGTTTGGTAGACGTTCCTAATCAGAATTAGTCCAAACTCGATCGATCCGACACGATTTAATTGAGTGATCGTGCTAACAAAAATAATTTCTCAAATAGTCCACAATTGTGCTTTCTCGTGACCCATGAACATGGTACAGTGTGTACTATCCACCTAAAAATCAATAGATGTCGTCTGGGAGACGTCCCCGATCAGAATCAGTCAAAACCCGATCGATCCGACACGATTTAATTGAGTGATCGTGCTAACAAAAACAATTTCTCAAATAGTCCACCATTGTGCTTTCTCATGACCCATGAACATGGTAGAGTGTGTACTATCCACCTCAAAATCAATAGGTGTCATCTGGGATACATCCCCGATCAGAATCAGTCAAAACCCGATCGATCCGACACGATTTAGTTGAGTTATCATGCTAACAAGAATAAATGCCGACGACAACGACACACACATACACAAAATGGTTTTAAAACCATTTGCTTTTGTTTTGTTTTTAGGCCGAGAAACGAAAAATATACCCTAGAAAAAAATTTCTTTTACACGATTACATTACTTTTCCGCGTATAGTGGAGTGCGGAAAAATAAAAATATTACTCAATTAAAACTAACTCTGTGCTAGACTATTATCTTAGACTATTATCTTATACCAGCGGTGGCTAAATCTTAATCACTACGGGCGACCTATTTTTTAAATTATAGGCGGCGATTTACCAACATCGTATCTATTAGGTGATTATAAGAAAAGTAGTAATGTGAAGCCAAAAATAAGTTTAAATTTAAAATAAACATGGGTAATATACATATATTCAATATCAAGTTATTTTAATAAGAGAAAATAATGATTTTTTATCACAAACTAATTAGTTTATAAATATGATGATACATTTTATTTTCGTATTATTTCATTCATAAACATACTGCCAAATGGTCATCTATCAAACGAGAGAGATGTATATTGTTTTGATTGCATTCATGATAGAAATGTTGTTTCGCAGAGGTAAGTAGAACCGAAAGAGTTGTTAAAT
Source organism: Rosalia funebris (assembly GCA_037954035.1). Taxonomy (NCBI): domain Eukaryota; kingdom Metazoa; phylum Arthropoda; class Insecta; order Coleoptera; family Cerambycidae; genus Rosalia; species Rosalia funebris. The sequence continues at coordinate 33,643,016 of JAZFAV010000021.1, forward strand.
TTGCTACACATCTACATAAACATGGATATTTTTCTTCACAAAGTAAATTCCAATAACTATTTTGAGATTTTTGAGAGGCCCTTGATTTCAAAAATATATCATATTTTAAGTTAAGGATTTCATTTTCAACTAGTATTTGGTCCACATCTTGGTCTACATTGGTTTCTTCTATGTTTATTCCATCATTGGGAATGACATGAATAATATTATATTCTCTGTTTTTGAAATACCTTTAAATCTTCTATCAAACCCATTTTGCAACAGAGACATCTTATTCGAATATTGATCGTATTCATACGAGTATGAGCTTTTATCTGTAGATTTAGCTGCCATATTTTCGAATTATTTTAAATCTGCTCTCCTCAGTTGTGTTTCTAGGAATGTAAGTTTTCCCTTGAATGCATTCACGTCGCTAACCATTTCAGTCAATGTTTTGTTCTTCCCTTGAAGTTGCAAATTTAATTCTTTTAACTTTCCTGTAATGTCAGAGAAAATCAAGCTACGCAACCACTTATCATCTTCCAACTGATGATATAATTTATTAACAGTTGCCACAAATTCTTTAATTCCAGGCAAAAGATCCAAGAATCTTATTAAAAACTTGGATTACACAGCTTAGCTACCTTACGCCAGTGTGTAATAGTAGTTCCCAGAGGTCAGATTCATATTCCTCTAGTAATGCTCTGAATCTGCGTCTTTGCAAACTGCTTCCACGAATAGAATAAACTATTTGGAATGCAAAATTCATCACATCATCTGAACTTAATGTCGAGGAAACGGAATCCTGGACCTCGTTTTAATTTATACTTTCGCTCGAAGTGACGTATTGGCCACGCCCCTCTGGGTATACTCAGATCGACCCCGTCAAGCGATCACGCCACCCTGACGTCACGATCAGCTTGTACGACGGAGCCGGATCGGAGAGTATAAATTCCGGAGGTTTTGGCGAATTCGATCTTGCTTAGTTGCGCTTCGAGTGACCTATATCTAATATATGCGTTTACTTGCACAAAGCTAAGCTTTTCAGTTATACCTGCGACCTGGATATTTTATGTGGCCCTGCCCATAAAATTTCTACAACAAAAGAATAGCGTTAAACAATCCAACAAAAGAGATTTTAAATAACCGTTCATCCAACATCCAGTACCTTGCAAAAGGGTACTGAAATCCCACGGTTCCATACCGTTGGATCGACGAGGGCCCACGCCCATCCGCGAATATTTTAATTCCTCCGAGGGACCCAAGCGAACGAAACTTCCGCGTACTTTAAACCGTAGTGTTTCTGCACGTTCGCCAACGACTGTGTGCGTCAGTGTAACGTCGCGACGGAGTTCAACGATTCCTAGGTCCCGAGTCGGGGATCGCCGTTGAGACGCCGGGAGTGTGCGCCTGTTAGCAGATACGACCGGAGGCCAATAGGGTGATCAAACTAGACGAATTGGATTGGGGTAAGTCTGTTCCATTTTAATTCCCTAGCTTGCAAGCCCTACCACTCGACACTGTGAAGAGACCCCCCGGAACAACACTCGCAGATAGATTCCCGTTCCCAGTAGGCTTTAACGTAGCAGATTACAATACGTAGGTTTAAGAAAGCGAAGGTTCGAATTTATAAAGAAATTGTCTGAAAGAAATTGTCTGAAAGAAATTGTCTAAATATAAATTGTCTATCCCGTACCGATCGATAATCATATTTACGATCCGCCCATTGGTTATATATATTTTACATTCATACGAGATATATCAAAAATATCGATATACGAGGTACGGTCGGAAAGTTGAATCTAGTAAACGCATCCAACGATGGAAACGCGCCGCGGCAGGAAGCCAGCGGAGTCCGAGCGAGACCCGGCTACTGCTGTCCAAGGGAAGCACCCCCACGCAACGGGAAGAGAACGGGAACCTCCCCAAACACCGAGGAGCGCCAACCAACAGCGGTCCGTGCCTGAACCAAGGATCAGCGCGACTAGCCGGATCCAGGAGGCATCCCAGCGAACCTCAGGGGCGTCCACCCCGATGTCATCATCGCGTCGCGTCGAACGGGGACACGACGTGAAGGGGATGCTCCAGGAAGAGCAACGTGTACGTTGAGTCATCGAGGAACCCTCCGTACTCCGTACACGGGCGCCCCCATCACCTACCATCGTTCACCCCCGAGGGGATGAAAGCGAGCTAGAAGAAAGGGATGGAGCGAGAGGAGGAGCCTCCTATGAAGAGGCGGGCACGCGACGTCGACATTAATACGTTTAAGTACAATACCTGCTGACGGATAATGCAATGGTAGTTGGTAAATCTTGTGATATTATTATTACTTTTACAAAGACTTATAAATCCATTATGATTCTCAACCATTAGTCGTAATAAATACGAGTTTATGTATTGGAAAATGGTAAAGAAGCAGAAGCTTACATGACATGATGGCTACTATCACTATTGGTAAATTCGTTATGATCGATACAAACACGTCGTAACTAAATCGTATTAAATAACCATCGATTATGTGATGAGTGATGACACTTTCTGCAGAGTAGAAGGTAGCCAATTATAGCGAAATGTGACTTCTAAAACTCAAAACGGCCACAAATAGGTTCGCTATGCGCTACGGTCGCCACATGAGTTTATATAACCTACAACTTACAAGTCAACTCTTGTTTACCCGTTGGGTTTTGAAGAGAGACTGTCGTCGATAATTGATTAACTTCCAGATTGTAGTCCATTGTATCTGTCGCACCGCTTGTCTCACAAGCTGTGTGAGACAGCCATTAGATATGTGTATAGTTTATATTCATCCCTATTTGCCAAATAAAAAATTCCAAACGGCTTTTATCTCATACCGTGGCTTGCCGTTTATTGGCAAGATAAGAGTTTTTTATTTCTTTTTTATTTTATTGCAAATAGCGATGAAATGAATAGTATATATCAACAGCCGGGCGACTAAAATAATTACGCGGTCTACGCTTTGGCCACCCCTGATTTATACTAAATATATGTATATTTATTTCTAATATTACGTATTAAAATGTTTTATAAATTAAATACATAATCATCTTGGTACTTTTCTACTTAGTTATTGATGCGGATTAAATCAAACTTAGCAAACAATAACAAACATTAAATATTGGCTTCTTCATGACAAATAAATTTTTGCCGAACAATGTAGTTACATTTAAAATATTGATTAATAAAAGCTTAAAATTACTTTTCACTCTTATCCTACTTATCGTATAAGTTTTAAACTGGAAGAGGTTTAGAGGATTTTAGAGAATTTCCGGTGTTTTCGGATTTTCCGATGGGGAAAATTTAAATTAGGAACTTCAACTTGGCATTTTACATTTAGATTGTATTTTTTTAAAACTCTATTTGATTTAAAAATATTTTAAATATTAATCTCAATATTAACGCGTCGCTTACAATTAGTTTGTTATTGTACATTTCAATATAGACTAATTTATGACATTAAATCTTTGGGATCACAACGGTCATAAGAGGACATTTAAACATGAAACACCCACGGTACAAATTATCTTAGTTCATTTAATTAGTTTTTATTATGCTGATATGCTGAATCTGATTCTGATTTTGAGTCTGATTAACCAAAAATAGTAAATTATGTAGATGTCACGTCGTAATAATAAATATTTTCATCTACGTACTCAGATTTTAAATTAATTTATTATTACACTTGTCAAGAGTAGGGAAAAGTGTGAGATTTTCTACGTATGTATAGAAAAAAGAGTGAGGCAGGAAGGAAATAATGGAAAAAGGAGTATGCAATGCGACTACGCTAAATGCTAGGTAAAGACCAGGCTATTTACTGCGCACCTCGTGGGCGGTCCCATATTGCAGTTTTGAGACATGTTCCTATTCTTGACAAGCTTGTACCTATATTTGTAGAAAATTATCAGAAGTGTTTCATTACGTTCAGTCTCAATAGTATATTTTAACACATCCTACTGAAGTGTACATACGGTTACAATCTCGGTATTTTTATTATAGCATTTTTATTAAAAATCATTTAATAAAAATACTGTAGCAACTAAAAACAAAAAACTTTAACAGAGAAGTGATGATTTGACAAAAATAAAACGATAAGAGAAAGTAAAACAAATAATTATTATTAATAATACAAATTAGTGAAAAAAACAATAATTACAGTAACAAGATAATTGCTTATTGTACATACATCACATAAAACGATAATTATAAAATGAAAATTATCCAATCCTCTTTCATTTTGAATAGTTGTTTGCCATTCTAGTTGGCTACTCTTCTAATCAGTTATGGAGAGCTGACTTCACGACAAGCTTGTGTTATTTTGGTATAAGGTCCTTCTCCGCTTTGTTTTATAAATGTTATTCTTAATAGTTCAATTGAAATAAAAATCTAAGTGTGTAATATCATGGAATCTAGGAGGCCGTAGCTCAAAAGGACTATTTATTCCTGCTCAATGTATTCTAAAATGTTTTCTCACGTATTAACGAATAATTCAGGAAATGGGAATTAAAGTAACATTTGATATTCTGCCATTTATTATAAAGATTTTCAATGGCATTTTATAAATTTCAAATCAGAAAATGTAATTGAATGTTGGTATTTAATTCTCTTTAAATTATTAAAGAAACAAGTGAATACTAATTAAAACATAATTTTTTTTCTAAAATTTCACAGCATTATTTTCTTGTTAGTAATTAATAATCCTTACAATTATTATCTCAGTAAATATTCTCTATAACCCAGTATTTACAGTGTTCAGCAGCTACCACCCCATTCGTCATAAATTTGATTTCATCACTCAACAAAATTTTGTTCAGGGTTATTCGAAAAAAAATATCTTGGACAACATAACAACATATAATCTTTCATTTTCAACCTCAAATTCTCCTTGTTGAGTTGAAGGAAAAGGATTTTGACATAGGGAGGCTACTTACAATAAATTTATTATTTATATGTTTTAGTTTGCTGTTCCCAATTTTTATCGACTATAATTGAAATAGTTTTTATGAACAACTCAAAGTACCAAATGTATATTCTTTGTAATTATTACTGAAACTATTAAAAAAGGAGTGTGCGTCCCTAACATTTCTAATATTTGTGCAAAAATGTATGTGGAACAAAATGGATGGAACCATTAGGTAATTGTCGTAAGTTGTACAAGATTTGTATCCATACGATTTAAATCATACATACAATGTGCATTATATAATGTCAATATAATAATTCTTGCAGCTGATAACAGCTCACGCAGCTCAGCAGGCGGGCTCATCGGTATGTAAAATGATAATTCTGTATATGTCAAATAATTCTATAAGCGTGCCCCAGTCGCGTTACTTCCAATTGTTATAATCTATTATATGCCATTCTGCCATTCTGGATCATCAGCCAACAACAACTGCGGCGTTTAACGTTTAAATTAATACTGGAGATAATTCAAAAGATCTAAATATTTGCACACTTCTATAGTAATAGAATGGACCGTTTTAATATCAGTAATTACAGATTCTATATTTCTCATCTTAAGTAAACGTTATAACTATTTTACAATATAATAGTAATTTAAAATGTTTTAGATTATTTTCTGGCTAAATTATCATATATTATGCGAATGTTTTTAGATTTGTTAAATATTTATTTCAACAACTGTTATCCTTTAATGCGAAATATTTTTTGTCTTAAGTACATTTGTAATTTTGTGAAACATTATTTATAATTCTAGCAACTAATACCAAACTTATTGAAACCATTTTCTTGCCCCAGTTTCTTTGTTGTATTATATAATAAATCAAACGGTATGTAATTATAAGTAAAAAAAAAACATGTACAATATATCTTTCCTGGTAAAATTATCTTAACAATGGCGAAAAGAGGATTCAGCGCTATATTCTCTTGTCTGTCTACCGGATAGTAAAGATAGTAAAAATCGTTTATAGTCATATCATTTGGTATAAAGCGAAATAATGCCTACTACCATTTCTTTGACTTTATTTTTCACTTCCACTTATTATGAACTCGATACATCTGATAAAGGATCAACTTATCTTTATTAATCCATATTAATTATTATAGAAATTTGAGTTATTATATTGTTCACAGATCCTGTTTTCTTTCTTGGCTAGCGTTTATAAGAATATTTGTTTTTACACAATATTTCATTGTCTAAATTAGTTTCCAGAGTTACTTGGTTATTGTCATGCCAACATGTCAGAGTTATTAGTTATGAGTATAATAGGGACTAGATCTTATAGTATCCACAGCAAATCTGGTATGGTTTCATAGGGGTTCTAATAATAATAAGGAAAGTGAGGTGATAAAGTTACCAATAAATATTATACTCTTGTTTTGTAAAAAAAAAAAATATGATCTTTTTAATATTCTAAGTCTTTCTATTACTTTTGTCTCTCGCTTCAGTATATACAGACACCTTTCAAATGTACTATCAAACGATACCAATTTGATATAAAATTGGTATCGTTCAATCTAATGTTCAAGGTTACAAGGAATATACTATTTCATACCATGCCTGCATGGTTTTCTTCAACTGAGAAATATGTTACTAGAAAGGGAATGAGTTCAGTAGGTACCACTAATATTAATCATTACCTGATACATGTTGATGAATATATAATAAAAAATTGAACGACATATCAAATAATTTACTTCTGCTGGTTATTTCTTACCCGAACTTATTGATTTTGTTGCAAATGCAAAAGGATTATAATATAATAATATAGTTTGGCTTTTGTCAAAGAGAACATATTCATATACTCGACCAATATCAGTTAATTACATATTATATATTGTTTTAATTATATAATGTTCTTTGATTCTTGATTTTGATTGTCACAGATAATATATTCACAAAAATTTATAAGCACTCACTTGATTAAAATAATTTAAAAATTCCATGTACTTTTTTGTTGTATAGTATATATTTTTGTTGTATAGCATATACAAATTTATAATCAGTACTTTTACATTTTTACTTTCATTTATAATTTATTTACCTGGCTGTGTTATTCGACACGGCAGAACTACCGTACTTCCAGTAGCAATTCGGTATGTTTGTCCAAGAGTAACGAACGCTGGTGGTTTGCCCTCATTGATTAATGGATCTAAATCGTCTACTCCTAGATATGTTTGTGACCCTGAAAGAAAATACAGCGTGTTATATTATATATATATATATATATATATATATATATATATATATATATATATATATATATATATATATATATATATATATATATATATACATATATAGATATAGGAATAAATCGATATGAACAGGTATAGATAGGGGTATCATCTGAAATGCGAATTTTATGCCTTATGTCATTTGTGAATGAAAGATATTGGTTGGGAAGCAACAACACATCAAAAATCTTTACGAAGGGAAATTAATTGTTGAAATTAAGTTTAGAAATATCGCTGCACTTAATTTGGGCTGTGTTAGATTGTAAAGGAGATTGACAAGCGGATTGTGTTTCAAAATATGTATATGTGTGTGTATATATATATATATATATATATATATATATATATATATATATATATATATATGTTATATGCTAAAATATAATACAAGTTTAAGCCATCTAGACATATTAATGTCAATATTGCGTAATATGAAACCTATTATCAAGCGATAACAGCTCCCTCAGTAACTAAAGCATTTCCCATGCGAAATGCAAACATAACACATTTTCCAATAAAGGTCCTTGAACGACAAAAAGCGTTCTCATGTAAAACGCAAGCACAGCATATAACTCCCAGAATGCTTATGCTTGCGTTAACAAAGAAATGTTATAAATATAAGTTACACCAAAATATCACACACTTGTTACATGTCATTTCGTTCTTAAACTTTAACTTATCATTTTCAATCATAAATCCAAGTCGTATCTACAATTGTTTAAATTATTTTTTAAAAAGTGAAATTTAATTTAAGTGATATAAAATTGGCGCAGTCGGTAAGATTTGAAGAACACCCTGTATAGGAGCCTAACTGTCGAAAACCACCTGAAGAACAAGGACAACACTCCAGAAGTGCCTAACTCCAGGAAACGGGTCGCCAGAATAAGGAGAACTTCAGTACGGGTGGCGGATTCAATCCCTTACTCAAAGAAAGAACCAACTTCCCCACAGAACCAACAGATGAATAGCTTCGTGTAAGTACTTATTGAATCATCTCGTTTAAGTGTAAAAATATATATTTAATAATTGTATCTATTAATTGTTCGCGAAAGGTACAATTCTATTGTCTTTCCCCATTGCAATTTAAAATAAATAAATAAATAAACTTAAACATTTAAATTAGTTTATGCCAGTAATTACTAGAAATATGGCTCTACAACAGCAACAAAACCAGCCTCAGCAAGAAGTTGTTGAACCCTATAAATTAAATGAAATTTTCTCTATCGTACCTGAATATGACGGTAATCAAATTAATTTAAATACATTTATAAATTCTTGTAAAACCGCGTATGACATGTCAGTTGGTAACCAGAAGGTACTATTAACTGTTCATATAAAAAATAAATTGAAAGGTCGCGCATCTGAACTAGTCAACTCTAGAAACCCAGTGACATGGGATGAAATAAAAACTTTATTAGAAAATCATTTCGGTGACAGCCGAGATTTAACGTCTTTAATACAAGATTTGCAAAGGATGCGACAGCTTCCCGGCGAATCTCCGCTTACATTTATCGCACGTCTACAGACACATGTAGCAAAAATGCACGCTTCTGTGCATAAACAACGGTTAACACCAGCTCAAAAACAAGCCCAAATTCAGTTAACCGAAGGTATGGTTTTAAATACCCTACTCACAGGGTTAGAACCTAAAATTGCGCATGTTGTTAGGGCAAGTGATCCAGCGGATATGTTAACGGCAATTACGAGAGTTCGTAGAGAGCTCCAACTAAATTATTTTGAAAATCAGAAATTAAATCGTCATAATAATATACGCAATACAAATTCGTCTTTGCCTCCAAAACAATGTTCATTCTGTAAGCGCACTGGACACATCGCCAGTGAGTGCCGTCAGAGACAGCAAAGTTCTCGACCCCCTAATTTCGGCATCCCTCAAAATTTTTCTAGACCTAATTATTACCAAAGCCCCGGAACTTCACAAAATTTTCAACAAAGACCCAACTATTATAATCAAAATTCTGGAAATTCACACAATTTACAACAAAGACCACCTGTCATCACACCAAACCCGGACTTTAACAGTTCAAGACCCCCTGCGATTCAACCGAATCCTAATTATTATAAGCCAAATTCCACCAGAAAGACGCTACATATTAACCAAAATAATGAAATAGGAAATACACAACTAAATCAAACTTTTTACGAAAATAATAATTCTGATTATTATACAGATAATAATCATTCCACAGATCCGAACTATTATACTGGTAATACTTCGGAACACGATGATACCTATATAAACTATTATACTGATAATAGTTCCTCCGAAAATTATTTTAATGAACCCTCTTTTGATACGACGCCTACAAACAATCAGGATTTTCGAACAGGTCCACCTTCCCAGTCGGACCCACCTTATCAAAAATCGATAGATTCCAACATGACGGTATTACAAACCCAATTCGGCAATATGAACTTAGACAGTTTCAACCCGAATCTGAATTTCCCGGAACAACAGTTTCTATAAGTCCTTTATTATCTGTTAAATCAAAAAATTTATATTACATCTACGACGCTACCAATACACATAGACTACTGATCGACTCAGGCCCAGGTCTATCTATATTTAAACCTAAAATTTGTCAAAATTATAGTATGAGATGTCCTGAAAATGTAACGATCCAAGGTATAACCCATCAAAAAATAATTATTAATGAATCTATTTATATTCCGTTTGATCTCAATAACCCTTTTAAAATATATATTTGCAATCTTGACATAGAATTCGATGGTCTCTTTGGTTCTGACTTTTTGGAACATTATAAGTGTATAGTTGACATAAAAAATAAAAAACTTATAACTAATTTTAAAACGATTTCGATGCATAAAGTCACAGACCAGTCTCTCTCTACAGACATACAAAATTCTACAAACCCAAACGTTCTTAATAATACTCATAGCATTTCAAATATAATTTCAATAGAACCGCGTACGGAACAAATTTTCAAACTTAAATGCCATTTGACTAATACTGAAGCTATACTGCTAGCTACAGAAATAGACAAAGTAAGACTCCCCAATGCTATAGTTCAAGTAAATGATAAAGGTGAATTTATTACATCTATAGTAAATTCAAACGCAATATCCAAAACCATCAACTTTTCGGACATAAAATTAGAACCTTTACAAAATTTCTCACTAAACAATATCAACGAAGGAAATTCTCAAACTTATATAGACAGACATCATGAAATAAAATCCCAACTCCGTCTAGATCATTTAAATGAGGAAGAAAGTGAACTAATCACTCAACTTTGTTTAGATTTCTCGGATATTTTCTACCTTGAAGGTGACCAACTAACGTTTACCAACGAGATTAAACACGCGATAGATACGAATGATGCGAAACCAATATTCACAAAATCGTATCGGTATCCCCAAATACACAAGGAGGAAGTTAAAACACAGGTGTCCAAAATGTTAGATCAAAATATTATTCGTCATTCGAATTCCCCTTGGTCCTCCCCAGTATGGGTTGTCCCCAAAAAGCTCGATGCTTCCGGTAAGCAGAAATGGCGTGTGGTTGTAGACTACAGAAAACTTAATGAGTTAACTGTAGGAGACAAGTACCCCTTACCAAATATTTCAGATCTCCTAGATCAGCTAGGCAAGTGTCAATATTTTACGACATTGGACTTGGCATCTGGGTTTCATCAGATCGAAATAGAGCCAAAAGATATCTCGAAAACCGCTTTCAGTGTGGACAATGGACATTATGAATTCGTTCGTATGCCCTTCGGACTTAAGAATGCTCCTTCCACCTTTCAAAGGGTGATGGACAATATCCTTTTAGGTATCCAGAATGAAAGATGTCTCGTATATATGAATGACATCATCATATACTCCCCAACCGTACACGAACACCTCTCTCGTCTAACAGAAGTGTTCAAACGTCTTCGCGATGCAAATTTAAAGATCCAGCCAGATAAGTGCGAATTCCTCCGTAAAGAAGTCGCGTATCTGGGCCACCTCATAACTAAAGAAGGAGTTAAACCGAACCCCGATAAAATATCATGCATTCAAAATTTTCTCCAGCCTACTAACCAAAAAGAGATCAAATCCTTTCTCGGTCTGGCAGGCTATTATCGAAGATTTATCAACAATTTCGCTAAATTATCTAAACCACTCACCAAATTGTTACAGAAAGATGTCCCTTTTGTTTTCGACTCCGAATGCAAGAAATCCTTTGATGAATTGAAACAATCTCTCATCTCTACCCCAGTTCTTATCTATCCGAATTTCGACGAAACCTTTCTACTTACCACTGATGCCAGTGCCTTTGCCATCGGAGCAGTGCTCTCACAAGACCCCATTGGTAAAGATTTACCAATTGCTTTCGCTTCAAGGACACTCTGTAAAGCCAAAACCAAGTACTCGACCATAGAGCGTGAACTCCTCGCCATTGTTTGGGCCGTGAAACACTTCCGTCCTTACATATTTGGTCGAAAATTCAAGTTAATAACCGATCATAGACCCTTAACATGGCTCTTCTCCATAAAGGATCCCGGTAGCCGCCTAGCACGCTGGCGACTAAAACTTGAAGAGTACGAGTACGAAATCGAGTATAAACCCGGTCGCATTAACAAAAATGCGGATGCTCTTTCTCGTATAAAAATACATCACCTTCAAGACTATTCTAACTTTCAAGCTAAATTTAAACTATCAGCGTACCCTATTCAAAGACCCTCGACTTCAAAAGAACCCGATTCTGATAACCATAGTGACACGACAGAAACAACCGAAAATGACGCCGTAAAAGAATTTGAAACCTTTATAAATTTGTACAAAACAAAATCACTCATTGACTATTCCAAAATCGAATTTTCAAACGGACAACTCCTAGACAAAAGCAACAAAAATATAGTTACGTTTTTCCAACAAAACAATCTCAAAGATTTTCATTATAAAATCCTTGAAGACTTGTTCGAAGAAAACGCAGACTTTCGGAGTTTAGAATTAAATAAATTATCCAGTAAGTCAGTGCGAAATAGAAACTATTTTATCGTAGCTTTACCATATGATCCTGATACCGTTATTCAACACCTGTTTGGTACATTATACAATGGTCGTGAAACATTTAAGGACTCTGAAACATACTATATTGAAAATAACATTGACCTACCTATTCTAGAAATTTTGTCATTTTTGTTATCCGAAAAAGATGTAAAACTCAAAATTTGCCAAGATGTTACTAGGACGCCTAGTGACGATCAAATTCCAATAATTATCGACCAGTATCACACTGGCAAAGCTCATCTTCATCGAGGAATAAATGAGACTATCCGACGCATTAGAGAAAAATATAACTGGAAAGGGTTGACAAAAGACGTAGACAATTACATAAAAAGTTGTGAAACCTGCAAAAAAACAAAAGCCTGTTGCAAAAATTTAGATACACCTTTAGTTATCACAGAAACCCCAAAGGTCCCTTTTGAACGTACAAATATTGACATTCTCGAAATCCCCACAAAAAATTATGCACTTACAATACGTGACGAACTGACAAAATTTAGTCAAGCATATCCTATTAGAGATAAATCAGCAAAATCAGTCGCAAACACCCTCCTAGTCTATTTCCAACATTTCGGAACACCCCTTCGAATCCATTGCGACTATGGCCGAGAGTTCGACAATGCCATCCTAAGAGATTTGTGCTTTCTCTATGATATTAAATTAACATACTCTAGTGTAGGACATCCCCAATCTAACGGTTCCCTAGAGAGGTTTCACTCCACTCTATTAGAAATGATCAGAATACATATGACAGAACATCCCGACGAACACCCCTTCAACATATTACCTTATGCTGTAATATGTTATAACAATTCCGCTAACAAAACTCATGGGTTTACACCCTACGAGTTGGTTTTCGGACATACGTCCAGCAGACCACCCGAGACATTATATAATCAAAAAGAACTAGTCACTAAATACGTTAGAGATCTGAATAATCGTGTCTCCTACTATTATAAAGTCGCGCGTGCAAGAACGGATGCACAGAAACAAAAATCAAAAGTTCGATTTGACACTCACGTCTCAAGAGAACCTCCGGAATACAAAATTGGTCAAAAAGTTTACCTAAAAGAATCGCAAATCACCGATAAATTACGAAACAGATTTAACGGCCCATTTGAAATTTTGGAACTCCATAAAAATTCAGCTACTCTAATTAACCCAAAAACTAACCAAAAAACCAAAGTCAATTTTGATAGGTTAAAACCATATTTTGAAACGTAATTACCTTGCAGGTTCACTTTGCTGATCGGAACAGCAATATGCCAGTATCAGATAACACCTATCAATAACACCGTCGGAGTCTATTACCATGACGAGACGAGGATAGTAATTTTCAACGACAGATGGACTATTCTAGTTCATAAAAACTTATAGAGCCTCGAAGAAGCTTTCATCAACAACAACAAAATTTTAGAATCCATTGTCAGTATGTTTGCAGTCGACACACGTGAAACAAAAGAATTCCTGGTGAAAGTCAAAACGCACATAACACTTTTAAATCAAATTCCCTTAAGGTAAAATTTGAAGAAATCCTTGTTAATACTAAACGCTTCAAACGTGGTATATTAAATGGTGTAGGTAGTATATTCAAAGCAATCACCGGCAATCTAGATGCCGAAGACGGTCAATTCTTTACAGATAGTATTAATAAATTAAATAATGACCAACATCAAATTGAAAATCTCATGAAAAATCAAATATCTGTTACTTCTACCGTTATAAAAACCTTTAACCAAACGGTTCAAAATTTACAAATTAACTTTGAAACCTTTAATGAAGACATGAAAAAGATTCAAATAGCATTGCACAAAGTAAATGATAAAGTTGCATTAGTTCAGGCTGAATTAAGATTTGTTGAAACATGCGAAAAATTAAGCGAAAGTTACTTGTACCTTCAGAGCAACCTCGATGACATTCTAAACTCCATCACTTTTGCCCGCTTAAAAATAATACATTCTTCGATCATTACACCTGAAAATTTGATTACTGCACTTCAGAAAATCTCTCAGAATTTAGTCAAAAATAATCTACCCCTTCCAGTAAAATATTCAAAAATCCCTCAATACCTGGAAATAATTGAATTAGAGGCTTTTCAGTCAAAATCTAATCTTATATTTGTTCTAAGAATACCATTAGTGGAACAACAACTTTATACTCTGTATCATCTATATCCTATCCCAATTCTAGACAATAGAACTGGCCTACATCACGTTTTGTCATTTTCTCAAAAATTTATAGCGCGTAATGATGATTCATTAATGTACATCCCTGTCAAGGATTTGAGTACATGTAAACAATTAGCTGCTCGCAGAAAATTATGTTCTGACCTTTACGCCTACCCGATCGACGGCAGTGCAGCATGCGAAGCTCAACTACTGAAAAACTTCAGAAATATCCCGGAAAACTGTGAAAGTTCGCTAATTTATGGACAAGGCTACAACGTGCAGAAACTACAGGACAATGTGTGGTTAATAATTGTTTCTGAACCTATTCATATTACTGTAAATTGTGATTCAATGGACACTAAAATTACCAGTGTAAATAAAAACTCTATATTAAAACTACAACCGGACTGTTACGCATTTGTCGGCATAACAAAAGTTCAGGCAGAAGGCCACAACACCCTTAATATTACAGACAATTCACACCCCGTGGTTATACCTTATGACTGTTGTAAGGATATCCCAGAAAAACTTCAATTGCCCAAATTGGAACCTCTCCAGTTCGACCACCTAAACGTAGAAAATCTAGATATAGCTAATCATAAATTAGAACAATATTCCCGCGACCTGGATAAGTTAATAAGTGAACCATTTTTAACAAAACATATTGCCTTAACCACATATATAACTATTGGTGCCGTAGTTTGTCTTCTCATCATCTACGTCGCCTGGAAATGCAAGAAGCAGTGCTGTTGCTCTAGAAAGTCTAAGGAAGCAACCTCCAACCAGATGTTAAAAAGAATTAATACCCTCCTGCGTAGAAGACCCCATCTGCACACCGAAGAAGAAATGCAAGATCTTCCCTAAAAGTCGGCTAATAACACCGACTTTTCAAAAAAAAGGGGAGTTGTTATATGCTAAAATATAATACAAGTTTAAGCCATCTAGACATATTAATGTCAATATTGCGTAATATGAAACCTATTATCAAGCGATAACAGCTCCCTCAGTAACTAAAGCATTTCCCATGCGAAATGCAAACATAACACATTTTCCAATAAAGGTCATTGAACGACAAAAAGCGTTCTCATGTAAAACGCAAGCACAGCATATAACTCCCAGAATGCTTATGCTTGCGTTAACAAAGAAATGTTATAAATATAAGTTACACCAAAATATCACACACTTGTTACATGTCATTTCGTTCTTAAACTTTAACTTATCATTTTCAATCATAAATCCAAGTCGTATCTACAATTGTTTAAATAATAAAATAAAATATTTTTTAAAAAGTGAAATTTAATTTGTGATATAAAATATATATATATATATATATATATATATATATATATATATATATATATATATATATATATATATATATATATATATATATATATATATATATATATATATATATATATAATGTTACCAGTAAATTGTCATATTTATTTTTAGCCAGCATTCACAGGAAATACGCAACCTTAGGTTACATTCCAAGTAACTATTCATAAGAAAATGCTGACAGTACATTCGCCGAGGTTCTATATAGGTGAATGTACAAGTGACCAAATTAGATTAGTTTTTATAATTAAACTATCTAATAAAGTGCTACTGAAATATTTCGGCGTTGAAGTTTTTTTTGGTGATCAAATCAGGGAAGAAAGTTAACTGGTGCAGGTAGGATAGTCATCACAGGCTCGCTGACATTGTGTGAAACTGGTGGACAGATCCTTTAGAAGACAACTATCCTACAACACCTCAACATTCAACCCCGCTCCGATCGACCAGGAAAAAACCAAGTCCGAGTATTTCCTAGCACTATCTGTACCTTTCTATCTTTGAACAAAAATTAAGATAGTCACGGCACAACCCTAGTAATAATTATCGAAATTATTATCCTTTGATTAGGTATAATTTGTGATTCAGCTAGATAGGAATTTCGTTTTATCTGACATTGATAGGGCGTAATTCATTAAGCAAACTCAAGCAACAATTTACGAAAATTTTTAATATTAATTTCCGTTTCTTTTAATGAGCAGACCTTACCCAATCCTTATACCAAGACAATTGAGTGGAACTAAAGAATTAGATTTACAGCACGAACAAATCAACATGGCTAATTAGACCTACAAAAAGTCAAAAATCTTGTTGAATTTATTCCAAATTTTGATAGAGATGTGTTACAATACTTTTTTGATACTGTTGAAAATTTATTAGAAGCTAATCCCACGATTGAACCATTCCACATTAAAATTATGTTAAGTGCGATAAAAAATAAAATAAAAGGTAAAGCTCACATTTTACTTTCTAGTCGTCCCGATATCGTCAAATGGTCACAAATGAAAAGTTTATTTATTAAAAATTTTAGTGATAATAGAAATATTTTAACTCTAGAACAGAAACTTCAGTATATACGAGATATAACCCGAAAGAAACACTTTTAAATTTTGGTAACCAATTAATAGAATTAAAGTCCAAATTAATTACAAAATTATAATTATCTAATGTTTTTCTCGACGAAAAACGTGGTCATATTAGCCTCTACGAAAGGAGAATATTTAATAGATATAAAATGAATTTACCGAAAAATTATGAAACTATTTTAAGAAACAACCCTACAATTTCATCACTTGGAACTGCCATCTCGTTCATAGATGAGCAAGTAAAATATGACGAGTTTAAAAGATTATCGTTAGGTTTGCAACAACAACGTCCCGCTGAAAAAATTCAACCTATAAATAAGCTCTTTCAAAATTTTCAATTAAATCAACCTTTTAAAAATTTCCAACGAAATAATAATAAAAATTTGGGTAGCCGATCCCAAAACTTTCAGTCAAATCAAAACTTCCAAAATTTCAATACCCAAAGGAACCCTAACCAATTTAGGTCACAACAATTTCCACTCAATAAACCAATTAAACACAATTTTCCCACAAATGCCCAAGTTATTGGCAAACCACAAACATTGCATAAACCTACACCAATGCCTGGCCGGTGCCTCTACTATCAAATGCGACGTAGACGCATAACTGTAGACGAAGAACTGTATAACCACGAAGACGAGCAACCAGAGGAGAATACTGTATTTCCTCAATATGACGTTAATGAACCTATTCTCTGACGAAATTTCATATCAATGCAAGGAATGGAATCTCCATTCTGAAATTCCAGACAACGGCATTCCCCAAGAAGAAAACCTGACTGGACATTTTCGGAATACATTAACTTCAAGGGATAAGACATAGACTATAATGCTTTTCTAGCTGCCCCACTTGCTTATATCCAAATTAACGACCCGCCAATGAAATTATTAATTTATTCTGGTTCTTCGAAGTCCTTAATACGTCCCGACATTATTGAAACATATTTTCCTGAAACAATTTTTAAAGAAAATTCCATAATTAAAACATGCCCAAGTCAAAAACAAACCCAGTTCTGTGCAGAAATTCCTGCGTTTCCGGAACTAAATTCTAGTGAGAAAATAAATATCACTCTATTCTATTTTCATACTTACTTCGACGGTTTAATAAGTTTAGACGTTATTACCAAATTTCATATTAATTGTGACTTTTCTAACCAGGTATGCTATGGAGATAATTTTCAAATTTCACTTTATTTTCGAGACCCCTATGATATTGCTAAGTGCATCACTATCAATGCTTTTGAAATTCTTCACACTGTTATTCCAATTAATATCCCAACAGGAGAAGTTTATATTCCTGAACAAAATTCTGGAAATCTTAAATTCCCTTCCATTATTACGACAGATGAACATAACCAAGCTGTAGTCGAAATTCATAATCTTTCGAACAAAGCTGAAACTATTTATCTTGAAGACCCTACTACTGCTTATCCTCTGCAGTATTTTGAAACACAATCCGCTTGTCAATCTCCTTTACAATCTAACACAGCCCAAATTAAGTGCAGCGATATTTCTAAACTTAATTTCAACAATTAATTTCCCTTTGTAAAGATTTTTGATGTGTTCTTGCTTCCCAACCAATATCTTTCATTCACAAATGACGTAAAGCATAAAATTCGCCTTTCAGATGATACCCCTATCTATACCTGTTCATATCGATTTCCGCATGTCCATAAACAAGAAATACATTTCCAAATCCGCAAAATTCTAAATGAAAAAGCCCTGTATGGCTTGTACGGAGAGAACCTTATGCTAGTGGAAAACAAAAATGACGATTAGTCATGAACTATAGCAATTTAAATAAAAAAAAAAAAAAACAATCGACGACCGTTACCCACTCCCCAATATTACGGACATTCTTGACAAACTAGGACGATTCAATTATTTTACAACTCTCGACTTAGTGCAAGGCTTTCACCAAATTGAAATAGACCCAGCTTCTATTGAAAAAACAGCTTTCACAGTTGAAAATGGCCACTACAAATACAAATAGATTCAAAAATTCACTTCAACGCGTAATCAAAACCTCGTAACGTACTCAAAAACCTCCAGTATAAAATTTGCTCAGTCTGTATGAATGACGTTATCATATTTTCTACATCCCTTCAGGGACATATCCAAAATTTAAAACTAGTTTTTGGAGCTTTTCCAAAATACTCCCTCAAAATATCTCTTAGTAAATCTGAATTCTTAAAAAAGCAAACTGCTTTCTTAGGACACATCATTACTACAGAGCATCAAACCAAATCCTGACAAAATAAAGCAATCAAATGTTTCCCCATTCCAAAAACTGCAAAAGAAATTAAATTATTTTTAGGACTAGTTGGATATTATCGTAAATTCATTGATAATTTCGCGAAACTGACAATACCTTTAACTAAGTGTCTAAAGAAAAATGAAAAAAATATTCACACCCCTGAATTTGTTGACTCTTTCAAAAAATGTAAAAATATACTTACAAATGAACCTATATTAGTATACCCAGACTTTACAAAAACTTTTGAACTTACAACCGATGCGTCGGTTGTAAGCTAAAAAGTCTTACTTACGTCGCGACGTAAGCAATTTCGCAATTGAAGCCGTCCTCTCCCAAGACAAAACACCAATCGCTTACGCATCTGGAACATTAAACCGCGCGGAAGTAAATTATAGTACATTTAAAAAGGAACCGATCCGATAGGACTTGAACCTTGACGAAGTTCTAGTGCAAACTAGAACGGGTGGGTCGGCTTGCGCGTTTTAATGATTTAAGGAGCCGTACCATAGGTTTAACCATAGTGGGAGGGTCCTTATTGAAAAACCAGACTAAGACAAGTCCCTGAAGGAGGGCAGCACTTCTTTCAGTAGTCATAGTGGCAGAAACCGTGGGGGTTGGTATGGTGCTATGACACACACGACTGCGATGTAGAAGGCAAGAGGAAACCACCACATTATAATCCTCAGAACAGCTAGCAGAAAGCTTATCCTAAATTAATGATGGCGTCTCCTGGGGCAAAAAACTCCGGAGGTAAAATAGTCCTCCGTTCGGATCTCCGGGTGAGGACTGTTCCGGGGGACGTGATCGAGTGCAATAATAGGGTTAGCAAGAAGTGTAGCATTTCACGAGTCGAAGCGTGGAATGTCAGAAGCATGAGACAGGCAGGGAAGCTAGAAAATCTGAAGATAGAAATGGATAGGTTAGGATTAGATATAGTAGGTATAAGTGAGATGCGCTGGCCGGAAGTAGGAGATTTTTGGAGCGGTGACTATAGGGTAATACACACAGGATCGGTAAATGGAAACACGGGAGTAGGGATCGTTATGCGGAAGAACGCAGGACAGTGTGTAGATAGCTACCTACAATACAGCGAGAGAGTAATGATGGTTAGGTTAGATTCGAAGCCAGTGGAAACAGTAATAGTGCAAGTATACATGCCTACTTCTAGCCACAGTGAGGAAGAGTTAGAAGCCGTTTATTCGGACATAGAACAGGTAATAGGATTTGTGAAGGGCCATGAAAATATAATAATAGTAGGAGATTTTAACGCAGTCGTAGGTGAGGGGAAAGAAGGAGAATTTGTAGGTCCTTATGGATTAGGAAACAGAAACGAGAGAGGTAGCAGACTGATAGTATTCTGTGAGAAGCATAAGATGGTAGTTGCGAACACATTGTTCAAGAATCACGTTAGGAGGCGGTACACATGGAAAATGCCAGGAGGGATAGACAGGTATCAGATAGCCTACATTCTGGTTAGGAAGAGATTTAGAAATCAAGTAAAAGACTGTAAGAGTTATCCAGGAGCAGATGCAGACAGCGACCATAACTTGGCTGTCATGAAAGCTAGATTAAAGTTCAAAAATCTGAAAACCCGGAAGGATAAGAAACGTATAAATGTAGACATATTGAGGGATCAGAATATGAAAGATAAGTTCCAGGAGAAAACAGATCAATTAATAAATAAAACGAGTAAGGACGAAATCAAGAACGCAGAAACTCAGTGGGAGGGTATTAAGAATAGTCTAGCTTCCGCGGCTACGGACGTTTTAGGACACGATAAAAGGGAAGCTAGGGAGCCCTGGATAACGGACGAAATCTTAAACTTAATGCAAAAGAGACGAGACTACAAAAACAGACGAGACTAAGAAGGACTGAAAACTTATAAGTCAATAAAGTGGGAAATCATTAGAAAATGTAGAAAAGCGAAAGAACAATGGATAGAGGATAAATGCAAAGAAGTAGAAGATAAGTTGCAAGTAGGTAAGACCGATGAGGCTTACAAAATAATTAAAAGGAACTTCAGGGATATAGGAACAATAAGTAGAAACGTTAGGAGTCAATCGGGGGACATACTGATCGGAAGAGAGGAGAAAGCGGATAGATGGAAGCAGTACTTAGGAACTTTATACGAGGGTCAGGAATTAGGAGAGATATTAGAGGAAGAATCTAGCATCGATAGGGAAGATGTAGGAAAACCTATATTGAGGGAGGAATTTGAAATAGCACTAAGGGGGCTAAAGAATAATAGAGCGCCGGGTGTAGATAAAATACAGGCGGCAATTTTGAAATGTGCGGGACAGAAAGTAGTAAATAGGATGTTTGAACTGGTAAAATACATATACGAAACGGGCGAGATGCCGGAGGATTATAAGAGGAACATTATCGTTACTATACCGAAAAAGAGAGGAGCCGACAAATGCGAGAACTTTAGAACGATTATCCTAACTTCCCATGCGTCAAAAATCTTAACTAGAATAGTGCAGAAGAGGATGGAAAATAGAGCGGAGGAAATATTAGGAGAAGACCAATTCGGGTTTAGGCGAAATAGGGGAACTCGCGAAGCTATTCTGGCGCTAAGAGTAATGTTAGAGAAAACAATAGAAAAAGGAAAGAACGCTTATATAGGATTTGTAGATTTAGAAAAAGCTTTTGATAATGTAAGATGGGAAAAAATGTTCGAGATACTAAAGAGCGCGGGAATGAAGTATAGAGATAGGAGAGCAGTACACAGTCTATACAAAGAGCAAACTGCTGTTATAGAAGTAGAAGGGGAAAAAAGGGAAGTAGGTATTAGGAAAGGAGTAATCAAAGGAGTAAGGAACGCTATCACCACTAATTTTTAATCTGTACATCGAAGAGGCCATTAATGTGGTAAAAGATAGAGTGGATTTCGGGATTAAAGTACAGGGACAGAAACTAAAAATGCTGAGATTCGCGGATGATATAGCAGTATTAGCATCTAGTAAGGAGGAATTAGAATCAGCATTGAACGAAATGGAGGCAGTGTTGACAGAGGAATACGGAATGAGGGTGAATAAAAACAAAACTAAAGTGTTAGTGTGCAGAGGGCGCGAGAGCAGAGCAAAAACGAAAGTACAAATTAATAATGAAAGATTGGAGGAAGTTAAAGACTTCACCTATTTAGGAAGTAAAATAAATTGGGATGGAAGAAGCGATAAAGACATAAAACAAAGAATAGCGCAGGGTCGAGTGCTTTTAACAAAAAGAAAGCACTTTTATGCTCGGGGGTAATAAACTTAGAAACAAGGAAGAGATTTTTGAAAACATATGTATGGAGCACGGCACTATACGGCTGCGAAACCTGGACGATAGGGGAAGCAAGTAGGAAGAAATTAGAAGCTTTTGAGATGTGGTGTTACCGAAGAATGATGAAAATACCATGGACTGATAGGGTTAGAAACGAAGAAGTATTGGAGAAAGTCGGCGAGAAAAGAAGTATGTGGAAAAACTTAAAGAAGAGAAGAGATAGAATGGTAGGCTACTTGCTGAGACATGGGGGAATAGTCCGCGATATTTTGGAGGCAGAAATGGGAGTGAAGAAAGGCAGAGGTAGGCCTAGATTAGACTACTGCTCGCAAATAGTAAGGGATGTAGGTTGTAGCACAATTAGCGAAATGCGTAGGTTAGCACAAGATAGGAGAAGCTGGAGGTTAGCGTCCAACCAGTCTTAGGACTGATGACCTAATGATGATGAAAAAGAAACTTTTGGCAATCGTCTATGCAGTCAAATACTTTAGACTTTACCTTTTCGGCAAAAAATTTATAATATACTCAGATCATAAACCTCTTCAATGGCTTTTTTCATTGAAAGACACAGTCACGTTGGCGACTGAAATTAGAAGAATATGATTACGAAATTCGTTACAAAAATTTGCTCTTTTTTGTCTAATTTGACTGGGTTACAACGTTATAGGCGATATTAAGCTGGCATTGGATTATGTCGATAATATGTACAGTGACTGCTAGTGTCCATAATGTTGTCAGACAAGTAGATATCATCGAGAAGCGGCAGTTCTTGGTCAATCCATGCATGTTCATTTTCAGCACCGAGTATCAGGCAGGATTTAGGGAGTAGAACTGCCAGTCTTTTATAAAGTAGTGGGATAAGTTTGAAGTTTTAATAAAGGTTTTAATCTTAAACAGGTTCAAATAATAATGAATATGAAACATAGGAATTTCGCTTGTTTTATATAAGAGTTTAAGATTTACAAACATTTCTTTAGACATCATTAGTAGTTATAATATTTGAATGTACCAAGTTTAGGTGGGCGAACAGTAGAGCGTTTTCGATATTAGAAAGATAATTTTGAAGAAAATTTATATTGTTAATTGTTGTAAAACAGTTGTAAAGCTAACCCCTTTTCATTAAAAGCGTTTTTTTTATTTTTGTTACGTCTAGAAAGTATTTGGGATTTTTGATGTTCTATTACGACTTTGTACCGTTTGAAAAAGTTGTTTAGCAATGTTCTTTGTTGAGTCGATATAGTCTTGGGTAATTTTGGCCTCACTTAACATGGGTGAATTATCTTGTCATATGTTGTGTTATTAATATTAATAACACTTTAATTATTCAAAAATATATATAAGAATATAATTAACAATATAAATTTTCTTCAAAATTATCTTTCTAATATCGAAAACGCTCTACTGTTCGCCCACCTAAACTTGGTACATTCAAATATTATAACTACTAATGATGTCTAAAGAAATATTTGTAAATCTTAAACTCTTATATAAAACAAGCGAAATTCCTATATTTCATATTCATTATTATTTGAACCTGTTTAAGATTAAAACCTTTATTAAAAATTCAAACTTATATATCGAAATTTTAGTATCAATTCTAAAAGAAAAAATCTTATTCTTTGGTCAAACTTATCCCGCTACTTTATAAAAAGACTGACAGTTCTACTTCTTAAATCCTTCCTGATACTCGGTTCTAAAAAATGAACATGCATGGATTGACTAAGAACTGTCGCTTCTTGATGATATCTACCTGACTGACAACATTATGGACACTAGCAGTCGCTGTACATATTATCGACATAATCCAATGCTAGCCTAATATCGCCTGTAACGTTGTAACGCAGTCAAATTAGACAAAAAAGAGCAATCGTTGAAAAAAAATTCTAGAGTTTTGGAAATGATTTTAAATGCTTCCTTTAGACTTGGGTTGATGTATGTCAAAAGTGCCCCGAAGGTGGGGGGGTGAGCTCGAGGAGGGGGAAGGGTTTAAATGTCTCTTTCTTTAGTTTTTCACTTGTATCTCGGAAACTACCACTCCTACTGAAAAATACTTGATGTACAAAATTGAAGCAGATGAAATTTCCTACAAAAATTGTTTTACGTACTTTTGTCCTAGGACGTACGGTTGCCGAGCTATGAGCTTCTCAAATTTGGATACTAAGTCAAATTGCATATAAAGCCTCATTAGCACCCATGAGCAGTAGTATCAAAATTCACAACGTTGTGGAGGTGGTTAATCCTCTTTTAATATTCCAACGAGTAGCCATTTCCAAGAAGAACAACGAGTATCTAGAAGACTTTCTCCGTTACGAACTGGCACATTTTCCATTATCTCTATTTAATGAAAAAGGGATGCGAAAGACAAAGAAGTCTGCATTATATGATATTTTCCCTGTTCACTCCGTTACTCCAGATCTGAAGCTTCACACTAATGTGATTTATGGCGGATTCCTTCCACATCGAGTCAGGTGGGGTACAGGATCAACCTTCTCAGTGATATTTAATCAATGTGATGTGATTTACATTAAAAATACTATGGCGAATGCTCCACTATCGTTTTTGATGGTTATCCTGACACTGTCAACAGCACAAAACGTGCAGAACAAGAACGTCCAACCACCACCATCACCGCATCAGTCGATATTAACTTTACTGAAGAGATGGCAGTGACGGCTCAACAACAACACCTTTTGAGCACCAAAAAAAAATAAGACCAGGTTCATCACTATGTTGACTCAGAAAATGATTTCTGAGGGAATTGGAGTCAGACAGGCTGATGCTGATAAAGCGTATGCATAGGAAAAAACAGAATCTGATTGTTCTACTACTGCCATCGGCTAAGATGTGGATCTGCTAGTCCTGATGATTGCTTTAGCTCCAAGTGAACAATAGATAAAGTTTTTCAAACCGAGGAAGGGGAATGAGGAAAGCAGAATCTATTCCCCCATGAAATTACAGGAACATGACTTTGCCAAGAGCAACTTGTTCATTCACAGTTTTTGCGGCTGTGATTACAACCTCTGCAATTTTCCGAAAAGGCAAGTTATCGATTGCTAAATTATTCATGACGAACAATAGCCTGTACTCCCACTAATCTCCCACTATCCAAGTCTCTTACATAAATACTTCAACACACAAGGAAGTCGCAGACGCAGGGGAACAGATGTTCTCCAATATACAACTCCACAATAACAGACCTGGACAAACAGCGCTACTTAGCCTTCCTAAAATTCACCACAAGGGTGAGGCCAGACCTTCCCTCTCTACCACCAACTAAAGGCTCTGCACTGCAACATTCATACAGAGTCTATTTGAAAGTACAAGAGTGGCTGGGCAATAAGCTGCCACTTACTGATGGGGTTAGATGAGAGGGGCACATGTGATCTTCAACCTACTTTACCATGATCTTCTTGCCTACCTTACGCTGCCCCAGCCGCTATCGTATCAAAAATATTCTGCAGCTGCACCAACGACTGTGGTACACGCTGTGGATGCCTTAAGGCAGGCATTCAGTGCTCTTCAATATGCGGTTGTGAGAGCGCATGCATCAGTGGCCCTCCAGTTGAAGATGAAAATTCAGCATAGTAGGACGACCCTGAAGACCCCCTTGATACCCTATAATGAACTGTTTGACCCAATACATTCGATTTACTGTAAACTGAAACTGTGAACTGAAAGGTTAATCTCAGTGGTGTTATAAATTGTAATTCTTTAAAATATCTTTCGAGATAGTCAAAGAAGTTGTTAAATGGTATTACCAAGGGTAGGCAAGACGCCAAATTTATGTTTCATTTAATGAAGCAGGCTAGTCAGCATTTCGTAATATTATTAACAACTTTGAACTGTTGGCGTTTATAGAAATCACAAAAAATCAGTTCATCCTAATCAAGTCCGTTACGATAGAAATATTTGTGAATTGGCAATTAATAATCCGGTGTTTATTAGGTACTTCTGAAATTACTGCTGAAGTACATTCTACGCCATGAACAGTTAGAACTGTTTAAAAAATAGATTAGAATCATATAAATTTCGAAAAACTCATGCAATTTTTTGGGGGCACAATTTTTAAGAATGGAATGTTGTGAATTAAAGGAAGGTGAATGAAAATGAACATTTTCTAAGCAATATTGTTTTTACTGATGAATCAACTTTTTCATTAATTGGTAAACATAATTTAACTTGTAGTCGGTATTGGTTGCAAGAAAATGTACATAAATTACATGAGTACTCCGCACTCGGTATTTTCTAAACCTTAACGTTTGGGTAGGTATACTGGGTGGACATATCGTTAAACGTAATTTAACTGGCCAAAATATTTGGATCTACTTCAACACGAAATTGTTTCTAATGTTTAGGAATTAGTAGGTGATGGATTAAAAGAAATCTGGTTCCAAAAAGGCGGTTTTCCGGCCCAGAATAATGTCATCGTTTAGCAATCTTTGGAACGAATATTTCAGAACCGACTTATATCTGGAAGTGGTAATATCTTGTGGCCAGCCAGGTCTCCAGGTTTTGCACCTTGAGATTTCTTTTTGTGGAGCTAGTTAAAGTAAAAAGTATGGTTTTAAAAAGGACAGACTTAATAATTCGCAGGAACTTTGATTACATATTGATTACAAATCGAGTATAAATTTCTGACAAATTATTATCCCTATTATACTTATTAAGCAATGTCTGTAAAATATTTTTATGGTCGTTTGGGATACTGCGTAGTTTAATAGAAATGTACTATTTGAGTATTTAGTGCAGTAAATGTTGACTTAAAAATCATATTTTTTTTAGTTTTATTATTGATATTTCCTCTTACTTTAAAGAATTATATTTTCATTAGGAATTACTTTTTTAGTTTTATTTTTTTGTATTTTTCATAAAATAACAAATGATTGTGGTAAACAATAATCCAAAATGGGCTCATAATTTAACCGATGTATTCGACTTGGCGAAGGCGAGTAAAAAAATAATACTGTTAATTGTCGATACATGCTTACTTTGTTTACAAAGCCTATTTACACTATAAATAATATATACATTTTTCCATGCAATATCTTATTTATTTATATAGTTTCTATACAAAGCGAGTCTTTGTGTTGTATATATATTTTAATCGCTCAATATTTATACGTAGTAAATAATTATAATGAAACCCATTCCATGTTTTAATATCATTAAATTTTAGTATCATTTTAATATCATTATTATTAACGGAGTTAATGCATTTTTAATATTTAGAAAAATTTGCTTAACATTTTGAGAACCACTGATTTATTAGATCCAGTACGAGGTGTGGCTATAAAATAACGAGTCTGATGTTACTACAGACGAACAGATATGTGCCAAAGTCGTACAACCGACAGCTGTGTAGTGTGAAGTTTTTTCTTTCAATTGTTGGACCTCTCGTGTCTGTAACATATTAGTCTGGCCATGACCTTCGTTTCTATAAGATGTATTTCTTTACTTTGCCGAAAAAATAATAAGTGTTTTAACAGAGCAACGCATTGTCGCGAAATTTCATGTGAAACTTGGAAAAGCCGCTACTGAGAATTATCTTTTATTAAAAGAAGTATATGGAAATGAATACTTATTACGTGCACAGGTTTTTGAGTGGTTTACACGTTTCCAAGATAGCCGAGAAGAAGTTAAAGATAACGCATGCCCAGGACGCCCTTCCACGTCAAAAATGGACAAAAATATTGCAAAAGCCAGTTATCTGATCCAATGCGACCTTCAGTCAACTATTCGTGCGATTGCTGAATCTATAGGAATTGACCAAGAATGCGTTAGGCAAATTTTACATAATAATTTTAACATGCGAAAATGGTGCAGAAAATTTTCACAATCGAACAAAACAAGCTCCTGAAAAGATTTGTACTGATACTTTAAATGCCTGATTAGCACCTAATCTGGCACCATTTGACTTTTATCTGTTCCCAAGGTCAAATCTGCATTAAAAGGAACAAGATTTTAGACCGTTGAAGCAGTGGCGGCTCGTGAATTTCACAACAGAGGGGGCAATAAATAAATATTAATTTATGTATATTTTTAGGCACCTACATGCTTACATTTTAAGGTAGGTATATCCCAGTGTTTTAAGCCAGGTTTTAAATATCAGAATAAAATGATTAAATTACGTACATACCTATTTAGCTTTAATTAATGTTTTTGAAAACAAAATCCATACGCCTTTCTTTGCGTTGGGCGAAATGGTCGATAACAAGTTCATTGAAATTTGTGGTTGACGTTATTAGTTCTTTTTCAGTTGAACACATTGCTAATGCACATAGTCTACTTTCTTTCATGGCATTTCTTGAAAATGTTCTTATTCTTTTTAAGGTAGAAAAACGTTATTAGTTCTCTCACTCTCGGCTGTCGTCATTGACATTGTACACAAAATTTTTAATAACTTTACAGTCTCCACAAACGTAGATGTTAAGTTACTTTCATAAAAACATTGTATTAATATTAAGGTACTCCCAGCAGTTGCAAAATCTGGTGTAGAGAAGTAATATAAATCAGCCATCAATATTAGAAATAATAACATCACAGGCTTCTTTAGCAACCGTTGCTAAACCGTCTTCAAAACTCTGTCTTTTTTATATATATATATATATATATATATATATATATATATATATATATATATATATATATATATATATATACATATATATATATATATATATATATATATATATATATATATATATATATATATATATCTAATATTGATGGCTGATTTATATTTAGTGATTACTTCTTGGATTATGTCGATAATATGTACAGCGACTGCTAGTGTCCATAATGTTGTCAGACAGGTAGATATCATCAAGAAGCGACAGTTCTTGGTCAATCCATGCATGTTCATTATTTAGCACCGAGTATCAGGAAGGATTTAAGAAGTAGAACTGTCAGTCTTTTTATAAAGTAGCGGGATAAGTTTGAACAAAGAATAAGATTTTTTCTTTTAGAATTGATACTAAAATTTCGATATATAAGTTTGAATTTTTAATAAAGGTTTTAATCTTAAGCAGGTTCAAATAATAATGAATATGAAATATAGGAATTTCGCTTGTTTTATATAAGAGTTTAAGATTTACAAACATTTCTTTAGACATCATTAGTAGTTATAATATTTGAATGTACCAAGTTTAGGTGGGCGAACAGTAGAGCGTTTTCGATATTAGAAAGATAATTTTGAAGAAAATTTATATTGTTAATTATATCCTTATATATATATATATATATATATATATATATATATATATATATATATATATATATATATATTCTTGAATAATTAAAGTGTTATTAATATTAATAACACAACATAACACAAGATAATTCACCCACGTTAAGTGAGGCCAAAATTACCCAAGACTATATCGACTCAACAAAGAACATCGCTAAACAACTTTTTCAAATGGTACAAAGTCGTATAGAACATCAAAAATCCCAAATACTTTCTAGACGTAACAAAAATTAAAAAAAAACCCTTTTAATGAAAAGGGATTAGCTTTACAACTGAGTGTACTGAGTTATTATAACAAGAAATGGCTAAAGTTATGAGATAAATTAACGGCTTATTATGATGGTCGATTTTTAAAATTCGAAGGGAGTCAAGAAAAGTGGAATGAAAACGTTCAACAAGACTATTGCTGTTGTAATTTCTAATGGAGTTTCTGTGAAGTTCTGTGCCATATAGTTGACAATATTCTTTGAGCAGAAGATTGATGAATTATATATATACATATATATATATATATATATATATATATATATATATATATATATATATATATATATATATGTTAACTTATCTGCCGCCTTCACGGTCCCGTCGCAGCCACTTGAACCCTAGACGATGCCATTCAACCCCATTAACTATAAGTTATTGTAAACAAATACTCTCAAGCTTAGACGACTATTTACTCGATGTTCAGTCAGGGCCTAAGATTAGTCTGTATTATGTATCACGTGTAGCTCGGTGTGGCGGATAGGTGGATCGATAATTGTCAATAAATGTTATTTTGTGAATTTCGGAATATTATTTGATAAACTTTTCGAACAAAAGCTAACATCAGAAGTGGGATGCCTCATTTTCTTTAGGCCAGGGAGAGGACTTACGTGAAAAGGTGCGGATTAAAAAAAAAAATGACCGACCCCGAAGAACAAGTGCGTAACTTGAGTGACAGAGTTGACAGTGAACCAGAGACAATTGAACGAGACAGTACAGTGAGTGATCAGATGTTTAACATGTGGAAGCTGCAACAAGAAAGTAATGCAATATATATATATATATATATATATATATATATATATGTTAACTTATCTGCCGCCTTCACGGTCCCGTCGCAGCCACTTGAACCCTAGACGATGCCATTCAACCCCATTAACTATAAGTTATTGTAAACAAATACTCTCAAGCTTAGACGACTATTTACTCGATGTTCAGTCAGGGCCTAAGATTAGTCTGTATTATGTATCACGTGTAGCTCGGTGTGGCGGATAGGTGGATCGATAATTGTCAATAAATGTTATTTTGTGAATTTCGGAATATTATTTGATAAACTTTTCGAACAAAAGCTAACATCAGAAGTGGGATGCCTCATTTTCTTTAGGCCAGGGAGAGGACTTACGTGAAAAGGTGCGGATTAAAAAAAAAAATGACCGACCCCGAAGAACAAGTGCGTAACTTGAGTGACAGAGTTGACAGTGAACCAGAGACAATTGAACGAGACAGTACAGTGAGTGATCAGATGTTTAACATGTGGAAGCTGCAACAAGAAAGTAATGCACAACTTCAACAACAACTGATGGAACTATTATCCACAATGGCCGCCCAACATACTTCCGGCCTCTCCGTCCCTTGTATTCATCGGTACCATCTACGCCTGCGCTTGACGTCAGATCCGCGTTGGCGCATATTCGTCTCTCGTCATTTGACCCCGATGACACACCTTTTTCGATGACAGAATGGATGGATGACGTAACACGTATTCAACAGGAAATCGGGATATCTGATACACTGATTGTATTGAAAGCCGGCGAGGCTCTACGTGGACGTGCCTCTCGCTTTTATAAACAATGGAAACCACTTGTGCGTAACTGGGCCTCATTCCGCAGGGATTTTGAAGTCGCTTTCCCCGCACAAGATACTCCTGCTACCAGAATTCGTGCATGCCTTGCCATTAAAAGTACCAATCTTGATTCTTTGGTCGAATATGGCAATGTTAAACTTGCTGCTATCAAACGGTTTTATGCCAATTTTCCTTGGGAAATAACAGTGAGTCTTCTTGAAGATGAGGTGCAAAACGTAGAGTTAAAGAAAAACCGTAGAGGTAAAAAAAAACAGAATTTGCATGCAATATTCGACAGATGAGGCGAGCTTACTAAAACTGTTGGTACTCTTCAAATCGTGAAATTAGTGACAAATTGCGAAGACGGCAGCGAGATTCGCCATCCCTCCCAATACGTGCGCGATAAAATACCTGAATTTCAAGGAAAGTGTCGGAAATACTATCGTTATGGACATAAACAAGTAGACTGTAGACAATAAGTAACATGTGTTCAATTTACTCCTGACAAACCTTTGCCTGGACCATCTGGAATGAAATCAAACGATTTAATGGCCGATCACAAAAGTTTGAAGAATGTTAAAATCTGTACCCACTGTCGAAAGATAGGGCACACAGAGGACGTTTGCTATCGCAAAGATGAGTTTAAACACGCATTTTTTTTAACCGGAATGGGAAATTGTGTCACCAAACCTCTAGTTAATATTTACACCAACAATAACTGCTGCGCATTTGTTCTGTACACAAATTTAATGAAAATGAATTAGATTGTCAGGATTGGACGAGCGTCGTAATTCGATTCTTAAAAATGCATAAAAACAAATACCGCCTGCAGTTATGATGACTGACAAGTTAAAAATATCAAAGTGCCATTGATAAAGTGCTTGAGTTACTAAAACGTAAAATCACTTTTGTTTATGTTTATGACGTGCTCTGCCCGGCGACAACTATTGAGGAAGGTCTACAGAATTTACGACTGGTAATCGACGCACTCTCGAAGGCCGCATTTGTGCTGAACTTGTCAAAATACAGATCTTAGCCGAAAATCGTCGCTTAAAGATCACCGATCAGCTGATATACCAAACAAAGTTATACACAGCACAGAGAGACATGGAGAAAAGCTATACTCAACGAAAAAGACGAAAAGAAATGGACTCAAGTACTACCTACTATTGAAAGTGATTTCAACGTGACTGTAAATAAAACAACTGGGTATTCGCCTACCGCACTAATGTTTAGTGAAACCCGACGCTTGAAAGCTGCTGAACATCAGCATCTCATGTTCAGCATCTGGAATTCATCACTTAGAAGGCAGCGACAAAGTTCAATGAGAAGCGAGTCCCGGCAGTGCCGTACGCTGTGGGCGACAGGTGGCTGTACAAAATACACAACTGGCTACGGGAGGCAAGCTCAAACCAAAGTTTCAGGGCCCGTTTAAGGTAACTCATTGTTTAGATAACGAAAGGTACGCATTGCGCCGTATCGGAGGTGGTCGTAGAACAACAGTCGCTGCTCATGAACACCTGGCCTCAGTAGGGTATGTTTTGTATTGTATTGTTTTAATGTTACTTTTTCTTTTTTAGCTTTTTCGACTAGCACCGTATGGTACGAAACCAAGTATTTGTAAAAGTCCCTGATTTGATCAGGCTATTATAGGTCCCTGATATAATCAGGCTATTAAAAGGTCCCTGTTATAATGAGGCTATTAAAAGGACTCTGATATTATCAGGCTATTATAGGTCCCTGATATACTCAGGCTATGAAAGGTCCCTGAATATAACTTCAGGCTTAAGGTCCCCAAATAAAATTTGGGCTTTTTAAGGTCCCTAGCATGATACCATGCTAGGCTAGGTCTCCCCCATGAACCTAGGCATGGCGGGACGAGAGCTCTGACTCTCATTTTTATTCTGAGCTCATTTTATATTTTCTTTTTGCATTTTATTATTATTTTGCCACTCTAACAGACGTATCCACTAACAAAAAGTAACCGCACACCATTGTTATTGTTTTGCTGTTTTGTTTTGTTTTTGTCAATAGCTTTATAGGTTCGAGGACGACCCTACGTCAGGAAGGCCGTGTTAACTTATCTGCCGCCTTCACGGTCCCGTCGCAGCCACTTGAACCCTAGACGATGCCATTCAACCCCATTAACTATAAGTTATTGTAAACAAATACTCTCAAGCTTAGACGACTATTTACTCGATGTTCAGTCAGGGCCTAAGATTAGTCTGTATTATGTATCACGTGTAGCTCGGTGTGGCGGATGAGTGGATCGATAATTGTCAATAAATGTTATTTTGTGAATTTCGGAATATTATTTGATAAACTTTTCGAACAAAAGCTAACATATATATATATATATATATATATATATATATATATATATATATATATATATATATATATATATATATATATATATATATATATATATATATATATATATATATATATTTGATATTTAAATTAAATTAAAAGTACCCCGTAAAGGTGAATTTCATTCTGTTAAAAACTAAAAGTCATTGAGCGTAATAAAATATAATATTCTTTTTCAGATTCAAAAATAAGATTTATATTCAATATCTATTATATTTAAGTACTTGTGAAAATAAAAAGCCACAGTTCTCTCAATTAGATTATCTAACAAGTTCATTAATTATGTTTATTCGTATTTTCTAATAGATAGATAATTACTGAAACACACTCGGAGTCCAATAATTTCACTTGGATAAATATTCCAATGAATATTTATCCAAGATATGATACATATATTAGGGGAATATAAAGATTAATGAGAATATCTACTGGCCAAATTAATTATTCTTGTCTATGCTGCTCTGTTCCAAAATTCGTTAATGATTATGCCTTAGAAAATACTTAAACTTCATTTGATGGAAGACAGGCTCATTAAGAGTCATTTCTAACAGTCTATTAACTTTTCCTTCGACCAATTGTCCATCTGTTTCTTTCTATATTACATTAATTTACAATTTCCATTCGTTTCAATATTAGGTTTATTGACAACATGAATTTTAATTTTGTAATACTATTACAGTTAAACAAGATGTAACACTAAATCACAATTAAACAGGATGCATCACGAACTTTAAAAATGTCAAAATGCATTATTATTAGAAAGTCATTTAATATTCAATTGGAAAGTTAAATTTGAACTTCCTGATATGGCAAGTATGTACAACTTCAAAATGTTAACAGAATACATAGTGAAATAATCTATCTTATGATTGTATAATCAATATATGAAAATTATTAATTTTACAATGTTTTTTGTTTGTAAACAATGATAATTTTATTGTGATTGTACAGATAGAGTAATTCGAAAAGAAAAGATACATTTTCATATGGCCTCTTGTACAGGGTGAGTGAAACTCGATATCTCAGCTCTATTATAAGAAAAGGGAAAACGATAGAAAAAATCTGAAAAGAGGTTCTTAAGTGGGATTGAGTAAGGTCCACTTTATGCTGAATTTACATATTTTTCCATATTTGGAAACTGAGGTAATGACGGCATCGATTTTTTCCCCCAGAAACATACTTATATTTTGACATATTTAAAGAGAGCCAATTTTTCTGAATAAATTTTGTAAAAAAAAAATTGATATTTTTTCCGTTAAAAAATTATAAGCAAATTATAAGCATATGATAATTTAAAAGTAATGAAATGTCTAAAATTTAAAGAATTAAGCTGTTATTATTCAGTAAATTGCTTTATTACAATTTGTTGCAAAATTGGGAAATGGACAGTTCAAATGAAAAACAATCTAGATATAGTCTAACTAATTGTAATGAAATATCCGTTTTATATACTTCAACATATTTTTCAAATGTTAATTTCAAAGAAAAATGTAACAGTGCAATGACCAAATGGAAGCAATATTGAAATTTTTCTTGAATATTTTCTTAAATTTTCTGATATATTCTACATATATATATATATATATATATATATATATATATATATATATATATATATATATATATATATTGATTGTTTGAAAATATTTGAAATAATTAGAAAATTATGTGTTTCAAATGGATAACTATGTCTTATTCCAAAATTTCATCTTAATAAAATTATAACGTAGTTTAACATACCTACGTAATTAGACTACATTTTTACTCGCATTTATCTATATTGTGCAAAATACGCAGTTAAAGACAAACTTCAAAATATATTAATAGTGAGTTGTTGAAATTTAGCAATTCATCGTTTAGTTGTTACTAGAATTAGTTAATTTAGCTAACCTACTAATAACTTAACCACTAGTTGCTAAACGCATAATAATCCCTTCTTACAAAATATTGATTTCCTAGTTAGTGATTGATATACAACTGGCCTTGAAATTAGCACTTAGTTGTTGATTTTATTATCTTTTTTATAAAATCAAACCAATTTTAAGCTGCTTATAGTAATTGTAACAATTGTAGGGTGATTAATAATAATAAATATAGTGTTCTATTTGAAGAAATTATCACTTTATTAACAAATACTGGACAGCATTCAAATAGGCGAAAGTATGTATCATGGCTAGAAACTTATTTCCAGAAATCATCTTAAAATGAAATGGACCAAAAATTTTATGGGCAAAAAAAATATTAAATGGACAAAAGTTTTACCAATTATCAACCACATAAAACTAAATATTTGATGTTTCATTGTTGGTTTAACATAACATGCAGCCTCTGATACATAGATAATTCCCAACTTGAATTGGCATTTACAATCTAGCCAGTTCAATAACTGATTACCACTTTAACATTTGAAGACACTTAAAAATCACCCCTTGCTTTTTAATACATCCAAATATTTGAATACCATAAACTATTATACTAATAGGTATGTATATTCCCCATTCACTTACATTCTACTGTTAATTTTATCCACCCATTTGAATCGAAAATACAGCAGTGAGTACCTTCAATATTTTGTAGTCTCAAAGATTGAATGCTAAGAAAGTTTTATAATACATTTAGTTTTACTATCATTGCAATATAATATGATATGAACGTATATTATCGAATCGAAGAAAAATGGTAAATATAATGTGACTTACATATTCCTATAAACTTATAAAGAGATAAGAGCAATAGCCATTTGAAAATAAAAGTGTTATCGCATATAGGATATGCGTAAGGGAATTCAGAAACAGAGTAAATTGAATCTGATTGTAGATAAAGTTCAGGAATAGGAATGTTTTAAAATCTTATTGAATAAAGTCTCCATATGCAATATTGCAAATCCAACACTACTTTGAAACATTCTGTACAATTGATACTTTTCCCAATCCTTTAAGATTAAAGAATTTGTATTAAAGCTTTCAGTTGCTGGAGTAGAGATACATATTATGTTCGCAAATCATCAATGAACCGAAATATCAAATGCAAAAATTGAATTATTTAGAATTTTACTTAGGTATCAACGCGAGATAGAAATGCCAACCACTAAAAGCCAAAAGGTTATTGTGAAAAGTAAGTAAAACCAGTTTTTCACTAAAAAAACTTAAATACTTTACTGTACATGGGGTTTGTCAATGTTTTTCAATCAAGTGTTGTCATATAAAAATGCAAAATAGCGTATTGATATTTTATGATAAAAATATAATACTGAAATAAAAAAATCCCACTGCTATTGAATATACACACGAGAGATATTTTTTAGGTTAGGAGAAAATTGGGAAATTCTTTTAATGCATCATTGTAGTTTTTATATTTTTCTCAAATATTAATCTACTTTTGAACTAATTGAGTTGTAACTAAGTTATGCTCTATTATGAAAGATGTATCTTTTATGTCTACCACTCAATAGAATGTAATAAGCGTTTGATAACTAGAAGATAATTTCATAGTCCTCTACATTAAGGGCTTTATTATTCAAGATTTTTATATAATAAGTTATAGTGGTTTATATAAAATGGTATAAATTACTTATTAATTTATATGTCCTCTCAATTTATTGTTCTCCCATAAACAAAATAATACCTAACCTAATTATGAAACGTTCTGTTTTTCTATCAAGTTATAATTTGTAGCGTATATTGATTAGAAAAGCTTATCCATGTGACACATTTACACATTTATAATCTTCACAAAATGATTAAAACTGTAATTTGAACGAGATGATTAAAATTCAGTTTTAATATTTTTAGTTTAATTTAACTTTCATTTGTAATCACCTCCTAATGATGAGAACTTAGTTGTCCAAATGCGGGAAAGCGAGTAACCTGCATAGCGGCAGCTCGTGACGAAAACTTTGGGGGATTCACAAAGTTTTTTTTTACTTGTGGTACATACAAGTACAAAATATTCATATTTTAAAATGTTAATAAATATACTTAATTTTGTTTTTGTTGGTAATGTTTACTTACCATTTTGTAGGATATTTCATGTATATCTAACAATAACACGGGTGTTGAGTATAATAAAGTACCTAGTTTATATTAACTTGATAATAACCAATATGTCAGTTTTATAGAAGAAACACAAATTAAACACAATGTTTAATTTGTGTTTCATCAATCACAAAGGAGAATAGAAAGTCTATTCTCCTTTCTTTGAGTTCTGCGAATTTATTGATAATTAAGTTATTAAACTCGGGAATCTCTTGCACAAATTTTTTTCTATTGACAGTATGGCTAACGCAGACAATCGATCTTCATTCATAGTGCTTCTTAAAAACGTTTGAATTCGTTTTAGTGTCGAAAAATTTCTTTCTACTTCTGCAGTGGACATCGGAATTGTTACTATAATTTGGAGCAGATCATAGGTTGCTGAAAAAACTTTCTGTAGATTATTTTCGATAATGAATTTCAGGCTGTGCACAGCTCCAGATAGATTTCTAAAATCTGATTTTTGATAAATTATTTCTAGTTCACTTTGTAGTCTATACCAATCCACTATATCAATTTTCATCCAGCAGGATTCCGCAGTTTCCAGAGAAAACAGTATACATGGAAAATAAAATAAACTATTTCTTATTTCACAACCGCACAACCAATCATATTTTTCATATAATTCTATTTTAAATAGTCTCTTAATAAATCTCTTTTTATCGCTTTTGTAATTTGTATTAAGTTGTCGGTATTGGGCCGCCGTTGTATTGTCGGTTTGGGCCGCCCGATATTTTTAACCTAAAAGTTCACGTTATATTTACACTTTTCATCAGAATAACGTTCAGAAAAATATCCCGCTAGCATATCCATTTTTCAGGATTATTTATAAATGTTCTAAATAAAATATTGAAATGGTCGAAACCCCACACGCGCCAAATCGCCAATACTATCGACGAGACGTAAACATTGTACTTATTATGTATTATTTAACCTATATTATTCAACCTTTAAACGCATGTCTGGTCAGACGGGTAAGACCCACAAGCATGTGCAGTGCACTAATAAAATCATATCGGCTATTGGCACATAAAATGTGTGCCATATGGGATAGAAAAGGAGCGATTTTTAGTACCAATTACCTGAACATAGAGGTGCATAGAAAAGCATGCCTTTATCGACGCGACGGCATTTTCGACTAAACCACAGACCGATTGAAATAGGTACGTTGCCGGCTGTTGCGTGATATCATTAAGAGAAGGAATTTTGGTTTTGCCAAATTGATCCTGAAATCTGTAATTCTGGGGATTTTGCTTTATTATTACTTAAAAACTTGAAAGGAGCATATTCGTGAGACGTCAATTAAATAGTTAGTTTATAAATCAATGAATAGGGAATAAATCATGATTAGATGTGATATTTTATTTTCTTCATTTTTTTTTCTCTAGGGGGCACGTGCTCATATGCTCTTATACAGGAGCCGCCACTGAACCTGCATAATATTTCGATGTTCATAAACCATTCATAAATCGATTTCGATGGTCCTCTGTTTTTGTTGCTCCGTCGAAGGTTCCAAACTTTTCCCAAGATTACCTCAATTGTACTTACAGTCATAGAACATTACCAATTATGTTTTTCATTATACCTTCCACGTATAAGTCTAAAACAGACAAATGTCTGGAAAATAAATTTTATTTAATTATTCAATTAATTAAATTGTTTGGGGTGCATTGAAGGATAAAGTTTATGCGGACAATCTTCAAACAATTGACCACTTGAAACAAAACAAGCTTAAATCGCTCAAATAGAGCAGCAAATTGTTAATAATGTGCACGAAAATTGATGTTCCAGGGTGAGCTATTGCCGAGCCAGCCGAGTAGCCACTTACTGTATTGAATGAAATTATTTCCCTTACTTAATCGGAATAAACATTGTATCACATAAAATAAAATAAATATTAAAAAATTCAATGTTTCTTGTTCTCATTGCTGATTTATAATTCAACATATAGATGGCTCAACATATGGATGACCCCCTGATATATATATATATATATATATATATATATATATATATATATATATATATATATATATATATATATATATATATATATATATATATATATATATATATATATTTTAGATTTTCACTTTCAAAAATGACGTTTTTAAAAAATAACTATAAGTTTTAAAATTGACTGTTTATTAGACTGTTTTATAAATATGTTTTTATGACTTGAGTTTATTCTGAACTATCGTAATTTTGTATGAACATAATATTTATCAGCTTTGGATTGCCACGTAAGCATCAGCAGAATTCAAAGTGACGTGATGCTTGCGGGTTCACAATAATATTGCAAGGAAGTTGTTATCACTTTTGATAAATGAAATACAATATTGTAATATGATATGCCTGAGACTAGCTGCTGTGAATATTTGCATATAACAACTCCCTTTTTTCAAAAAAAGTTGATGTTACACTTCAACTTTTAGGATAATTCTTCAGGGGTCTCTTCATTAGTCTGGTGGATGTTGGGCCTTCTTCTTAGCAGGGTGTTAATTCTTTTTAGTGCTTCCCTGTGTATGGACTCTGGACGTTCCTTGTCAATTGTGAACCTATTTCTACATTTGAGGGCTACGTAGAGTAGGATCAGGCTGATTAATAGAGCTATGGTTATATAAGTGAACCATGAAATATTTCTAGTCACGAAGGGTTCGTTTATTATTTTATCTAAGTCCCTGGAATATTGTTCTAGCTTATGGTTGGAGACTTCTAAGTTTTCGATATTTAGATTGTCGAATTGTAAAGGTTTCAAATTGGGCATTTCAAAATTTTCTGGTATCATACTGCAGCAATCGTAGGGAATTATCACTGGATGTGGATTACTTGTTACGTTAAGCAGCTTGCGGTTTTCGGCCTGTATTTTTGTAATGCCGACGAAGGCCTTACATTCTGATTGAAGTTTTAAAACAGAATTTTCGTTAATGATTGTAGTTTCTGTATTCGAATTTGCACATTTTATTTTAACGTGAGTGGGACTTGAAACTATAACCAGCCATGTATTGGCTTCGAGTTTTTGTACCTTATAGCCTTGTCCGTATACTAAAATGCTATGACAGTTCTTCGGCATTTCTACAAGATTTTTGAATAGTTGAGCTTCACATGCTGCACTATTATCTATCGGATATGCATAGAGGTTGGAACAGAACTTCTTAAGAGGACTTAGTTGTTTGCATCCTGTTAGGTCCTTGATGGGTACGTACATCAAAGAATCATCATTTTTCGCGATATATTTTTGAGAAAGTGACAGTATGTGATGCAATCCAGTTCTATTATCTAGGACGGGAATTGGGTACAAATGGTATAAGGTGTAAAGTTGTTGTTCTACCAGTGGAATCTTTAGAACGAAAACAAGATCTGATTGTGTCTGGAATGCTTCTAATTCTATTATTTCTAAATATTTAGCAATTTCTGAATGTTTTACTGATAGGGGTAAGTTATTCTTGATTAAGTTCTGAGATATTTCCTGAAGGGATGCAATTAAACTATCTGGTGTAATGATTGATGAGTGAATAATTTTTAAACGTGCAAATGTAATAGAATTTAGAATATCATTAATGTTATCTTGAAGGTACATATAACTTTCTAGTAGGTTTTCACAGATTTCAAAGAAAAACATTTTGGCTTCGACTAGGGCAAGTTTGTCTCCTAGTTGATGAATCGCTCTCTTAATTTTGTTTATGTCGTCATTGAAAGCCTTTTCGTCAATTTGAAGTTTTTGAATTGTTTCGTTAAATGTTTTTATAACTGACATAGTAACAGAAATTTGGTTTTTTAGTAGGTTTTCCACTTGACGTTGGTCCTGGTTTAATTTATTAATACTCTCTGTGTAGAATTTACCGTCAGAGGCGTCGAGGTTGCCAGTAATTGATTTAAATATGCTACCTAGTCCGTCTATTATTCCGCGCTTATAGCGTTTTGTTTCTACTAGGATTTCTTGGAGTTTTTCTTTAATTGAATTCGAAATTTGTATCGATAGCGTGACATGTGTTTTAACTTCAGAGTGAAATTTCTGCATGCTATGGTAATTGTTATCAAGCATGTTTGTTATCGCCCTTAAAATATTATTGTTACTGTTGAACGCATTTTCAATACTTGATAAATTTTTGTGTACCAATAGTGTCCACTTGTCATTGGAGACTATTAGTTTTGATTCGTCATGATAGTAGACTCCTATCGTATTTTTTACTGGTGTTATTTGAGATTGGGAATATGCTGTTCCGATCAGCATAGCAAACCTCTAAAATGATTAATTTTCAGAATACGGTTTTAGTCGATCGAAGTTTGCTTTGGTTTTTTGTTTTGTTTTTGTATTTAAAAGAGTGGCAGAATTGTTATATATTTCTAAGATTTCAAAGAGGCCATTGAATTTATTTCGCAATTTATCTTTAATTTGGGATTCTTTTAAATACACTTTGTCTCCAACTTTATATTTAGGAAGATTTTCGGAGACGTGTTGATCAAAACGAACTTTTGCTTTTTGTTTCTGCGATTCGGTTTTGGCTCGTGCTACCTTATAATAGTGAGATATACGATTGTTCAAATCTCTGACATACTTAGTGATTAATTCTTTTGGATTATATAGGGTTTCGGGTGGTCTACTAGAGGTATGACCAAAAACAAGTTCATACGGCGTGAATCCGTGTGTTTTGTTGGTTGAATTATTATAACAAATTATCGCGTATGGCAATATATTGAAAGGGTGTTCGTTGGGGTTTTCGATCATGTGGGCTCTAATCATTTCTAAAAGTGTCGAATGGAATCTTTCGAGGGATCCATTTGACTGGGGGTGTCCTACGCTAGAATAGGTAAGCTTTATATTGTAGAGAGTGCATAAATCTTTAAGAAGAGCGTTGTCGAACTCTCTTCCATAATCACAATGGATCCTTAGGGGAGTTCCATAATGTTGGAAATAAAGCAATAAGGTGTTTACTACTGCTTTCGCACTTTTATCATTAATTGAGTAAGCTTGACTAAATTTTGTAAGCTCGTCTCTAATTGTAAGGGCATAGTTTCTGGTAGGCACTTCTAAGATATCAACATTTATTCGCTCGAAAGGAGTTCTAGGAGTTTCTGTAATGACTAGTGGCGAGTCTAAATTTTTACGACATACTTTAACTTTTTGACATACTTGACAATTTTTGATAAAAGTTTCAACATCTTTGGTTAAGCCTTTCCAATGATATTTTTGTCTAATGCGGAGGATAGTTTCTTTTATGCCGCGATGAATATTAGCTTTACCGGAGTGATATTGATTCAAGATGATAGGAATTTCATCTGGTTCAGGTGTCTTTGTAATATCTTGACACACTATTATTTTTACGTCCTTTTCCGCTAAA
The DNA here is from genome assembly GCA_037954035.1 of Rosalia funebris. Classification (NCBI taxonomy): domain Eukaryota; kingdom Metazoa; phylum Arthropoda; class Insecta; order Coleoptera; family Cerambycidae; genus Rosalia; species Rosalia funebris. Next base: position 33,686,172 of record JAZFAV010000021.1, read on the forward strand.
ACAAATAACAAGATTTCGAGAATTGGTAATTCTACAATATTTTCAACATAATATGTTTCGGATGATTTAAATATGTCTTGACATTTATATATTGAGGCAAAAAGATATTCTATTACAGTATCAGGATTATTCGGAAGAGGAACAATGAGGTATTTCCTATTTCGAACTGATCTACTTGATAAAACATTTATTTTTAATTTTTGAAAATCTGCGTTCTCTTCGAAAAGGTCTTCTAGAATTTGATTATGGGTTTCTCTTATATTGTCTTGCTGGAAGACTGTTAAAATATTTTTGTTGCTTCTATTCAGCAATTGATTATTAGAATATTCGATTTTAGAGTAATCTATAAGGGATCTCGTTTTGTATAATTCAACGAAAGTTCCAAATTCTTGATAAATGTTATTAGTTTCGTCATCGTTAAGTTGTTCGTCATTTTGTGAGTTGATTTCGTCATCGTCAGTTGTTTGGGTTGGATATATGGGAATCGGTGATAAGTTTGCTTGGGATTGAAAATTTGAAAGTTCTTTAAAATAATTAATTTTTATCCTGGATAAGGCGTCGGCGTTCTTATTAACCTTGCCTGGTTTATACTCGATTGTATAGTCGTATTCCTCGAGCTTGAGGCGCCATCGAGCTAAACGACTTCCTGGGTCTTTTATCGAAAAGAGCCAAGTGAGTGGTCTATGGTCAGTTATGAGTTTAAATTTCCTGCCGAAGATGTATGGGCGAAAATGTTTAACTGCCCAGACAATAGCGAGAAGTTCTCTCTCTATCGTAGAATACTTCGTCTCGGCTTTGCAAAGGGTCCTAGAAGCAAATGCTATAGGTAGGTCTTTACCTATAGGACCTTGGGAAAGTACTGCGCCGATCGCAAAAGCGCTTGCGTCTGTGGTAAGTACGAAGCATTCTTCAAAGTTTGGGTATGCAAGAACAGGAGTTGTGGTTAGAGCTTGTTTCAAAGTTTCGAAAGACGTTCGACATTCGGAATCAAAGATGAAGGGAGTATCTTTTTGTAACAGTTTAGTTAATATAAATAGTTTGTAAGGTTTTGATATCTTGGCAAAATTATGAATAAATCTGCGGTAATAACCTGCAAGGCCTAGAAAGGATTTTATGTCTTTTTGGTTGGCGGGTTGAGGAAATTTTCTGATACATTCTATCTTAGACGGATTTGGCTTTACACCTTCTTTTGTGACTAAATGACCAAGATAAGCTACTTCCTTACGTAGGAATTCACATTTATCTGGTTGGATCTTCAGATTTGCCTTTTGTAACCTTTTGAAGACTTCTGTGAGCCTGGAAGTGTGCTCATGGATGGTAGGAGAGTAGATGATGATGTAGTCCATATAGACGAGACACCTCTCATTTTGTATACCTAAAAGAATGTTATCCATTACTCTTTGAAACGTTGATGGGGCATTCTTAAGACCAAAGGGAAGTCTTACAAATTCAAAATGACCGTTTTCGACAGTAAAAGCGGTTTTTTGAATATCTCTTGGGTCGATTTCAATCTGGTGAAAACCAGAGGCCAGATCAAGGGTTGTAAAGTATTGGCATTTGCCAAGTTGATCAAGAAGGTCGGAAATATTGGGAAGTGAGTATTTGTCTCCTACGGTCAGCTCGTTGAGCTTTCTGTAGTCTACTACAACTCTCCATTTCTGCTTGCCTGAAGCGTCAAGCTTTTTGGGGACTACCCAGATAGGAGAAGACCATGGTGAATTAGATGGTCGGATGATATTTTCATCTAACATTTTGGATACTTGACGTTTTACTTCCTCCTTATGGATTTGAGGATAACGGTAGGACTTAGTAAACACGGGTTTTGACTCGTTTGTGTCAATGGAGTGTTTTATTTCGTTAGTAAAAGTCAATTGATCTCCTTCAAGGTAGAAAATGTCAGCAAAATCTAGACAGAGTTGTGTTATAATATCTTTTTCTTCTTCGTTGAGATGGTCTAGGCGAAGTTGTCGTTTTATTTCGTCATGTCTGTTAAGTTGGGTCTCATAGACACATTCGTTCATATTATTTAGTGAATAATGTTGGAGTGGCTCTAATTTTATTTCGCTAAAATCGATTGTTTTTGGTATTGCATTTGCATTTAACACGGAAGCAAGAAATTCACCTTTATGGTTTATTTTGACTACCGCGTTGGGAATATGTACCTTTTCTATCTCTGATGCTAACAGTATAGCATCTGTGTTACTAAGATTACATTTAAATTTAAATATTTGTTCAGTCCGGGGTTCTATGGAAATTTTATTATTTGTTGGATTGTTTGTTGAATTTTGGTACGTTTACGGTGTGATATTTTCTGTGGCTTTATGTAAAGGAATAGTCTTGAAGTTTGTTATAAGTTGTTTATTTTTTAGATCTACTATACAGTTATAGTGCTCTAGGAAATCTGAGCCAAGTAGACCATCAAATTCGATATCAAGATTACAAATATAAACTTTATGAGGATCAGTTGCTGAAAAAGGTACTAAGGTGGATTCGTTAATGTAAATTTTTTGATTTGTAATGTCTTGGATGGTTACATTTTCGGGATATCTATACCGGAAGTTTTTACATGTTTCTGGTTTAAAAATCGAAATTCCTGCACCTGTATCAATTAGTAGTTTAAAAGTATTACTAGAGTCGTTAATGTAAAACAGATTTTTTGAGTTTAGTGACAAAGCTGGACTTACAGAAAGTTCTGTTCCGGAAAGTTTAAATTGGGGTTGAAATTGTCCAAATTCATTGCGCGAATTTGGGCTTGTAGTTCCGCAATACTGTGATCTTGGGTTTCGATATTCGGTGGGTCCGGTTGAACGGGTTGGCCTAACTGAAAATTTTGGTTTGGGTATTGTTCGTTTGCGTTGTCTTGAGTGGGATTTTCATATGGGTTATTATCAGTATAATAACTCTGGTTTGTCGCTTCGTCATAACTATCAGCAGTATAATAGTTTTCGTTCTGGTTTTGGTATTGGTAATTCTCATTATACGGATCTTGATTATTATCGTTATACGAGCTATTAACAGTATAATAGTTCTGAGAACTATTAGCGGTATAATAGTTCTGAGGAGTTTCCTGCTGGGGTTGGTCCTCTTTATTTAAATGTAATGTTCGTCTACTAGTTGAAGGTTGGTAATTTGGATTTGGTTGAATTGTAGGAGGTCTATTACCTCCAAAATTCGGATTTGGCATGATAACCGGGGGTCTTTGTTGAGGTGTTTGACTATGTTGTATATTTGGGTAAGTTCTTTGGAACTGTTGTTGATGTGGGGGTTGATATGAGGGCCTAGAAAAATTTGGCTGTGATGAATTACCAAAATTATGCGGTCTTTGGCGACATTCTATATTAGTGTGACCTATTCGCTTACAAATAGAGCACTGTTTATCTGGTGTATTCGGTCTGCGTTGCATATTTGTATTTCGGTTAAAATTACTTTTTTGGTTTTCGAAATAATTAAGTTGAAGTTCGCGTTTGATTCTAGAAATGGCTGTTAACATATCAGGTGGGTTGCTAGCTCTGACAGAATGTCCTATTTTAGGTTCTAATCCTGTAAGTAATGTATTTAAAATCATAGCGTCTGTGAGCTGAGTTTGGGCTTCTTTTTGTTCGTTTGTCAATCTTTGTTTATTAATGGAGGCGTTCATTTTTGCCTCATGCGTTTGTAAGCGAGAGATAAAAGTAAGAGGTGATTCACTCGACAGCTGCCTCATCCTTTGTAAATCTTGGATGAGAGCAGTGAGATCGCGCGAATCGCCAAAATGGCTTTCTAGAAGCTGTTTGATTTCAACTAAAGTTTCAGGATTTCTAGAATTTATTAATTCTGCGGCACGACCCTTTAGTTTGTTTTTTACGTGTAGCGTTACAAGTACCTTTTGATTTCCTACTGCCATATTATATGCAACATTAATAGCATTTAAAAATGAATTTAAAAATATTTGGTTTCCGTCGAATTCAGGTATTATCAAAAATATTTCGTTTAATTTATAAGGTTCTACACTTTGTGTTTGTTGTTCCGGTGGAGGTACCATCCTGGATCTTAATCTCATAAACTTTTCGATTTATTTTATTAATACTAATGTGAGCTTAAGATGATACGAAATAAAAATATTAAAAGGGAAAAAGAACTGAATTTGTAATATAAATGTTACTGTTTCGCAAATATTTAAATGCAATAAAAAGCGAGATGATTCTTAAATGACTTACGTTAATGTTATCCACATTCCTCGGGGCGACAGGAGAATCCTACTTCGTGAACGTTGTTACACCGGGTTAGCGCTGGCTTGTTCCCAATGCCGAAGAGACCTGACGAACGGTTGGAATAGTGGCTGCTGTTGTTTTCTTGTAAATTTTCGTAGCTTCTTTTCTTCTTTTAAAGGTTTTGGAAAACCACCGCGCCCAGTTAGTTTCCGTGTTCTGAACGCGTGCAGAATCCTACCACGACTGCGCCAATTTTTAGATTTTCACTTTCAAAAATGACTTTTTTAAAAAATAACTATAAGTTTTAAAATTGACTGTTTATTAGACTGTTTTATAAATATGTTTTTATGACTTGAGTTTATTCTGAACTATCGTAATTTTGTATGAACATAATATTTATCGTAATACTATCGTAATTTTGTATGAACATAATATTTATCCGATCCGATAGGACTTGAACCTTGACGAAGTTCTAGTGCAAACTGGAACGGGTGGGTCGGCTTGCGCGTTTTAATGATTTAAGGAGCCGTACCATAGGTTTAACCATAGTGGGGGAGGGGGGTCCTTATTGAAAAACCAGACTAAGACAAGTCCCTGAAGGAGGGCAGCAGCTCTTTCAGTAGTCATAGTGGCAGAAACCGTGAGGGTTGGTATGGTGCTATGACACACACGACTGCGATGTGGAAGGCAAGAGGAAACCACCACATTATAATCCTCAGAACAGCTAGCAGAAAGCTTATCCTAAATTAATGATGGCGTCTCCTGGGACAAAAAACTCCGGAGGTAAAATAGTCCTCCGTTCGGATCTCCGGGTGAGGACTGTTCCGGGAGACGTGATCGAGTGCAATAATAACAGGAAGTGTAGCATTTCACGAGTCGGAGCGTGGAATGTCAGAAGCATGAGACAGGCAGGGAAGCTAGAAAATCTGAAGATAGAAATGGATAGGTTAGGATTAGATATAGTAGGTATAAGTGAGATGCGCTGGCCGGAAGTAGGAGATTTTTGGAGCGGTGACTATAGGGTAATACACACAGGATCGGTAAATGGAAACGCGGGAGTAGGGATCGTTATGCGGAAGAACGCAGGACAGTGTGTAGATAGCTACCTACAATACAGCGAGAGAGTAATGATGGTTAGGTTAGATTCGAAGCCAGTGGAAACAGTAATAGTGCAAGTATACATGCCTACTTCTAGCCACAGCGAGGAAGAGTTAGAAGCCGTTTATTCGGACATAGAGCAGGTAATAGGATTTGTGAAGGGTCATGAAAATTTAATAGTAGTAGGAGATTTTAACGCAGTCGTAGGTGAGGGGAAAGAAGGAGAATTTGTAGGGCCTTATGGATTAGGAAACAGAAACGAGAGAGGTAGCAGATTGATAGAATTCTGTGAGAAGCACAAGATGGTAGTCGCGAACACATTGTTCAAGAATTACGTTAGGAGGCGGTACACATGGAAAATGCCAGGAGGGATAGACAGGTATCAGATAGACTACATTCTGGTTAGGAAGAGATTTAGAAATCAAGTAAAAGACTGTAAGAGTTATCCAGGAGCAGATGTAGACAGCGATCACAACTTGGTAGTCATGAAAGCTAGATTAAAGTTCAAAAATCTGAAAACCCGGAAGGATAAGAAACGTATAAATGTAGACATATTGAGGGATCAGAATATGAAAGATAAGTTCCAGGAGAAAACAGATCAGTTAATAAATAAAGCGAGTAAGGACGAAATCAAGAACGCAGAAACTGAGTGGGAGGGTATCAAGAATAGTCTAGATTCCGCGGCTACGGACGTTTTAGGACACGATAAAAGGGAAGCTAGGAAGCCCTGGATAACGGACGAAATCTTAAACTTAATGCAAAAGAGACGAGACTACAAAAACAGACGAGACGAAGAAGGACTGAAAACGTATAAGGCAATAAAGTGGGAAATCATTAGAAAATGTAGAAAAGCGAAAGAACAATGGATAGAGGAGAAATGCAAAGAAGTAGAAGATAAGTTGCAAGTAGGTAAGACCGATGAGGCTTACAAAATAATTAACAGGAACTTCAGGGATATAGGAACAATAAGTAGAAATGTTAGGAGTCAATCGGGGGACATACTGATAGGAAGAGAGGAGAAAGCGGATAGATGGAAGCAGTACTTAGGAAATTTATACGAGGGTCAGGAATTAGGAGAGATATTAGAGGAAGAATCTAGCATCGATAGGGAAGATGTAGGAAAACCTATATTGAGAGAGGAATTTGAAATAGCACTAAGGGGGCTAAAGAATAATAGAGCGCCGGGTGTAGATAAAATACAGGCGGAAATTTTGAAATGTGCGGGACAGAAAGTAGTAAATAGGATGTTTGAACTGGTAAAATACATATACGAAACGGGCGAGATGCCGGAGGATTATAAGAGGAACATTATCGTTACTATACCGAAAAAGAGAGGAGCCGACAAATGCGAGAACTTTAGAACGATTAGCCTAACTTCCCATGCGTCAAAAATCCTAACTAGAATAGTGCAGAAGAGGATGGAAAATAGAGCGGAGGAAATACTAGGAGAAGACCAATTCGGGTTTAGGCGAAATAGGGGAACTCGCGAAGCTATTCTGGCGCTAAGAGTAATGTTAGAGAAAACAATAGAAAAAGGAAAGAACGCTTATATAGGATTTGTAGATTTAGAAAAAGCTTTTGATAACGTAAGATGGGAAAAAATGTTCGAGATACTAAAGAGCGCGGGAATGAAGTATAGAGATAGGAGAGTAGTACACAATCTATACATAGAGCAAACTGCTGTTATAGAAGTAGAAGGGGAGGAAAGGGAAGTAGGTATTAGGAAAGGAGTAAGACAAGGATGTACGCTATCACCACTAATTTTTAATCTGTACATCGAAGAGGCGATTAATGTGGTAAAAGATAGAGTGGATTTCGGGATTAAAGTACAGGGACAGAAACTAAAAATGCTGAGATTCGCGGATGATATAGCAGTATTAGCATCTAGTAAGGAGGAACTAGAATCCGCATTGAACGAAATGGAGGCAGTGTTGACAGAGGAATACGGAATGAGGGTGAATAAAAACAAAACTAAAGTGTTAGTGTGCAGAGGGCGCGAGAGCAGAGCAAAAACGAAAGTACAAATTAATAATGAAAGATTGGAGGAAGTTAAAGACTTCACTTATTTAGGAAGTAAAATAAATTGGGATGGAAGAAGCGATAAAGACATAAAACAAAGAATAGCGCAGGGTCGAGTAGCTTTTAACAAAAAGAAAGCACTTTTATGCTCGGGGGTAATAAACTTAGAAACAAGGAAGAGATTTTTGAAAACATATGTATGGAACACGGCACTTTACGGCTGCGAAACCTGGACGGTAGGGGAAGCAAGTAGGAAGAAATTAGAAGCTTTTGAGATGTGGTGTTACCGAAGAATGATGAAAATACCAAGGACTGATAGGGTTAGAAACGAAGAAGTATTGGAGAAAGTCGGCGAGAAAAGGAGTATGTGGAAAAACTTAAAGAAGAGAAGAGATAGAATGGTAGGCCACTTGCTGAGACATGGGGGAATAGTCCGCGATATTTTGGAGGCAGAAATAGGAGTGAAGAAAGGCAGAGGTAGGCCTAGATTAGACTACTGCTCGCAAATAGTAAGGGATGTAGGTTGTAGCACAATTAGCGAAATGCGTAGGTTAGCACAAGATAGGAGAAGCTGGAGGTTAGCGTCCAACCAGTCTTAGGACTGATGACCTAATGATGATGATGATAATATTTATAAGCTTTGGATTGCCACGTAAGCATCAGCAGAATTCAAAGTGGCGTGATGCTTGCGTGTTCACAATAATATTGCAAGGAAGTTGTTATCACTTTTGATAAATGAAATACAATATTGTAATATGATATGCCTGAGACTAGCTGCTGTGAATATTTGCATATAACATATATATATATATATATATATATATATATATATATATATATATATATATATATATATATATATATATATATATATATATATATATGTATATATATATATATATATATATATATATATATATATATATATATATATATATATATATATATATATATATATACAGGGTGAGCAACGGTGGATGGAGTATTAATAGTATATGAAGAGCGGATCTACCGACTGCTTTGAAATTTTGGTTACCAAAATAGTCGAGTATGATCTATGCATCTAAAATATTTTGAAAGTGCGGTGTTGCCACTTATACGTAAAACCGGCAACATATTCGTTATTATAAATAGAATACCCTGTAATTTTTTGCATTTATTGAATTTTCGTCTCTTTCTGAGTTAATTTTGTTAATATTTCTCTATATCTATCTCAAGCCGTTATCGAGATAATAATTCTTTTCTGAATTTATTGCCAAAAATTTTACTTTCAGTAAATCGTGCTTTCTCCTACCTACACAGCAATTAAAAGATAATTTTTCAGTTGTGGCTAGGCAAGGCCTGGGGGCATCTTCTTCATTAATCAAATGTTTCCAATATCATACAGGGTGAGTTAGAGAATGCTTTCTATAAGTGACTTAGAGAAATGCACGAGATGCACAATTTTTTAAATGGAATGCCCAGTATATTATTACTAATTCGGAAAGGTGATACATTTACCTATTTAAAAATGTTAATGTACCCTATACCTAATGTGCACCGTTTTCGATATATAGGCACTTTTCTGTAACCATTCCAAAAATATTATATCTTTTGGTATGTTGTCATAACGGGTAGGCCATGAAATTTTTATTTTATCATTTTGTAATGACAACAGACATGCTATTTTTCTAAATAAATTTGACATTAGTAATATTTGCACTTAATTTGAATAGATGTAGCACAAATATCGCAGAAAATAATTATACAAACACATTTTTAATGGATTTGTTTATTTATTCATGGACAGTGCAATAAGATTATCAACAGAACTTGTAGAATATTTAATGAGAAATATCCGAATTTGCCGCAGATGAACAACAGAAAGTTTCTACGAATTCGGAGGACTTTAAATAAATTTTGGTTCGTCATTAAGAGAATAATAACAACAGTGTCAGTATTAAGAAAAAATAATACCTAAGCAGCAATAACAATAATAAAGGCTATAAGTAGTAATAACAAATAATACCAATAACTAATAAAATGTATAAAAATCTTAAAAATATTGTAATAATTGTTCGAACTGTTGACCGTTAACTTCCAGACACTTTTGTACACGACGATGGACAGCGTTTGTTGTAGCAGCTCTTATATCAGCGGGGTCCAAGTTTTCAATCTCTTAAATCACTCGACGTTCTAATTCTTCCCTGTTGTGGACTGGAGTTATCCTGGCAGGCCGCTATAAAGCCTTCGGTCTCAGATCTGAGCCCGGCTGACCTCAAATAAGAGGAGGTCATCGCCGTCGACAAACCTTGTGCTTCAATGTTGTTATAGAAAACTCCATGTAGGGCCTTATCGACATGCTCCCTAAACAGATTTCTCTGTTCGTCAGCTTTGATTTGGGCATTCAGATGATTCGGCCTCACTTCAGTGATTGACTGTACCTCATCACCGTGTCTGTCTCTTCGTCTATGGTCGATTCTTGATGAGACCGAATCTTTCTGCGACTTTTTGTGCTGCCTCCCATCTCCGCGACTTCATGATCTCTCACTAGCCGCATAAGAGAATCCGAGCTACGGACGACGTTACATGCTATACCCAGGACTAATCTGTCATGTATACACTCCAGGTTCAAGAGTCCTCGGCCTCCCCGTTGTCTCGGGAGATATCGCCGAGGATCAAACGATCTTAGATGAATGCTTCTATGTATGTGCATTATCTTTCGGGTTTCCCTGTCCAACCTACGCAGTTCATCGGCAGTCCACTATACTACTCTGAGGGAGTAAAGCAGTATTGGAATGGCGAGCATATTCGTTGCAGACACTTTGTTTTCCCCCGATAGATTTGATCACCAAATCTTTCGGAGTCGATGTCTGTACTTGCCACGGAGAGCGTCCTTTACGCGCTGCGTATCCTGGATATAGTTCTGATTTATACCTAGGTACGCGTACGTCTCCCCGGCATACAAATGTTTTAGGATGCTTCCGTCTGCTATCTACGCATCTTCAGGGATCCCCGTAGATTGACTTCTCTTGAGATGGAAGACTGTACACTTGTCCAATCCGAATTCCATGCCAATTGCCCACGTGTAGTCTTGCACCACCCTGAGGGCGTTTTGCAAGCCTTGCTCTCCAGAGGCATGGATCTTGAAGTCATCTATGTAAAATAAATGGTTGACCTTATACCTCCGATTATTCAGTGGTCCGCATTATACCCGCGAGTTTGGCGAAGTTCAAGTGACAGGGGTCATAGCGAGATACAAAATAGGAGAGGGCTTAGGGAATCCCCCTGAAACACTCCTCTATTAAACACTACCGGCTCCGTGGTTACTCGCCGTTCACCGAATGTTATGGTAAAGTGGGTTTTCCAGAGCGGCAGTAGGTGTTGTATCTCACTATGGTGCTGGTACCGCAAGATATGCGAGCAAGCGAATCAACAGCTCGTGGGATGTTGAATCAAATGCCTTACGGTAGTCTTTCCAGGCCATCGATAGAGTCCGCTTGTATTATACAGAGTCCTACGTAATACAGCGGTCTATCAACAGGTTTTCTTTGCAACCTGTCTGGTCCTTTTTGCACCGCGTTGCTCCCTTATCTCTTGAAGGACAGATTTTACGTGCTCCAACGTGTAGACATACAATATGCGTGTGAATAACTTGTAGCAGGAGTTGAGACACGTAATAGGCCTTAGCAGAGTAACTAGGAGGTAGCAGACTGATAGAATTCTGTGAGAAGCACAAGATGGTAGTCGCGAATACATTGTTCAAGAATCACGTTAGGAGGCGGTACACCTGGAAAATGCCAGGAGGGATAGACAGGTATTAGATAGACTACATTCTGGTTAGGAAGAGATTTAGAAATCAAGTAAAAGACTGTAAGAGTTATCCACGAGCAGATGTAAACAGCGACCACAACTTGGTAGTTATGAAAGCTAGATTAAAGTTCAAAAATCTGAAAACCCGGAAGGATAAGAAACGTATAAATGTAGACATATTGAGGGATCAGAATATGAAAGAGAAGTTCCAGGAGAAAACAGATCAATTAATAAATAAAGCGAGTAATGACGAAATCAAGAACGTAGAAACTGAGTGGGAGGGTATCAAGAATAGTCTAGATTCCGCGGCCACGGACATTTTAGGACACGAGAGAAGGAAAGCTAGGAAGCACTGGATAACGGACGAAATCTTAAACTTAATACAAAAGAGACGAGGCAACAAAAACAGACGAGACGAGGAAGGACTGAAAACTTATAAGTCAATAAAATGGGAAATCATTAGAAAGTGTAGAAAAGCGAAAGAACAATGGATAGAAGATAAATGCAAAGAAGTAGAAGATAAGCTCCAAGTAAGTAAGACCGATGAGGCTTACAAAATAATTAAGACGAACTTCAGGGATATAGGACCAATAAGTAGAAACGTTAGGAGTCAATCGGGGGACATACTGATCGGAAGAAAGGAGAAAGCGGATAGATGGAAGCAGTACTTAGGAAGTTTATACGAGGGTCAGGAATTAGGAGAGATATTAGAGGAAGAACATAGTATCGATAGGGAAGATGTAGGAAAACCTATATTGAGGGAGGAATTTGAAATAGCACTAACGGGGCTAAAGAACAATAAAGCGCCGGGGGTAGATAAAATACAGGCGGAAATTTTGAAATGTGCGGGACAGAAAGTAGTAAATAGGATGTTTGAACTGGTAAAATACATATACGAAACGGGCGGGATGCCGGAGGATTATAAGAGGAACATTATCGTTACTATACCGAAAACGAGAGGAGCCGACAAATGCGAGAACTTTAGAACGATTAGCCTAACTTCCCACGCGTCAAAAGTCTCAACCAGAATAATGCAGAAGAGGATGGAAAATAGAGCGGAGGAAATCCTAGGAGAAGACCAATTCGGGTTTATGCGAAATAGGGGAACTCGTGAAGCTATTCTGGCGCTAAGAGTAATGTTAGAGAAAACAATAGAAAAATGAAAGAACGCTTATATAGGATTTGTAGATTTAGAAAAAGCTTTTGATAATGTAAGATGGGAAAAAATGTTCGAGATACTTAAGAGCGCGGGAATGAAGTATAGAGATAGGAGAGTAGTACACAATCTACACAAAGAGCAAACTGCTGTTATAGAAGTGGAAGAGGAAAGAAGGGAAGTAGGTATCAGGGAAGGAGTAAGACAAGGATGTACGCTATCACCACTAATTTTTAATCTGTACATCGAAGAGGCGATTAATGTGGTAAAAGATAGAGTGGATTTCGGGAAGTACAGGGACAAAAACTGAAAATGCTGGATGAGATTCGCGGATGATATAGCAGTATTAGCATCTAGTAAAGAGGAATTAGAATCAGCGTTGAACGAAATGGAGGCAGTGTTGACAGAGGAATACGGAATGAGGGTGAATAAAAACAAAACTAAAGTGTTAGTGTGCAGAGGGCGCGAGAGCAGAGCAAAAACGAAAGTACAAATTAATAATGAAAGATTGGAGGAAGTTAAAGACTTCACTTATTTAGGAAGTAAAATAAATTGGGATGGAAGAAGCGATAAATATATAAAACAAAGAATAGCGCAGGGTCGAGTAGCTTTTAACAAAAAGAAAGCAATTTTATGCTCGGGGGTAATAAACGGGGGGAAACAAGGAAGAGATTTTTGAAAACGTATGTATGGAGCACGGCGCTATACGGTTGCGAAGCCTGGACGGTAGGGGAAGCAAGTAGGAAGAAATTAGAAGCTTTTGAGATGTGGTGTTACCGAAGAATGATGAAAATACCTGATAAGGTTAGAAACGAAGAAGTATTAGAGAAAGTCGGCGAGAAAAGAAGTATGTGGAAAAACATAAAGAAGAAAAGAGATAGAATGGTAGGCCACTTGCTGAGACATGGGGGAATAGTCCGCGATATTTTGGAGGCAGAAATAGGAGTGAAGAAAGGCAGAGGTAGGCCTAGATTAGGCTACTGCTCACAAATAGTAAGGGATGTAGGTTGTAGCACAATTAGCGAAATGCGTAGGTTAGCACAAGATAGGAGAAGTCGGAGGTTAGCGTCCAACCAGTCTTAGGACTGATGACCTCATGATGATGATCCGCACATTTTGATATTTTGAACAACTGCGGACAATTGTTGCTCCAAATAATTATTTCCTGATTGGAGGAAGGCTTCAGTTCATTTTCAATAAATAATGTTATGATTGCGGCAAATTTGTTTGCTAAGTCTCCTCCCTCAGATTCATGCCAAGCATAATAGAAACTTTCATGGGTTTCATTATTATAAATGGTAAAATTGTGTAATACAAGTTCAGCTTTATAGTACAATGAAAATGTCTGAAGCTTTGGGCAAAGCAATACCGCTTCCAATTCATTACTAAGATTATCACACTGTTTTTCTTGCTTGGTCTGGTTCTTTTGTGTTTCGTGTAGCTGGTTCTCTTGGTCGGCTTTATTTCCTGCTTTATAGCTAACACAAAAATCGCATTGATCTTTGCGAGTTACCTGAATATCCTTTTTATTGTTTTGTCATCTATTATGAGCTAGCATGTAATAAGTAGCGTTATATATTAATGGTATAATGCTCCATTTATAAAACTATGCTTAGGTTGAAAACTAAAAAGATATAAGTATAATGTGAGCATTAATCTGATTAGTTGTGAATTAGAAGTTGGCTTTTAATAAACTTCTCGAACTAGTCTCTGTGTTTTCGTCATCTCGTTACCCTCGACGTAACAGGCGCAGTCGCGGTAGGATCCGATGACAGAAGAAGCTTAAGAGAAGTCTCATCGACCCGACCTGATCTAGGTGGTCTGGATATTCTCGTGGAACTGGTGGATTTCAATCCTTGCATCGGAAACCTGAACCAACCCTGGCGAAGTTTTGGCAACAGACTACACTGAAGAGGAGCTTCACCCGACCCAAACCAGGTGGTCCTGAATCCTCGTGGAACTGGCGGAAATCCCTTGTGCTAAAACTGAACCAACCCCTGCGAAACTGAGAGGCTGAAGACAGTTTAACCGTAAGTCCCAATAATTCATTAAACTTCCTTTTCCTTTCTTGACAAATACGAGATCGGAATTGGTTAGGTTAAGGCAGATCCAAAAATCGAGTCAAAAACTCAAAGAAAAAAAGATTTTTTTTCTCTCAATTTTTATTTTTAAACTTTTAGTGTAAATTAGATTCACTTAGATCTAGACCAACCAGATTTGCTGAGTGAATTAGGTACTTAATTTTCTAGTTCATGAATAACTTGCAAGACTTAGCAACCGCATTACCAAATTTATCAGACGACGAAGATAACAATCCTCACGTTATTCATCATCGTCCGGATCCAAATTTAGATCCATATTTAAATCAAATTTTAAATCAAAACTTAGGTAACGTTGAACAAAATTTAAATCAAAATCCTAATATGGCTCACCCTGATATTCCTGCTTTAAAACTATTTATAGACATCATACCCAAGTTTGATGGTAATACATTGTTGTTGAATGATTTCCTCAGAGTATGCGATAAGTTAATAGACTCGTTCTCTAATCCGAACTCACCGGTAATTAACAGATGTGCATTTTTAGTCGAAGCGATACGATCCAAGTTAGTAGATCAAGCGCAAATGATAGTATCGTCCCGTCTTGATATCACGACATGGGCGGAGATTAAAGAAATTTTACAGGTAAATTTTGGAGATCCCAGAGATCCTCCTAGTCTTCAACAAGACATTTTACATATTGAAATTAACAAAAATGAATCACTTTTGACATTTGGTACATGAATTAAAGAATTTAAATCTCTGTCAATGGCAAAATTAATACAATTAAATAAACCACTTAATGTTAAAGAAGCTCTCAGGGATGTCTATGAGCAACTAGCTTTGGACACATATGTTAGAAATCTCCTAACGTACTATCAACAATTAGTACGAGCCCGACAAATAAACAACCTTACTGATGCTATAACTTTTGTCACACAAGAGGAACATTTTAATCAGTATAAAAATAAATTGAACCATTTTAAACCGAAAACAAATCAATAATTTTCCAGACCTCAGTATCAACCAGTAAATTTACAAATCACCGCAACAACAATATCCAAATTATTTTAATCAAAATTTTAGAACAAATACTCCACCTAACATTCAACCTCAATATAGGCCAGTTTTCCCTACAGGTCCTATTAATGTACAGCCACGTCCCATTCCTCAAAGGTATCCGACAAACGCACAAGTTTTTGGACAACAACAAAACCAAAACAAAAATATAAATGTATGGCGACCCAAAAATAATCAATTCCAACCATCATACAAGCCAACCCCTATATCTGGTATTACAAATCAATCCAAAATAAACCAACAGAGACCTACTCAATTTAGACCAAACAATCAAAATGTTAACCAACCAAAATATCACGTTGAAGAACTCTTCAATGTAAATAATGACCCGTCTCAAGAACTGCTTTATCCACATTATAATAATTCTGTAGAAAATCAGTTTTACATTCCTCCAGACTTTGATGATCAAGTTTATAATCAGTATAATGAACATAATTATAGTTTAGGCTTTAGCAATGCTGATCCATATGACCACGAAATACTAACATATAACGAACAATTTACTGATACACAACAACTGACAATAACAATGTTCAATCCGACGAAAATTTTCAGAATCCTAGGCCTTCGACCAACCCAACATAACCCACGAATTTAATACAATCATTTTTCCAGCATCACTTCTTTACATTACTGTTCATGACCCTCCAATTAAACTCCTTATAGACACTGGTTGTTCTCATTCGATAATTCGTCCTGAAGTAATTGAAGACGTTTTTCCTGAAGGAATTTTTGTTGATCCAGTTACATTAAAAACATGCACTGGTGAAATCAACATAAAACATAAAGCTGAAGTACCTCCTTTTCCAGAATTTCAGTCATCCGAACCAATTACATTTGTCTTATATAACTTCCATGAATATTTTGAGGGTTGAGGCATTATCGATTTTCTAAAATATAATCTAACCATTGATTTACAAAATAGATGTCTTTCGAATCCCAACTTTCAAATTCCCCTTGAATTTCGACAACCATTGGAGAATTCTAGAAAAGTTCATTTAAATTCAAACGAAATTATTCAATACTGTCTACCTACATTTTTTCCTGATGGCGATATATTAATCCCAGAAATTATAACTAGTGATTGTAAAATTCCTGAAATGGTCACAACTAGTAAAAATGGTTTAGCGGTGGTTGAACTTCATAACCTAAGCGATAAACCTATAGATGTTGACTTCTCTGATCCACTACCTTGTGAATCCCTTGATACTTATAAAATTTTTCAATGTCAATTTTCGGAAATTCCATTCTCTCCCCGACAAGAAGAAATACCTAAACTACTTGGCCTTAATCATTTAAACTCTGAAGAAAAACAGGCTATCGTATCTCTCTGTAAACAATATAATGACATATTTATACTTCCAAATGATAAATTATCCTTCACTAATGCTGTAAAGCTTTCCATTCAAACAAAAGACGATATACCCGTTTATACCAAGAATTATCGTTATCCCTTTGTCCATAAAGAAGAGGTTCACAAACAAATTTCCAAAATGTTAGATGATGGAATCATACGTCCTTCACAATCCCCTTGGTCAAGTCCAATATGGATAGTTCCCAAAAAATTAGATGCCACTGGTATTCAAAAGTGGAGAATCGTTGTTGATTATCGAAAAATCAATGAAAAAACCATAGACGATCGATACCTCTTACCAAATATTTCGGATATCTTGGATAAATTAGGGCGCTGTCAGTATCTTTCTGTATTAGACCTCACAGCAGGCTTCCACCAGATAGAAATGTCCCAAGAGTCAATTCCCAAAACAGCATTTAATACAGAGAACGAATATACGAATATACTCGAATGCCGTTTGGTTTGAAAAATGCCCCGGCGACTTTTCTGCGAGTAATGGACAATGTACTTAAAAATCTACAAAACCATGTATGTTTAGTGTATATGGATGACGTAATAGTTTTTTCAACATCACTAGATGAACACATTCAAAATTTAAAACATGTATTCGAAGCTTTTAAGCAAGCTAAATTAAAAGTTCAATTAGACAAAAGCGATTTCTTATCAAAACAAGTTGAATTCCTCGGACATGTTGTAACTCCTCAAGGCATAAAGCCTAATCCAAAAAAGATCTATGCAATTCAGAATTATCCACTACCTAAAACCCAGACAGAAATCAAAAGTTTTCTTGGTTTGTTAGGTTTCTACAGAAAATTTATTGAAAACTTTTCAAAAATTACCAAACCCCTAACTACCTGTCTTAAGAAAGGATCAAAAGTTATACATACTCCTGAATTTGTCAATAGTTTTGAAAAGTGTAAAACATTCCTATGTAATGACCTAGTATTAAAGTATCCAGACTTTTCCAAATCCTTTACATTAGTTACTGACGCTTCTAATTTTGCTCTAGGCACAATACTTATGCAAGAAGACCATCCTATATGTTACGCCTCACGTACACTCAACCAAGCAGAAACAAGATATAGTACTTTTGAAAAAGAATTACTTTGTATTATTTGGGCCACCCGGTACTTTAGACCGTACTTTTTCGATAGAAAATTTGTCATTCAAACAGATCATAAACAATTACAGTGGTTATTTAATCTTAAAGAACCTAGCTCGAGATTAGTTAGATGGCGTCGTAAATTAGGAGAGTATGACTATACTATTCAATATAAGAAAAGTAAAAATAATCAAGCAGATCCATTATCTAGAATTGAAATAAATGCTATTGACGATGATACTGATAATTTTTCAACACTTGCTAATCCTGGCAACATTAATAATGACATCGACGATGTCCTTGAAAACATGCCAGAACCCGATCCAGAAGTCCTAAACGAAACCCTTCAAACTATTGAACCTCAACTATCATCCACTAACAATTTAATGACTAAAGACTTACCGAGACAAATAAAAGGAATCACTACACCATCTGTACACAGCGTACCTAATGTGTCTACTATACACTCCGCTGCTGAAAACCCCATTTTACAAATCCCAATTGCAGAAACGGCTCTAAACTTTTACAGAAATCAAATTGTAATTTGCGAAAGCCCCAATGCAATATTAGACACTTGCAGTTCTAATAGCATATTTCAACCTCCTCATGTTAGACATTCTTTAACGTTCAGAACTTATTCTGCAGATAATGACGTTGTAAAAATGTTAAAATTAGTTATAAACCCACAATCTATATCTTGCTTATTTTTCAAATCTCCCGAGATTAAAAACAAAATTATTAGAATAATTAAACAAAATTTTGATTCAAAAATTAAATTAACTATTTCACGTAAATTCTCAGAAGACCTTTCTGACGAAACTGAACAACAAAGAATTATAAAATATAATCACGAAACTAAAGCTACCCATCGAGGAATCAACAAAATTCGTATAGCAATTTTGAAACGTTACTTTTGGCCTAAAATACATACAGACGTACAAGATTATATTAATACTTGCTTAACTTGTCAAACAGGAAAATATGATCGAAATCCTCAAAAACCAAAATTCCAAATCACAAAGACTCCTATGCAAATTGTACATATGGATGTCTTTCATTGCGAAAAACAATTCTTTTTAACATTAATTGACACATTTTCAAAATTTGGACAAGTATATCAACTACCAGATAAAAACGCTATTACCATTCAACAAATGTTATTAAAATTCATATCTCACTATGGGATACCTCAAGAAATTGTAGTAGACAATGGTCCTGAATTTGTATACACTATATTAAAAGAATTTTGCATTCTGCACAAAATTTCGTTACATTATACAATACCACATAGTTCAACTTCTATGCTCCTATTGAACGTTTCCATTCCACAATATTAGACAGCGTTAGAACCCTTAAAATCCACCATCCTCATAAACCTCTAAGTTATTTAATAACTTTGGCAACATTAAACTATAACAATTCCATACAGTCAGTCACAAAGAAAACGCCTTTCGAAATATTTTTTGTCATATTAACAAATCAACACCTTTTGAAATTTCAGAAGAACAAGTAGTCACTGATTATATTAACGAACACAAACAAATAGTTCAAAATTTATATCTCGAGGTTAATTCAAAAATAGACGAACAAAAGCAACAAGTTATATCTAAATTAAATAAAAGACGCGAAGAACCTGAAAGCGTACAAGAAAATCAAGAAATATTTGTTAAAAAACATGACGCTGTTAGACATAAAACACAACCACGATTTCAAAAAGCAGTCGCACAAGAAGACGAACAATTAATTATTCAGACAAAAACTGGAAAAATCAATAGAAAACATATCAAACGTAAACGTAAAACTAATTCTAAAGAATCGCCTTTGTTACAGGACACAGAACCTGAACAAGACGAAATTTTACAACTAGCCCTACGACACGCACATAATGTTAAACAAAAACAAACTGACAGAACTCAAGATATCGATGACAATGACAATGACAATATTCCCCTTACTCGTCGTACCCCAAATTGTTATAAACCCACTAAAAAAACCCATTGTACCTAGTTAAAATAAGTGATCAAACTCGCGTAATCGAACATTACTATACTTTCATACATAAAGTTCAATTACAATCTATAGAAAGAGAAATTCAAAAATTAGAACAAAATATAAAAATATTAGAAGCTGATCCTAAAATTACAAAAATGCCCAATTTTACTCACGAAGTTAATTTTTATCTTCAGAGAGCTCAAACCTTATTTCATACTCTGAAACCAAAAAACCTTCGTTCACGAAGAGGATTAATTAATGGCATTGGCACTATTCATAAATGGTTATTTGGAACCCTTGACGATGATGACCTACAACAAATTAATTCAAAATTCGAAATATTGAATAAAAATCAAAATAAAGTCGCTAAACAACTAAACTTGCAAGCTAGCCTGATCCAATCTTTAACAACTAAAATTAATATAACATTAACTTCAATAATTAATAATCAAGAGTTAATTGCTACTCGTATTAATTATATGCAAAAGAGACAATACTATTTCAATGTTAACGAAATTTTCCAACAGATTATAAATAACTTAAACTTGATTTGTCAATATTTAGAAACACTCAAAACAGCAGTTACTTTCTCATATACAAATTCATTACATCAATCTCTTTTGACTTACTCAAACTTATTAGAAATCCTGTCAACTCTTAAAAAATTGTATAGTAGTGATAAACTGATAAATTTTAAATTTTTGCAAACTTACTACCATTATTTTGGAGTGATAGCTAGCCTGACCACAGACAAAATAATATTTATCTTAAAGGTTCCGATCTTGACACCGTCATCCTATGAAACATTTTACTTACACCCTATTCCAATTCAAAATCTAACCTATATCCCTCTAAAACCAACCCTATTGTTGGGACTTAACGAATGGAATAACTTTGAAACTCCATGTCCAATCCTGGAATCAATAGCCATATGCCAACAACTACTAAAGCCCATCTTCAATGAAGATTGCCTACCAGTCCTAGCCAAAGGAAAAACGTCTGCAAGCTGCCGCTTCACCAAAGTTCAACCCCAGTCAGCAATAATCCAACAAATCGATCGTAACCATGTACTCCTGTTCCCTTTAAAACGAGAACAAGTTCGACTCTCCTGTCAGTCAACGAAACTGCAATACGTCGCAACACCCACAGAACTCACAATCCCAGATGATTGTCAACTAGAAATCAACGGTTCTGTATATCAATCTGAGAAAACACTACTGCAAAGCTCAACGCTGCTACTACCAGAATTGACTTATACGCCAATTGACGACTCCAAGCCAATTCGACTCCAGTCTTTACACCTAGATGATCTGCAGTCCCTTCAGCATGCTGCCCAGCAACTCCAGCCTGTGACCCTTGAACCATTTGATGTCACATCCAACCCTAATATTTTACTAATAACAATTTGTATAACATTCCTATGTTTAGGAACCATTTTCTGCTGCTGGAAATGCAAAATACCACAACGAGCCCACAAAGTTCTCCGACGAAAAGACATGTCCATGATCCAGTTAGATGAATCATCCTCCAATGACGCTACGAGTCTAAGGAACATTTCGGTGTCGCCAATCTAACGATTGCCGCCATCTTAAGGGGGGAAGAGTTACCTGAAGACCCTTTTTATTTTGTCATCTATTATGAGCCATCATGTAATAAGTAGCGTTATATATTAATGGTATAATGCCCCATTTATAAAAATGTGCTTAGGTTGCAAACTAAAAAGATGTAAGTATAATGTGAGCATTAATCTGATTAGTTGTGAATTAGAAGTCGGCTTTTAATAAACTTCTCGAACTAGTCTCTGTGTTTTCGTCACTTCGTTACCCTTGACGTAACTTGCGTGACATAAGTAAACCTAGATTGCAATTATTAAATTCAATGTAAAAACTTGAGGCTGATACGTTGCTTTTTCTTGCATTCCTTAACGTACAGATCGTATACTTCAGTTTTAGTCCTGAATATCGGTTCCAAAAATTTTTTAATAGGGGTTATCTATAGGGGTACTACGGAAATTGCAAAACAATTTAGGCCTTTTGAAAATGTCTAAAAATGTCATTGAAAAGCAAAGTTATACCGGGAGATCACTGAAGCAGAAACGTAGTATTCGAGTAAAATGGGAGGAACTAATATTACATTTTAAGGGTAGAGCTCGCACTGGGATAGTTATTAATTTCAAACATAAAAATTTTAATTAATTCCTCGATGACGCTTTTTACCTTTTCAAAAGTACACTTTTCATGCTTTAAAAATGTCTATGCTAAAAGTGAATATGTATTTTTATGATGAGTTTATTAGAAAATCAGAGGAGGAGGAGATAATTGAATAAAGTATTTTAACACTAAAAATAAAATTATTGATACACGGAAGAATTTAAGTCAATGGTTTGGTCAATGTACTACAGTTAATGCTCCTTTTCCTGTAAATGTAAATTCAGATCGATTTTCTTCATATCCTCATTACGCTGATGTGCTAAATGTAAAAGAATTTGAATTTTCTATAACATTACCACAAATTTCTAAATTTGAAAAAAATATATTTCTGTTAATGTATTTGGTTTAGAGATGAACTTAATCACATTTGTATGTAGTTTTCATCCATGTAACTAAACGCAAATTAGAAGAACATGTAAATTTATTAATATCCAAGATACATATTTTCCTAAAATAAGCGACTTTTCTCTGACCATGTCAGATAATAAACAAGACGTAGAAATAAAGTATCATTATTGCTACATTAAAGATTTATCTATGCTTTTAAGTAATCAGCTTTCTAAGAAGGATAATTAAAAATATTTCTGCGATAGGTGTTTAAATTATTTCGGTTCAGAGGATAAGTTAACCAATCATGTGTATTGCGAAAAAATTGAAGACTGTAAAATTGAGTTTTCTAGAGAACCTTATATTAAATTTAAAAATTTTGTTTACAAGGAAAAGGTTCCGTTTATTATTTATGCAGATTTCAAATCCTTGCTTGAGCCATTTTATGATGATAGTTATTGTAAAACGAGTAAGTATGAGAAACACATAGGGTTTTATTAATTAAGTTCAGTTATAACAATGCAGTGTAGGGCATTATTTAAAATGCAGTAATAACTAAGACTGGTTATATTATAAAAGTGCTTGATTTTAGTTTTAGATTCTATGTCTTAGTTCGCAGAGGAATAATGCAATGTTGCACAATTTGAAATTTCGAAGTTAAAACACGTGGAACCTATGAGTACTGAAGTTAGTTTACGGGATGCTAGTAAAACTTGTCATATTTGCGAAGAGGAATTTAAGGAAACAGGTAAAATTGTTAGGGATCACTGTAATTTCTCTGGAAACTTCAGAGGTTTTGCTCACAACAAATTTAATTTGTATTACAAGATTTCCTTTGTAATTCCTGTGAAATTCCATAACCTCAAAGGTTACAGTGCTCATTTAGTAATAAAGTACGTAGCTGAATGAAATTGTATTACTCTATTGCCTGAGGATAAGGAACAATACATTAGCTTCGCAATTCACGATAATAAAACTAGATTTAGATTTAGATTTATAGGCTCCTTCAGATTCATTGGTTATTCTGTAGAATAACTAGCTTTCACACTGAAAGATGAAAACTTTAAAAAAATCTTAAACGCAAATTTCATGATTTAGGAAAAATTTGAATTATTAAAGTGAAAAGGCGTATTCTTTTATGACTATCTAGGTAGAATTGAGCGACTGGATTACAAAATTAGTACTGGCTACAAGACGTATAGCCTTGATCCTACCCATTATTATACGATTCCAGGGTATACGTGGGAATGTATACTCAAATATACAGGGTGTAAGCTACAAGCTATTCAAGATGTAGATACATTAATGTTTATTGAGCGTAGTATTCGAGGCGGTGTAAGTCAATGTTTCAATCGGTTTTCGAAGGCTAGCAACAAGTATTTGGATACGTATTGTGTCAGAAAACCATCTACATATATTCTTTATTTAGATATAAATAATCTATATTGATGGGCTATGAGACAGTTTCTTCCATACGGGGGATTCTGGTGGACCGAAAGCAACGTGAACAGCATCAGCGTGCCTGATGATGCTGAAATTGGTTATATTTTAGAGGTTGACCCTAAAAATTTACACGATTTACATAAAAATTTGCCATTCTGTCCGGAACATCTGCCAAGTTAAAAATTCCCTATGTTAATGACCACGTGTTACTGTAATATGTACAGCATGGAATAAAATTAACGCGTATTCTACAGTTCAAACAGTCTCCATGGCTGAAATCCTACATAGAGTTAAACACATCAC
The DNA here is from genome assembly GCA_037954035.1 of Rosalia funebris. Lineage (NCBI taxonomy): Eukaryota > Metazoa > Arthropoda > Insecta > Coleoptera > Cerambycidae > Rosalia > Rosalia funebris. The sequence continues at coordinate 33,710,277 of JAZFAV010000021.1, forward strand.
TAAGGACTCAAGCAAAGTAAAACTTTGGAAAAACAACTGTAAATTAATGAATAACGCCCCGTTTGACAAAATAATGCAGAATGTCCGAGAACATCGAATAGTGAAACTTGTTCGCTTCTGGGGTGGTCGTTATGGAGCTAGAAATTGAGTTTCAAGTTCTAATTTTTAGAACCATTCCAGATCCATTTTCTGCCATAACCTTATAACAATCGAAATGAAAAAGTCCCGTATTATATTCGATAAACCCCTGTATATCGGAATGGCTATCTCATACATTTCTAAAATTTGCGTATATGAATTTCACTATGATTACATTTTAACGAAATTCCCTGTGGAAAAATGTAACCTTTTGTACACAGACACAGATAGTCTCGTGTACCAATTTCAATATAATGACGTATATGAAGATGTTATCAAACAAGACATTCATAGATTTGATAGTAGCGATTACCCCCAAGATCATCGTTGGAATATTTCATTAGTAAACAAAAAAATAGCAAGTCTAATGAAGGACGAGAGTAACGGTAAGGTAATGACTCATTTTATCGGTTTACGTTCTAAACGTATATCTACAGAGTTGAACTCGACAAGGAAGTTAAAAAAGCAAAAGGTGTAATGTCTAATGTGGTGAAAAATAAAATTACTTTTGAGGATTACCTCAACTGCCTGGAGTAATGTGCGGACAAAAAACAAAAAGCCCCAGGAACAGTATTTACCTCACAAAACTCAGCGCTGTATACAATCGAAATTACATGAAGTATACAGCATTGTCAACAAAAATTGTTTTTAATCCTTTTAATGATAAGCGGTACACTCTTCCTGGAGTTCAGGAGATGATATAATTTTATTGGTGTAGATGAGTTCACGAACAAGGTTGTCAGATAAATAATATGTATAGAATCCGTTACTTATTTTCAACAATTTTATTCCAATAATTTGCGACAATATTAGATAGAGCATAATGTGAAAACCTCACTTCTATTTCTTCAAGCTGTTCTATCACGTCGAAGTAATCAACAGTAAATTGTTGAAGGTAGGTATTACCTACCTTCATTTTTATTACAAAGTTTTTATTAATCAGACATAAAATTAAAAAAGTCTTAGAAAATAATTAGTGGGAACGCTGGGCTTCTTTTTGTTTATATAATTCATCAATGTTTGGCCCCAGCTTGGTCAAACACAGGCGTTCACCAGCCACACTAACGGGCAATGTGTTTGATTGCTGCTTTACTGATAGTTTTTAGTTTTAAATATTTTAATTAAAACTGAAAACTATCATTATTAGTTTTCATTACTGAAACTTTTGTCACAATTAAATTCTAGCATGTGTCAATATAATTTTATTAAAAACCCCCCCTTTGTCATCATACATTTTATCATCAATAAATATTTCAGAGTCACGACCAATTTTTATTTCCATATTACCAATAAACAGTTTATTCATTTATAAATTCAATATAATGCCATATGTTTCATCATAGTCTTTGCGTTTAGTAAAAAATCCCTTTATATAGTGTCTAGCTAAAGATGGATATTGTTCAAAATATTCAGAGCAGTTTTCTCGGTTCTGTCATGTATGTCCTGGAAGTTAGATGCTTTGTATTCTACTTCTCTTATTTTTTCTTCATATTGAGGCTCCGAAGAAAATATGTCATCCTTAATATACTCATCTACATTTGATGCAGACTCTGCACTAGAGTTACGTTTTAACTCTTTTTGTAATAAACCCATACACTTCTTGTCTGTTTTCTGTAATATACCTACAGATTTAAGTTTTTTTAATGGATCGATAACGTGCTTCAAGAGTCTATTAGAGTTTCGTCTTCATCGGCGTTTCCTAATTTTAATGCTAGGTACTTCTTTCTGATTATTTTTTTCTTTGGCACATCCAATGGTTTAATCGTAGACACTTTATACTTTTCAAATGTTATCTTATTAGATTTCATTGTTACAACCTTAGTAATAGAATCTGACTTATAATCAGAAGTATGTTTTAAACTAGGTCTGTTTTAAATACGTCTGTTTTAAACAAGTCTATATCGGCCGTAGTGATTGCAGGGTCTGTAGGGCCTGTTTTCTGTTTTTTATTTTCTAAACAGAGCTCGTATATATCATGTATATGTCGTAAATTGATTTTATCCTGTTTAAATAAAGTTATGAAGTTACAATTATCTCAAAGGAGATATTTAGCAACTGTATGTTTGTCATAGATAGAAACAGTTTACTAATTTACGTCTGCCCATACTGAAATATGCCCTTATTTTGTTTTGTTTATCACCTGCCATATTATCGAAAATGAACATTGAATTAAATTTAGCCTCAGATGGATCGATTGCATACGGAAAATAGCCAACTTCATTTACGTTCCGCAATGCGTGCTCCAATAGTTTGTATTTAGGTTAAAAAAAGTGATTTAGAGAAAACGTATATGTTTTAAAACCACAGCCCATTAGAATTAAATAATAAACTCAGAAGCAAACTGGTTTTTTCCGCTCCACTGGGTCCACATATAATATCTCTTATAGAGTACTGGGAGATAACTTTCCATGTTTTTTCCTTACTACATAATGATCTGTCAATAGATCTAAGTTTCCCACGGGCAGCGACACCTGTTGTCTTTGAACACGCATTGTAAAGCTTGCATTGTTCACTGACCGTAATACTTTATATATACGATAACTGTCAAACATCACCATTCAGAATCCATATGGCATCGCGTAAACACGTAGAACGTGAAGCAGTCAATAATCTAATTAATAAACACCTTTGAATTACATATTCCAGGAGACTATCAATTTCGTGGTCCTGGTACGAAATTAAATAAAATACTGGCTCGAGGAGATGCAGGTATAAATCCTCTCAATGAAGCCTGTCGAAAGCACGATATTCCATATAGTAAAATCTCAAATTTAGAAGACAGACACAAGGTAGATTACCAGTTCGAGCAACTCGCTTGAGAACGTGTTAAAGCAAAGGACACTAAATTATGCAAGAAAGCTGCTGCTTGGATTATCACCAACACATTGAAGGTTAAACGTAAATAAGGCATGTGTGTAGGTGGAGGTAGAAATGTCGCATTCCAAAAGGCTGTCTTGATGAGTATATCTATAGTACTGAAAAGATACGCAAGTCACAACTTAAAAAAAAAAATGCTGTATGACGTTAAAGGCGGCTCGAATTGCAGTCAAAAATGTCGGCGATAAGAGAAAAATAAATACCCCTCATATTTTACTATTGCCAAAGACTGGTGGTATTTTACCTTTGATACCGATTTTTACGGATTTAAATACATTATTGTGCACAATGGCACAATAATGTTTTGGAGGCAGTAGCGTTAAGGAAAAAAGGATCCGGACTTTATGTGGAACCGTGTAGAAAAGGATATGACTTATATTTGAAAAAATAAACAAGTCCCATTGAATCTACCCAATAGAGCACTTTACGACATTAATTTAGTAACGTGTTAAAAAAATAAAAACTCTCTATTTTAGAAGTGTCTCTATGCGTGACGCATTGCCTGCTACACCACCTGGAAAATGTAAAAGTGCCATTATTAATTTAGACACTCTAAAATGCTCCGGGACGGGTTGGGTAGCTTACAAAGAAAGAAATAACTCTGTTTTATATTTCAATAGTTTTGTATATTTAAAACCATCCCTAGAACTAGACATGTATCTTGGCCCGAAATGTAAAATTGAATATAACCCTAACGCTTATCATTCATACAATACGATTAATTGTGGACATTTAATTATTTACTCAAATATTCATGTTAAAAAGTCGAAGTTCTAGAATATAACCCTATAACTTAATTTATTTCCGTAGACTTTTATAATCCCATAATGCTTGACCTTCAGTACGATTATTCCTTAGCATTAATAGGTCTTCACACGTACAGCATCACACCCAACATCGAGGAGGGAATAAATAATAAGTTTTATTACAGACAACTTGGCGATAAAAGTGAGGAAGAAAGAGTTATACATATACCGACAGGCTCTTATGAAATAAGTGATATTGAATCTCATCTACAGATGCGAGTAATACCTAGCGGTGTAGCGCAGAGTGAAAACCATTTCTTTCTAAAACCTAATAATGAACGTTCAAGTGTGAAATTAGAAGCAAGCACGAAATCGACTTTACTCCCAAAGACAGTTTAGCCACCTTTTAGTTCTCATGTTCTAAAACTGATATTCTATATCAGTCAGATTTACCTGTTAATATAGTTAAGATTGTAACAATCTACGTGGACTGTAACATTGCAACAGGAGCATTTTAAAATAATATACCATCACACACCATTTTTGAATTTGGATTGAAAGTAGTTCCCGGATACGCAATAGACATAGAACCCTATAACTTAATTTATCTACCAATAAGCAATAAAATAGATATACATAATATCACACTGAAAATACTAGATCAAAATTCTGAACTCGTTAATTTTCGAGAAGAAGAAATTATATGTAGTACGAGTAGAACTAATAAAGGGGCTATGACGTTACTATTTGAACAAAAAAACAATATAAACGATAGTACTTGAAGAGGAGGAAGGCTTTGACCTTAACTCTTACTAATCTTCTGTATTTAAGATCTATGGGCTTCTCGGGATGTTATAACAGCTACCACTATTTTAAGACCCCAGTTACGATGACTCCATCGTGAGGGATGAAATTCGAACATGGATTGGAATTCTTTTATAAAATTATTTGGAAACAACGATGAAATAGAAATTGTTATTTATCAACAAGATGCTTTAGTATTGATGAGCAAAGCTGCATTATCGATTGAAGGAACCTTAAAGAAAAACGTTTAGAGTACTGGTACCGTTGGATTCACTAAAAATGCTGAAGCGTATTTATTCGATTCTATTAGTTACGAACTAAATGGAAAGGAATTAGATAAAGTACGAGATCCGGGAAATATGAGTCCATTAAAAAGCTATTTATGTTATGAAAAAATGATATTTCTCTTAATATTGGTGGTTGGAATTACCCTGATGGACAGTTGATGCTACAAAAACATTTTTTTGAGAATACCGTCGTAGCACTTGCTTGGATTTTTTCACGATTCTAAGAGAGTAATTTTCGGTAAACAAGTTTTACGTCTAATTAGAGATCGCAATGATAATAATTGCATTAAAGTGTTGAATAATGATATTGGTAAATGAGCAATAATCAGTGTAGAGCGAAATGTTAAGCATGTGATTCTGAACGATGTTCTAAAATTTAATTTGCTCTCTCAAATAAATAGCGGTAAACCGCTCCTACTCCCATATAGACAATGAGAATTTCATAAATTACCCACCTTGATGACTGGCACTGCGAGAGAAATATGGTCCGTCAAAACTTAGAGTTTGGGAGTAAACACTATGCTGAAGCCTATTACATGTATACACAGTTGTCTAAAATATTCGCATCAAATAATAGATCGATACTTGACTTTGATGCGTTCAGTAGTCGAGCAATATTTGTCATGGATTACTCTAAAAGAAAAATGATTCTATAAAATATTTCACTGCAGATATTAAACTAGAAATCGAAAGCAGAAAATCATTCCCATAGAATACCAAGGGATATTGTATAATTATTTATGACCGCGTAGTTGAATATTTACCCCTAAGGGGAATCGTAAGATATGCAGCGTAAAGTAAACCTGTATCAAATAAAGTAATTCAGTATTTTAGAAGTGTTGTATCTGAGAACATCATGAAGTTCTTTGCTATCGACATTCAAGGATTTAACCCTCCTGAATTTTATGTTAAAGGAATATCTTGTTTAACTGAGCTGCAAAGGGTTAATTTATTGAAACTTCCAATGGCATACAGTACGTTAAGTTTTGAAGTAAAAAAACAAGTAAAGTATTTGGAACGTTTTCATCATGGTTTAAAATATAACAGCGGTTATGTAAGTTACGACATAATGAATGACATCCTATGCGATCATCTATTGAATGGTACTGTCGACATAGTGTACGGAAAAAGACATCAAAAGAAGAAACTTCTTGAGCGGAAGCTGTGTGAACTAGCTGAAACTTCAACAACACCTCTTGTAATTAATATCGAACAAATTAATGAATACGTCAGTGTATTACCAAAATTTTCAAAAGACTTTCTACAATGTATTTCATTATAATAATTTTAAATGTACTGTCGAGGAAACGGAATCCTGGACCTCAATTTAATTTATACATTCGCTCGAAGTGACGTATTAGGCCACGCCCCTCTGGATATACTCGATCTGACCCAGTCAAGCGATCACGCCACCCTGACATCACTGTCAGCGTGTACGAGTGAGCCGGATCGGAGTGTATAAATATCGGAGGTTTTGGCGAATTCGATCTTGAGTTTGCTTGGTTTTACTTGCCTTGCAATCTGCTTGTTCGCCAGCTGCGCTTCGAGTGACCTGTATCTAGCTAATACACGCGATTACTTGGGCAAAGCCAAGATTTGCTGAATACCTGCGACCTGGATGTTTTATGTGGCCCTGCCCATAAAATGTTTTAAAAGAGGGTTCGATTATTACTGTATTCAGTGATCTCAACGGAGACAACAAAAGAGGTTTTAAATAACCGTTCAGCCAACACCAGTACCTTAGCAAAGAAGGGTACTGAAATCCCACGGTTTCGTACCGTTGGACCGACGAGGGCTCACGCCCGTCCGCGCCTATTTTCATTCCTCCGAGGGCAGAAACGAACGTAACATCCGCGAGCTTTAAACCGTAGTGTCTTTTGTACGTTCGTCAACGACTGTGCGTCAGTAGAACGTCGCGTCGGAGTCCACGGTTCACAGGTCCCGAATCTGGGATCGCCGTAGGAAAGCCGGGAGTGCGCGCCTGGTAGCAGATCGACCGGAGGCCAATAGGGTGATCAATCTAGACGAATTGGATTGGGGTAAGTCTGTTCCATTTTAATTCCCTAGCTTGCAAACCCTACCGCTCGACACTGTGAAGAGACCCCCCGGAGCAACCCACGTAGATAGATTCCTGTCCCCAGTAACGTAGCAAAATTACAACACGTAGGTTTAATAAAGCGAAGGTTCGTTATTTATAAGAAACTGTCTGGAAAGAAATTGTCTATAAATTGTCTATACCATACCGATTAATAACCATATTTACGATCCGCCCATTGGTTATACATTTTTACATTCATACGAGGTATATCAAAAAGATCGATATACGAGGTACGGTCGGAAAGTTGAACTTAGTGAACGCATCCAACGATGGAAACGCGTCGTGGCAGGAAGCCCGCGGAGCCCGAGCGAGACCCGGCTCCTGCTGCACAAGGGAAGTACCCCCACGCTACGGGAAGGGAACGGGAACCTCCCCAAACACCTAGGAGCGCCAAACAACAGCGGTCCGTGCCGGTACCAAGGAGCAGCGCGGCCAGCCGGATCCAGGAGGCATCCCAGCGGGCCTCAAGGGCGTCCACCCCGATGTCATCATCGGGAGCGCAATTAGAGACAACGCCGCGTCGCGTCGAAGGGGGACGCGACGTGAAGGGGATGCTCTTGGAAGAGCAACGTGTACGTCCGGTACGCGAGGAACCCTCCGTACTGCGTACACGGGCACCCCCATCCCCCACCACCTTTCGCTCCCGAGGAGAGGAAAGCGAGATGGAAGAGAGGGATGGAGCGAGAAGAGGACCCTCCTTCGAAGAGCCGGGCACGAGACGTCGACAGTACCTGTAGTATAAGAAATAGTGTAAAACTTTATGATTTGTTTAATTCAAATTTACCAAAATAAATACAAAACTATTTAATTGGTATATTTATTTCCCTCCCTACATCTCCTGTCAAATTGTATGTTACCTCAACTGAATTTTTAGTTGTTCACTAGACATCTAAGCAGTAAGATGCACCATTCAGATGAATATAAGTTATTATTGAAAAAACATTACAGAAACTTAGAGCAGTTGGAAAAAACTTTTACGAAAAAAAAGAGCGTATGTTTATTAGTTTTGCGAATTTTAGTATTGTACCCAATTCAATTCAATTTAAAAAATTTTATTCCTATTTTATATAATGCTAATCCTACGAATCTAACTATTATGTGAACTATTTCATATATATCTACAGTGTATGTTATATTTTACAATATATATGCACTGCGAGTATTAGCTCTGGTAGTTCCTGGATCCCCTGAAACAGAAGAGGGCGGCAATGGGGCTGCCCGGCCGTTGTAATGGCTACATAAAAGATCTCGTTTATTTATTACTGTTTTGTTTCGCCATGTTCCTTTAATACCAGGCTTTTTCATGAATTTCAACATTAAATGTTTTTTATTTTAATTAGATGTTATTATTATTCCATATCAATATTTATTTTTGTTACTGTACAGGAAAAGTAATAAAAAACCTGCCTCTAATAATTGTTTGCGATTTTCCCTATCCAACGTTGAGATTGTTTTTTGTTGGTCAAGTACGGGCGACACGGCCTCTCGTGGTCAGTTTCACCGACCGCTTGCTCCGAACAGCTGTTTTCCGTCTTTTCGTTGGCAGTTTGTCAGTATTTTCCATCGTGTTGTCTCCGTCTCTGTCTCTCGTTTGTCCTTTGCAGGGATTAGCTCTGTCTCTTAGAGTTATTGTTTATCGAGTTTATTACTATATGTCTAAGTTCTCATGCAGATACTTATGTGTATGAGGGACGTTTATGTCAATATCTGTCAGGTCTCTTGTGATTGTAGCTGTTAGTACCTGCGAACTGTAAAATTTAAATGACATTTGTTTAATATGTTGTTTAATCGGTTCCATTTTGGTATTTTCGTGAAGTCTTTGTATGTTAATATATCTGCTTGCGTTAGTCAGTAATCTAGCGCCGTGTTTTGTGTCGTATGTAGTCTAGCATACCGCGTTTTTGCTATATTATGCCAAATTTGAGAAGCATATAATATAATTGGCCTCAGTACTACTTTATAAAGTAATAATTTATTTGTCGCCGATAGCATACTACGCCTGTTAATAAGAGGATACAGTTCATTCATAGCTATATAATAATTCTTTAATATTTTGCTTATATGGGCCTTAAATCTTAATTATCTGTCGAAGATCACTCCTAAATACTTTGATATTCTTTTTCGGTTAATTGTTCATTATTGATCTTTATATTTTTCCTATTGATCTTTTTATTTGTTGCTCTGACTTTGTAGAGTTTATTTTGATCTTCCATTTTTCATAATAGGGGAGTATTTTATTTAGGTGACTTTTGACTTTCTGTATTGCTCTCTGCGTGTGAAATGATTTGCTGTAAATGATAGTATCGTCCGCGTATTGTAATATATCCGCGTTAGGGTACATGGGGATATCAGAAACATGGATGGTGTATAATACTGGCGAGAGTACGGTATCTTAGGGTACTTCCGCCGTTATATGCTTGACTTGAGAGATTTTATTGTTGACTTGGTATTTAATTTGGTGGTCTGTTAAGTAGGATTTTATTAACGTAATAAAATAATTCGGGATGTCTACCGCCTTGAGTTTGTAAATCAATCCCTGTGCCACACCGTATCGAATGCCTTTTCGACATCTAGGAGAACTGCCGCAGTTACCCGTTGTTTATTAAAGCTTTTCACGTCCTGCGTAAATCTCGCAATAGCTTGTACGGTGTTATGCCCTTTTATGAACTCTAATTGTGTGTTTGGTAGTACTCTTGCAAATATAAAAATTAATTATTACTAATTAATATTATTTTCTCCGCGACTTTTGACAGCGTATTAGTTAACGCAATAGGCCGGTAGCTTTTGGGGTCTGTTTTATATTTTCCCGGTTTTAAAATATGTATTATTATGGCTTCTTTCCAGGTTGCCAGGAAACATTGCAATTTTATTCATGCGTTAATGATGTACATTATCGTTAAAATCGCTTTGAGTGGAAGGTTCTTGTGTACTATATTTGCAATAGTATCGGGCCCCGGCGCTTTACTATTTTTAAGTCTTTTAATTATGTCACGAATTTCATTAGGGTTAGTCAGTAGAGAGAGTATTTAGTTGTCCGATAGGTATAGGGTATATGTCCTGTAATTGTTGTACGTCATTCGTAATGTTGCGTTGCTCATCCATTTTGTCCGGTGGTGTTGTGCACATTTTCAGTAAGTTTTCGATTTTTTCTCGTCATCTGTTATTGCTCGTCCGTCATGTACTAGCGTAGCGACTGGGGCGAATTTCGTTCGTAATAATTTTGTTAATTTCCAGAATGTATTGTCTTGTACTTTTAGGTTGGTGATTTTATTTTGCCATTCTGTATTCCTATACTGATCCAGTTTATCCTTGACGGTGTTTTGTAATTCGTTCAGTCTATGTTTGTCAATTATTCTGTTGTATCGCTAATATTTTCTTCGAGTTCTATTTTTAAAGGTTATCAGTCTTTGTCATCCGGTATCGTGTCCGGCCTTGGTTTTTGTTGTATTAGTCTAGTGGTGCTGTCTCATACGTTTTTTATTATCCTTAAGAGTTTGTACCTCCATGTCTATGTCGCGTCTGCATTGAATTTTATTATTTATGTCAAGTTTTGCATGTATTTTTTGTTTGAACTGTTTCCAGTTCGTTGTCCTGTAATCGTATATACATAGTTTTAGTCATGTCTCGTAATTGCGTGTCGTCGATTCTTTGTAACGTCGGATTGTGATCGCTAGATAGTTCATATAATGTTTCCATCTGTATGTCTTTTGTTGCAGTTTCTAACAAAGGTCACGTCTATGTACGTTGGTGTCGTTCTGTTCGGGGGATGATGGGTAGGCGCGTCCAGGACAACGACGGCAATGTTATTGTCTATTGTAAAGTTATTTAGGATTGTACTATTGGAATTATTTTTATTATTTAGCCAGTTTCTGTACCCGAGTGTTGAGATCACCTATGAAAATGTCTTTTTGTTCGGGTATCGGTTTCTGTAAATATTCGCATCGAAGCCTGATCTTCGGGGAGTTATATACTACCCTAACTACTGTGTTGTCTGACAGCTTAATTGCGGTATTCTTTTGTGGAATATTCGGGTATTTACCAAGTATCAGGTGCGGAATCGATTTTTTTACTATCAATGCTACACCCCCCCCCCCCCTTATTATTCTCGCGATCATCCATATACATTATGTAGTTATTTATATTTAGCCTCGTATTGTTTTTGAGGTTAGTTTCCGTAACCACCATGATGTCCACGTCCCTTTTTATCAAGAAGTATCGAAGCGCGTTAAGCTTATTTTTGACATTCCAATTTATGATTGTGAACATCACATAATGTACTCGGCCAGCATTTCTGTAACAAACAACTGTGTTATCGTGAACGCGTCTATAGGGCTATTAGTATCCTTCAGGAAATTATTATACTCTCTAGATAATGTATGAAATTCATTAGCTATTTCGTTAAAAGTATTAACCGGATTGTTTAGAGCAGCCACATTACCTACTTTATTGTGGATTATGTTTTGTATGGCTGGTCTGTCCGCGCTCTGAGCTGCTTGGGGTGGTTTAGGGGCTGCTAGCTGTCTCCTACGTTCCTCCCATATATTAATTATCGGCTGCGATGCAGGTACGTATTCAATTTCTGGTTCGGTTTCCCTATGTTTTTCTTTTAATTGTTGGAGTATATATTGGTAGACTGGGCAGTCTTCGCTTGATGCAACGTATAATCCTTTACAGTTGGTACATTTTGCCTCTTCATCTCTGCTCCACAAAAATTCCTGGGTCCAGTGCTCTGAAGCACATTTGAGACACTGAAACCTTTTTTGATGCACTTTGATAGTTCATCCGTTAAATATTTGTGATTACTTAGTTTTCCCTTACTTTAAAAGTGTCTTTATTCTACTGACTTTAGTTTATTGAAAATCGTTATATAAAGTCATTGTTTATATGTGTGTATGTATGTTGTTTAGCGAACGGCGTCTTCCTAAAATAAAAATTAGGCAACGACGCCGCCCCGTCGATGTTCAGACTTTGGCCGTTCGATTGTCATATTTATTTGTGTTGTTTCTATTACCGTTCCCTGTATTACGGGTTATTTTGCTGTTCTTATTATCCTATATTCAAGCAATGTTCGTTTTTGTTGCTTTTTATAGTTAATTTTATTTTCTCAGGATTTGTATTTTCTCAGGAAAAATAAGAAAAACCTGCTTCAGATAATTATTGGTGTTATTGTATTTCTTTTATTTGCTCTATGATGTAGGTGTTGTTTACTGTTACTTTGGCTAGATGTCACTTTATGCATTTATTTGTTTCATTTGTGTTTAGTATATTACTCTTCTATGCTTATTCTGTGCTGTTAGTTCTATGATTTTCTATGCTGTTATTTTCCGTCAAGTCTTCATGTCAAACGTCTATGTCTTCATGAAAGTATTTGTAATTGTGAGGTACGTCGACGTTTATGTCTTTAATATGTTTTGTTAGGTTTGCTCTATTTATCTGCGTGTTGTAAAATTTAGTCGTAAGTTGTTTAATAAATTGTTTAATATATTGTATGTTTGTTTGTTCATCCAGCAATTGTAGGTTAATGTATCTATTCGAGTTAGTAAGTAGTCTTAACGTTTTGTTTTGTATTGTCTGTAGTCTGTTATAGTGTGTTCTGGCTACATTGTGCCAGATAGGGCAGGCATATGTTAATATGGGTCTTAGTATGGTTTTGTATATTAATATTTTGTTTTTGATTGTTAATTTACTATTTTTATTTATAAGTGCATAGATGTTATTCATTGTCATATAATATTTTGCCACCCTATCTGCCACGTGCGCCTTAAACTTTAATTGTCTTTCAAGGATAACCCCCAGGTATTTTATTTTCCTGGTTTCCATTATATTAGTATTGTTTACCTTTACTGGGTTAGTTATCTTTGTTTGCTTAAGTTTCCTAGTTATTGTCAATTGCTCTGTTTTATTCTCATTAACTTAATCTTCCACGTGCTGAAATGATTTTCTATTCTATACATGTGATATTTAATTTTTTGTAACGCTGTCTGCGTGTGGTGAGAATGGCTGTATATTACAGTATCGTCAGCATACTCAATGATTTCCGGATATTTTGGAATATCGGCCACATACATGGTGAACAGGACTGGCGAGAGCACCGTGCCCTGTGGGACTTCTGCTTCGATGTTCAGATAGGACGATGTGCTATTACCCACTCTCGTTGCTATATTAGGATCGGCCAAATATGATCTCGTCAGTGACACCCAATACTCAGGTATCCCAAATCTTTCCATTTTCGCTATTAGGCCCTCATGCCAAACTGTATCGAAGGCCTTCTCAATGTCCAGGAATAGAGCTGTTGTTGTGAGCTTTTTGTTAAGTGCACTTGTGGTATCCTGGACTAGCCTGGCGAGAGCATGGACCGTGGAGTATCCACTCCGAAACCCCAGTTGACAATCAGGAATGATTTTTTTGTTTCTTACGTCTTCATTCATACGATATAGTATTACCTTTTCTGTTATTTTAGATAAGGAGTTTGTAAGTGCTATTGGTCTATAATTATGGGGAATCGTAGGATTTTTACCTGGTTTTACGATTGGAATGATCACTGCTTTCTTCCATTGGTCAGGAAAGTATTGTATTTTTAATATATTATTTATTATGTAGGTTAGTTGAACTATAGCTTTAGTTGGCATGTTTTTAATTATTATATTTGCTATCGTGTCTGGTCCAGACGCCTTGTTGTTGCGTAGGTGTTTAATTATTTGTCTCAGTTCTGTGGGCGTAGTTAGTAGTTTTGTCATTTTTCTATTGTGTATATAGTATGTGTCTTGTATGTTTTGTGCTTGTTGAGTTATTGTTCTCTGTTCGTCTGTAGTGTTTGGTGCTGTCGTGCATGTGTTTTTTATGGTTTGATTTATTATTTCTGCTTTGTGTTGGTCTTCGGTTATCGTTTGTCCGTTTGTTATTAGTATGTTTATTGATGCAAATTGTTTCCGTAGTAGTCTCGCTATTTTCCATAATGAGTTGTCCTGTGGGTTTAACTTTGTTATTTTATTTTTCCATTCTGTATTTCTGCGGGCTGTCAGTTTTTGTTTTATGGTGTTCTGTATGTCGTCTAGTCTTTGTTTATCTATTCTCCTGTTGTATTTTTGATAACGTCTACGTATGTTGTTTTTAAATGTAATTAAGTTTTTTATTTCGTCAGGTATTGTTTCTGTTCTTGGTCGTTGTATTATTAATTTTGTTGTTTTATTTCTTGCTGTTATGAGTATATACGTAAGTCTTTGTATTTCATAGTCTATGTCCTGTCTAGTTTGTATGTTGTTATTTATCGTTAGGTTATTGTTTATATATTTTCTGTATTGTTGCCAGTTTGTTGTTTTGTAATTGTATATGTATTTTGTATCGTCTCGTACGTGTGTAGACTTTAGTTTTTGTATTGTCGGGTTGTGGTCGCTTGACAGTTCATGTAGTGTTGTTGGTGTGATAGCGTGAGGGTAGTTTTTTGTAATAGTTAAGTCTATGTACGTCGGTCGCGTGTTGTTAGTCGGATAGTGCGTCGGTGTGTCCGGAACCAGTATTGCTAAACCGTTGTTTAGCGCGAATTTATTTAGAGTATTTCCGTTTTTATTGTTATTTTTATTAGACCAATGTTTATGTTTTGCGTTAAGATCCCCCATAACTATTATTTTATTTTCAGTAAAGACCATGCCCCGTCGATCTTCTGTCAGTGATATAGTGGGAGAGTTGTAGATAGCCCTGACAACGGTGCCATTCGCCAACCTGATCGCCACGTTTTCCTGTTCTATATTGATTCTACCGAGTGGAATATGCGACACCGATTTTTTGACGATCAGTGCCACCCCTCCACCTCAATTATGTAGCCGATCATCCCTGTATACGTTGTAATTTGCTATATTTAACTTATTGTTATTTTTAAGTTTAGTCTCTGTAATTACAGCCATGTCCAACTTGTGTAATTTTAAAAAGTATTTCAATTCGTTAACTTTGTTAATTATTCCGTTCGCGTTCCAATTTATGACTGTGAATGTGTCTTATTTATGATATTAAATTTTTTAAGTTCGTTTACAAGGAAGTTTTGTGTTATTGTAAACACTTGTATTTCGTTTTTGGTCTCATTTAGGAGCCTATGTAATGTTTTCATTGCTTCTAGGATGTTATTGAAGTTTACTTTGTTATTGAGAGCTTCACTCTCTTTGGCTAAATCTGTAAATACATCGACAGGGGCGACCCCGTTACCTACATTTATTTGTGTATTAGTTTGCTCTCTGGTTATGGGTGGATTTCTGATCGCTCTCTGTCTCTCCTCCCATTATTGATTGCTGGGGGTAGGGCTGGTCTGTATTCCTTTCTCTGAGGGCCTTTTTTCTCTCTTTCATTTCTTTTTTGTAGTAGTTGATTTAGCCTGTGTTGGTATACCGGGCACTCTGGGTTGGAGGCTACGTGTATCCGTCACAGTTGATGCATTTAGGTGCTTCGTTTTGGTTAATTTTACATTCTCTAGTCCAGTGGCTGCCTCCGCACTTCGGGCATTGTGGATTTTTGTAACAGTTTGATGTTGCACGTCCCCATGCTTGGCATCTGCGACATTGCGTAATTTCTCTACTGTTTTCTCTCTTTTCCCAGGTAACTTTTGTCATCTGTAAGTATTTTATTTTATTTTGTAACTCTTTGATAGCAATTTCTGCAGATGTTACTATCAAATATAGAGGGGAATATTTAGTTCTCATTCTGTATATGTTTTTTATTTCAATTCCATGTTCTTCCTCAATTTCGTTTTTAATTTCTGCTATTTCCGGTTCTCCATAGATGCCTCTGAGTACGAAGGCATTAGTTTTATCTTCCTTTGTCGTGTATGTATGGAATTCTGTGTCGTTTTGTCTAACTAGCTTATCTTTGTAATTGCAGTATTCTTCATTATCTTTAATGTATAATAATGTTGATCTTGGTGCGTATTTTACATAGTATCCTTTTTTAATTGATTTGTTGAGCTCTGCTATTAGTGTTTTATGATTGTCGGGCTTTCCCTTTAGTACAATAGGTGGCATCACCTTATTTGCCTCTATGTTTGCTGTTTTACCGTTCTGATTTCTATAGCTTCGTTGTGTTCTACCTTCTATCGCGGTCTTTTCATTATCGGCCACCTCGCCATCCATATTTAGGGGCTCGAATCTATTTCTAGTATCTGTCCGGTTTTTCTA
Source organism: Rosalia funebris (assembly GCA_037954035.1). Taxonomy (NCBI): domain Eukaryota; kingdom Metazoa; phylum Arthropoda; class Insecta; order Coleoptera; family Cerambycidae; genus Rosalia; species Rosalia funebris. Next base: position 33,726,385 of record JAZFAV010000021.1, read on the forward strand.
ATATTTTGTTGATCTTAGTTGGTTTTTTAGGTAATTCAAAATTATTTTGCGATGATGTGTTCTTCTGTATTTTCCTTTTGTCTACTTTGCGTTTTTATCTCTATATCTCCTACCTTTATGCCTTGTTTTGTTGTAATTATTTTTTCGTCTTTTACTAGCTCTTACAATTGTTCCATGAAGTTGTCTATTATATTTGTTTTCCCTATTTCTTCCACTGCCATATCCATTTCTGTTTCTTTATTTTCTACTTTCTCCGGAGTCTTATTAGTATTTGTTTTCTTTGCCTGTGGTGGACTTTGTTGCGTTATTTTCCTTTTCGTGGTTCTCTTTACCATTTTGTTTGTATTTCTGTTTTTTATAAGTCTCTTATCTTTAGGAATTGTATCGTGTTTATCCGGGTTGGTTTTTGTGTGATGTTTTGGTATATTTAAGTCCGGCAAACTGTCACTAAAATGTTTATGCAATGTTTTATATCCTATTAATGTTTTATTTTTATTTACACTACCACTACTTAAACTAGTCTTAATTCTAATTGTGTCTTTATCACTACGAGTCCTTTGCTCTGTCTTTGCGTATGCACTCACAAATGCACCTTTTGTCTGTATCACTTAATATGTCTTCGTTATTTTTCCCTGATCTATTGCTATCCATAGAGTTGCATTTTGTTGATTGCACGTTATCATTACTAGATACTTTGGATTGGATTGTTACGTCCAAATCGCTATCGAATTGTTCTCCGCTGTTTCCACTCTCACGCATATGAATGATGCGGCTGCTAGCTCGGAACTACTTAGTTTTCCCTGTAGTACTATCGGTGCGACTGAGTTTTGTTTGTTTACATTGGTGATATTTTCTTGAGTTTTATTATTCCGAGGTATTTTTCTCGTCTTCTCTGTGATTGCTGTGCATTTTAATTTTCTTTTATTTCGTCGGCGCTTAGGGTTTGATATCTATTGTTGGTCTCAATAGCAACATTTTGTAATATTTTACTAATCTTAGTCGTTTTTCATGATGTTTCAAATCGCGAACTTTCAGGCGGGCTCGGTATAGGTGAAGTTTCCATTGTGGGCTACTGTATTGACCTTTGTTTGTCCAATTTTAATTAGATGTTTCTGGATTATTATTTTCCCTTCGTTGAACATTTGTTTGATTATGCCCCCGATTAAGGAGGTATCCTGTATTAATTTCTGTCTTACATACGTCATATTAAGATTTATTCTGAGCTCTTTGATATTTTCTTGACCTTGGCCATTTGTTGGTATTTATCTTTTTTACCGTCGTTTCACCTTGGTTAGATTATTTCCATTTAACATCTTTTCTTTGGTTATAGGGACGTTTTTTGGATCGGACTTTGTTACCGACCGTATCGGAGCTGGTCGTGGTTTTTGTAGCTTCCCTTATCTGTCATATAACTTTAATTTGTTGGGTATTGAGTGCACTTCCACTTAATTGTCTTTGCAATCTCGATTTTGGCATTGCACTTCTAGTTTTTAACTTAAAATTACTTTCACTATCACCACTCATATTTACATTATTGTCTCTGTCGATTGAAGAAGTCTCTGTCTCAAGCTTGCGCGAACTAATATGTATATGCACATTGTTCTCTTATGTCACTGGTGGAAATATCCAGGTTACTTCTTGAACTTTCACTTTTTGATATTGGGGTCCTAGATCCACTAGTAAGTGGATCTAGGACGTGTTATAGGAAGGTCATTTGCAGATTTAAGTGTAGACTCAAGGTCATTGTCTGCTTGTTCGTCACTGTCGCGAGACATAGATAGCACAGCAGTCAACTGAGTATTGTACAAGCCTGAAAGATTAGCAGATTTTACTTTCAAGATGAATTAAAAAAAATCCACCAATAAAAGTAGAGAGAAGCGTTAATAAATAAGTATAGTCTATGCGTATATAGACTCGAATTCTCAGATTATTTACATAAGGAACGTGCTTAATGATCTTTTTCCAAAAGACGAAGATGTTATTTGTTTATAATACGATTTTGGTTTATGAGTCTGACCTTGATATCAAGTTTCACATTTTCCCGACTTGTCTGAACTCATTCGGGAATGTCACGTACACCATTCTCACACCCCATTCATACTGCCATACACCACGCCCCCCGTTCCCACCACTACACACCCCACCGCAGATTCCATACTTAACGATGGTCACGTGACTGTCTCAAGTGTACGCCCCACCCACAACCAATTGCTTCAAAGCAATTGCCTTCATGCCCAAATGTTTCGTTCTCCATCTTGATTCAGAGAAGCCGCCGTCACTCATACCAACCGCCATGACATCTACAAAATCCATACGGCAAAACTACGAACTAACCCTGCGGTCATTATTGACTTCTTCAGATTAATTCCAAGAACTCTTCAGCGACATCCCCTAAACCCTCTAGTCATCGCCGATGACACACTTCTTCAGAACCAACCCCCTAGAATGCCCAACTAATCCTCTGGTCATTGATGACTACACACTTCTTCACATCAATTTTCGAATCTTTGGGTAACTTCGGATCACCGCATGCCATCCGGATCTAGGTGGCCTTGAAAATAAGCTGGTACTGGCCTATTATAACTACTACGGTCATGATCTATTTCAAAACTTAGTGCGTTCAGTTCACATGATAGCCTATCATTATCTTTTTCCAAATCTTCAGATATGGACCGGCTCTATTACATGCAGTTCTATTGAATTATTGTAGGATGCAGCGTATTGCATCTACAAGTTGGCGTAAGTAATCATCTAAAAAAGCAACAAATTAACATATATTCATACATAGAATACAGAACATTTCGAAAACTTACGGAACCAGAATTTGAACAGAACCATGGCACGTAAAAACATTTCTCATTTTTCTGCGTTATCATTATGCAATGAAAATGAGAAGGTAACATTTTGATTGTAAGAGGTAAACGAGCAATAATTTGATTATGATTTGAAGAGCGTACCTATATATTTGTTTGAACAGACAAAAATCGACTTCCTTCCCCTAAAGCTTCTGATTGCCGAGAAGAAAGTTACACATATAGAGAAGGACAAATACACCCATATTTAGGGAAAACATACAGTAGAAAAACACCCAAGAATACAAATCCAAGCGTACAATAAAATCCGTATACTGGGTCCGTATAAGTTCGCCACTCCGGACCACATTATCGCAACGACGTCTGTAGGAGAATGCACTAGATCGTCCATCCATGTAGTGGCAGCGGAGCCGCGTGCTGCACTTTTATAGCTCCATGTTGGATAACCTAAGCTCCCATTGTATTCTCGCAAACGAAATATTTGATAGTTTTATTATACTAAACTAATTCGAAGTTTTATTGATAAAAATTAGACATTTCATGTCTGTAAAATTGTGCTAAGGAATTTTATACTATATTACTTCGGAATAGTGGCGGCTCGTGGTGATTTGTCATGGGTGGGAAACAACTAACTATTAGTAGGTTATATAGTGCAAAATAATAAAGTAAAATATAGTAAAAAAATTCTTTAACTCATCACTCTATGTTAGTTACTGTACAAGTATATGTTAAGATTTAAAATTCCTTCAGCTTTAAAGTTGAAATTTCTCTCACGTTCGCCATGGTATAAATACTAAATAAATACAATACTAAATAAATACAAATGTAAAGTACCAACTTCCACGGACAGACCGCCGCACTAATTTATTGTAATTATTGTTAAAGAACCGTTAGAATTTTGAAAATCCTAACCTAATCTAGAGTACAGACCTCGCTGAGATAAACAACGTTCTACAACGTCTCTGAAAACTGAACTCGGAAATACGGACATCGGACTGATCGGAGATCCTCCATTCCTTCCCCGTTTTGCCGAAGGCTTCTTCAGCAGGGTGGTTTAGCCCACACCCGTGTCATGGCTTACTCGAGACTCGAGTAAGCTGTGCCCGTGTTTAAAATTATTTCATGTAGTTTGTACATGTATAATTTTATTTTTATTTCTTCAAATCAATGAAATAATTCGTAATTCTATTCATGTGTTTACTGTTTATTTAATTTTACGAGTATATCCCAGATTCCCATGTTTCTATATTATTCTGAAATAATTTAAACTTTCAAGGGATGTTGAAAATATACATACCTATGTCAATAATATCAATATTAATTTTAAAACTAATCTTGATAGACACATATTTACTTGTATTTATTTATTAAAGCAATAAATATATTTTTTTATTTGTACGAGGCGCTTGCGATGTCTCGTATGTACAAAGCCAGAAAGGCAAAGGGCGTGGCTGCATACCCTGCCCGGTACCCACTACGCTAGGCATAACCACGATAACTATTAGTTCCATGATTAGAAGAGTGAATTGCTACATTTACTTGCACTGCAATTTTCCACCACGGATGCGCTGTTAGTATTAGTATATATAATCAGAACTTTTCATTGTATTATTGTTGTTATATAATATATAATGTATTTAATTAATTACATATTACATAATTATATCTTCACTAATTTCTATAAACGATAAATAACGAATTTTGTAACTGTTCCTCTTCTTCTAGGAAGCAGCTGCCACCCCTGACCAGCCGCCACTGCTTCAAAAATGGGTAACTATATAAAATTATTCTCACCTAACTTTTGTTTCATATATCATAATTATTTGGAAGTAAAAGGGATGCAAAGAATGAACTAGATGTATAAGAGTATATTTAATTTAACTGTCTCCCCATTCATATTGATTAATGATTATTGATTCCTATGTAGTTATCCACATTATTAGTTAATAATTACTTGTACCAGATTAACAAAGGGTATTATCGCTCATTATTATTATTCTTGTTTATTTTAGTGTTTATATATTTCTATATTTGAGGTCATATCTCTTTCAGTAGCAACTAATATATATTATCCATTACATTATAAACGTATATGAACAAATTGTTAACTACATTTTCTAATTCATAAATTTACCTTCACTATTTACAAAAAAAAAAAAAAACGAACCAAGTCTACTGATATAATGACTACTGCAGCACAGCACATCACATTACTAGACCATTTAGAATCTATAGTAATAAATATTTATTAAAGCATATGGTGAACTATGTTTCTTATACATATAAACTATATTTCTCATAGAAATATAATTTAGCCAACTCCAAAAGCCATATATATCGAAATTAATTCGGTTCAGTGCACATTAGACTCTCATGAAACTCAAATTAAGTGAATTATAATAATAAATCTTTGTGGGAAAAATATTTTCTGAAATATACAGCCAATAAAAGCACTTATAATTTTCCAAGCTCAATTCGGTTTGGCCCCGTTTCAAGATATCTACATAGCTGTGCATGTTTATTTCATAGAAAAATTATTATATATTTATATTATTTAAATGATTAAATGTGGTCATTCTAGATTCTGAGTTAATAATATGTAATATACATTTATATAATAATATTGATTATTATTATATAAATTTAAATATGACATTCTAAATTTTTGAAAAATCATATTTCTCAGATTTTTTAGTACTATAATCATTTAAGCAATTCACTCAAGTAATAATATAGGATATCATATTGTAATTCATGTTCTTTGATAATTTTTTATACAGTGTTTTTTAATTGAAATTGAATTGATATATCGTCTTCACTTGACAAAAATGAGCAACCTCTAGGTTTTATTGTTAAATATACATGTCAACAAGCTAGATTTACAAGTTGTTAAGTTAAGATAGCGATGTACATTTTTTATTTAATGTTATATGGAGCGTTTGAATAACGTTAATTTACTTAATATCGGTCACAATGTGCCTGGAGCAGAAGTCTTCTTTATTTAATTGTTTAAAACAAAAAGTGGCTGTGATTCTCATAAATTGCTTTTTATTTGGATTGTAATTACGAGAAAATTTTCAAACATTTAAAAAAAAATGTAAATAATGTACGTTTTAGTTAGTTTAGTTAGTTTTTAAGGGTTAATTACAAAAACCAAATTATTGGCTTCATTTATTCATTTACATAATAATATTTCATATATATATATATATATATATATATATATATATATATATATATATATATATATGTACACAAGTATATATACTTAGAACGATAATTATGTTTTTTTCTAACCATCCATCCAGCAATCCGAAATGTCCATTTCAAAACCAATTTCTGTAAGAAAAGCGATACGATTTACGTGAACAAATCCATATTTTAATTTCCATATTTTCTCTCGTGAACTGGATTTCTATCCATTTGCGAATGGCATATTATTAACTAGCTTCATGAGTGTTCTTTCTGCATTCTCTGTAGATCAAAAGCATGTCAATTAATTCTTTATGCATATATGAGGCGTTGCCATCACTGATAATTCTAATTTGTGTTATTTAAACTTATACAGATAGAACAACGAATGTTATAAAAATCAAACATGTTTTCAATATTTATGTCAATTGTTTTACACAATTTTACTAAACATCAAACTGACTACTTAAATCGAAAATAATTTCATTAAAAATCAATAGAAAGCTAACTAGATACTGTATTCAAATAATACGATGACTTAAAAATAATAACTTAAAAATAATGCAATTTTGAAAATAACTTTTTTAACTGTGTGATCTTATATCTTAATAGATTAAAAAAATATAAATTTAAGAAAAAAATTCTTAATAAACCATACATAAATCTTAATGTGAATTTTAATGTAACCCACCCTACTTACATTTGATAATAATAAATTTTTGATATTTTACGCAGAAATATACTAAAAGCTAGAGAAAATGCAGATTTGAAATATTTGTCATAATTATAGTCTAAAACAAAAGCAATTTATAATGATATTGTAAATACTATAATACCCAGTCAAAAAAAAACTTTGTTTATATTTACAATAGATCCTGTGTGTTTGCATTTACAATAGATCAGTCTCAGTGCATTGCCTTATGACCTGAGCGGTACGACTTCCAAATATGGAAACATAATGTCAAATAAGAACAGATTGTGGACCCCAAACAAGTGTTGATGCCTCCATTGCATATAAAATTAGGCCCTGTGAAGTAATTTGTAAAGGCTCTTCGTCAGGATTTTTAAGCATTTCAATATACGAAGAATTTATTTCCGAAGTATACGAAGACAAAGTTAAAACCGATATTTCGGTCGAACTACAAATAAAAATATGATGACCAGTGATGAATTTTCAGAGTTACTTAACAGACATAAAAGGAATGCCTGGGACAGCATTAAAGAAGTGGTTTATAGTTTTCATATAAATAAAAGAGCTGAGCATTGCATGGAGTTTATTTCAACTAAGCTTTGATAACTTTAAATTGGTTGCAGGATATCCCTTAACCTTCAAATTCCCTTGAGGACCCCAACTTCATAATTTCCTAAATATTTTGAATATCTGCTCATGCTGGTAACTAAGCTGCCAGCTATGTGTCTCTTAGAGAAGATGAAAATGTTTAAAAGTGAAGAAGATTCTGAGGAAGAACATGATGAAACTGACGGTGTTGTTGAACTAAATGATGATGAATCTAAGTACGAGTTTACTGCAAAATCTGGCTTGAAATGGAATAGCCTTCCATTTCGAAGGAGATTAGGCATAAACATATAAATGCACGTCCTGGTGTTACACAATACAGCGCAAATTCCAATTCAATTGTCGATATCTTCAACTTATTTTTGACCAGGGAGATGAAGGAGTTTATATGTCTTAAAACAAACGAGGCAGCTTTTAGATATTACAACTCCTGGAATGAAAAAAATCCAACAAATAAAAAAATGGACAATACTTGAAATTGATTAATTAGACTGTTTTCTTTTGGAAATCTGATAAAATTCTGGTGCACTAAGATGCAGAAAAGAATCTACGCGAGAAATGTGGACCAGCGACACCTCTATTCGTCCATCTTTCTTCCCAGGAGCCATGTCGCGAAATAGATTTGAAAAAATTTCACTATTTTGATTTGATGACAAACTTACTAGAACCGAAAGAAAAGAAAAGGATAAACTGGCAGTCATAAGAGAGTTTTGGGATATTTTTGTCAACAACTGCATAAAGAGTTTTCTTCCATATGAACACACTACAATTTATGAACAATTGGTTTGTTTTCGTGGAAAATGTCCCTTCAGATTGTACATAAAATCAAAACCTGGTAGATATGGTATAAACATTTGGACAGCCGCTGATGTCAAAACATCCTACTTGTGTAATCTTCAGGTCCATACTGGAAGACTTCTCTATGGAGCAAAATAATTTCAACCAAGGTTTCACGGCAACCAAGATATCCGTGTTGTGTCCGATTTGGTGCAACCATATCACGGCAGTTGTCGAGGAATTATAACTGACAATTTTTTTACTAGTGTACCCTTGGCCAGTCATTTGTTGTCTAAAAAACTTACTTTACCCGGCACAGATCACAAGAACAAACCAGACACACCACCATAACTGAATATTACTAAAAGGCGTGTACAATCATTCGTGTTTACATTTACATAAGACTTAACCATGTCGTATGTACCCAAGGAAAACAAATTGGTTTACATGCTTTCAAGTCAGGATCACGCAATTGATGGTGAAAATGAAAATAAACCGCTAATGATTTTAAAATACAACAATACGAAGGGTGGAGTTGACAATGTAGATAGCTTTGTTAGAAAATATTCTTTTAGCAAAAGAACGGTTCGATGGCCGTACAGATTGTTTATGAACGTCTTAAACATTTGTGCTCTGAATGCCTATGTGTTGCACATTGAAAAAAGTCCCGATTGGAGGAAAACAAGTTGTGGACAAAGACGTCGCTTTCTGCTGCAATTAGGAGATAACCTTGATCGGAAAAATATGGAAAAGAGAGCAAAATTCAAATGGCAAAAATCCCATGTAAAATTGACTCTGAATGACTGTGGGATAGATTTTGACGATCACAGGGAGGCTGAGAATTCAAATGCTAGAAACGAGCACGATGTTATCAGTATCCTCGGAAGTCTGATAAAAAGGTGAACACCAAATGCTGCCAGTGCAATTAATTTATATGTGAGATGCACACAAGATATCAGCAAACTACATTGTGTACAAGCTGCCAGTTTGTATATCTTGCTGCAAGCAGAAACAGTCTTTTTTAATTTTAACCAAACAAATATGTTTATTTTTTGTTCCTTTAAGAATTTAACATTTATTTTTTAATTATATCTACTTAAAATAAATCCAACGAGCATCTAAAGTGTTTTTCTTAAATAATATAATTAATTCAGGCAATAAAAGGTGTATAAACTATTAAAATCTGGTGGGGTCCCTGAAGGACCCCCCGCATGGGCATTTACGTTAATTTGAATCGCACGTGCATTTAAGGGTTAAAGTGCATATGATACATGCTCACTTGAATCAATTTAAATACAATATGGGTACCTATTCAGAAGATCAGAATGGACGCTTTCATGAAGGTCTGATGGACTTTAAATACCATTACCAGGGACGATACAATGAAAATTTAATGGAGGAGTACATTTGGGCTTGTAGGAGAAAGTTCATCCAACTACAGACAAAACACGAAATATACTAATTTCTAAACCAATAAATGTATTCGATATAGAAATTGATTGATTTATTTTTATATTTCCTAAAGAAACTGATAGAAATTAATAACAAAAGTTTTAATTTCATTTTTACATACAATAAACGCATGAAAATTTTGTTGATAACTGTAAATCGTTGTTTGTTACAGAAATAAACTTTTTCGAGTAAATCTATTTTTTCTTTATTTAACAATGTAGAAGAAATAAAAATCTACTATGCAGAAGTCAGACTTAAAATTCATTGATGTCAGTCTAATCAATGAATTTATACAATCTACATTTCATAAATGCATTGCGACTTTAACGTAACACTTTAAGAATTTTGTCAATAATATAGCCATGGGAGGAGATTTTAAAGAAGATGTATCCGTTTCGTTAATACACCTATAGAAAACGTTGTTCAGAGCAAGAAAGTTCAGATGCCCTAATAAATGCTCATCAGTAAATGATAAATAATAATTATATCTACCATTACCATAACAAGTAAAGGTTAACGCGGTAAACGTGGTAAACGCGGGGTGGTTCTGATTCGGTATAATGTTTCATAATCTTGCTATTACATTAAAAATTCACATGAAATGAGAAATCCAGTAAATAATTAAAATAGTTTCATTTATATAAAAACTACACTATTATTAAGCACTACTTGCAAATATCTGCATTGCCTTTTGGAGTTATTAAGTATAGTTTATTTCATCGCTATTTGCGAAATAAAAAATCTCAAAACTTGTGGCTTGTTTTTATGGCTAGGCTCAAGTAGACTGTTCCATTTATCGGCAAGATAAGAGAGTTTTTAATTTGGCAAATAGCGATGAAATGAATAGTACGCTTTATGCACATTTGAGATTCAGCTGTGATGTTACACAATGTTTTTAAAACTGTCCAAGGATTATTCAAGGGCATGTGTGTTTTCATAGTTTCTTGAAAGTGTTTCTTATTTTATGGTAACAAGGAAATACTAGTTTAGAAACAGACTAATATCAGTTTTTAAAACTTCTAAGACTGTTTTGATCTTACAAGGGCTGTTATAAGCATAATTTGATATTATCCTATATTTAAGATTATAATTAAGTTGCCTCATTCATTCCACAAAGTTTATTATTAAACCTGTTCTACTATTGAGAACAAGTACTTTGTAATTTCAATATTATTTATAACTAAAAGTTTATATTATTATTAGAGCTTGTTGTTAGAAACTTGGGATTAATTCATGAAATTATCGCACAAAGTAAAATATCTAAATTCTAAATCCATTTTAAATATTTAATATTAATTTGAAATTATTTCTTTTATTTTTGTCAAAATACAAAAAAAAAAACAATTTCTAATCGTTATCGGTAATGCGATCATATAATATTTTCTTAATATCAATGTATGTTATTGTTTTATTTTATTATTAAACAGTTCTTACCATGTATGTTAATACGTTACTGGACATTATAATATGTATATTATTGAAATTAACGTCTTCGTATATAGTAAATTATGGGAATGTGCCAAAAATAATACTCATTTTTAGTTCATTTATCCTAAGAATGGTGCTGCCATTGAAAACTGACAGCTTATGGTAATCAAGAGAATAATTGAAATTCTCAATTCTTGAGGGATGGCGATTATGTATTGGGCGTTGACAGGGCTGACCAAGTCGATGTTGACGTATATAGGGGTTAACGGACACTCTTTGACTTGACCTCGAAGTAGATTGGCTATACAGTCGGGTTGAGATAACAGTTTGTCGGCATTTGCGATACAATATTCATCAATAAAATGGCAGGGTTCTTCTTGGTATAGATGATTGGTTGCATTCAATAACAGGTAAGGTTTTTCAGATATCAAGGTGAGGTTATTTATTGGGATTGGAAATAAGTGATATAAATCAAGTGTTATTTATGCTATGATAGGGAAGTGAATTAATATTAGAATTTCTGAATCCATGTATTTTACTTCTGTGAATAAGTATTTATAATAATTTCGTTCATTTTTGAATAAAATTTGATTTTTGTATAATTGGTTCATTAAAATTTTTATTTCTCTAATTTCTTTAATACTTAATATATTTGTAGTTAAGGTATGTATTTGGGCTAAGGATACTGAAATTTGTAAATTATCTATTGATTCCATTAATATTTCACAATTTTGCATTAAAGAGTTTAGTATATGATATGACGTTAAATATGAAGCTATTCCGTCAGTGGTAATTGCAAAGTTGAAATTTGGTTTTGTACATATTCATTATTCGTTTTAACTTTCTTTAATAACTGACTGGTTTCATTTACAAAATCTTTCGTGACTGTTACTGATTTTTCTAAGTCATTATAAATAGAAAGTTGATTTTTTCTTAAGGTTTCTATTGCATTGTCATATCGTGTTCCATCTTCATCAGATAGGGTACCAAAGAGCCATTTTTGAGTTCTGCCTACGACATTAATTAGGGCTCTCTTATTTCTAGGTTTTATCTTGAGATTTTCTAGTTTTTGATATGTAATATTCACAGTTTCTTGTATTGTAATTTTGAGTCTTTCTAATGAAGGTAAGTTTCTTTTTGTTTTACATATTTTTGTATCTATCAATAAATTTTGAATCTGTTGTAATTTGTTTTCGTAATTAGTTAAATCAATATGTTTGATAAAAACATGAGAATGTGTCGTTATATGAGCTTCTTCTAAGGAGAAAGGGAATAAAGGGTTATTTAAAGGTGTAACCGTAATTTTATCTGTTTTAGTCGACCTTCCTAGAAGAGTGACTAGAAGAAGCAGAAGAAACATGACTGGATGGCCCTGCAAGTAAATTAATGTTTTTAGTTCCTATTCCTAAACCTGTCCGTCGTGTAGGTTTTATAATTTTTTTATGGTAATTTCCCTTTTCGGTTTCTACTATAGCATCTTTATCTTTAACAACGATTTCTTTAGTGTATCGAGGGGTGATTTTAGGACGTCTATCTGACTTAACAAATACTTCATTTCCTACCGTAATTTGCGATGGGTCTAATCTGTTTTCATTAATTTTGGATAAGTCTCTAGCTTTGGTTTGTGCGTCATTAATTTTGGTTTTCATTATTTCTAAATTTTGTGCATGATTGTCTAGGTAATTAGTAAATATTACTTGATCTGTGTAATCAGTTGGATTTTGATAGTTAATATTTCCTTTTATTATTTGTAATGGTGTAAATTTCGTACTCGTATGGGTACTGTTATTATAACCAATGAGTGCGTACGTCATCAATTCGGTAATTGGAGCTTGTTTTTGTGCGGCACGTAAAATTCGTAATGATTCGATTAGTGTCGAATGGAATCGTTCGACTGGGCTGTTGGAATTTGGATTTCTGACAGTTGCATAATGTAAGTTAATCTTATGTAATTTGCAAAAATTTTCAAGTTGTACATTTTTGAATTCTGTACCTTGGTCACAGGTAATTTTAATAGGTATTCCATAATGTGAAATAAAAATTAACAAATTGCGAAGTGTCTCTAAAGCATTTGTAGTGGTAGGGTAAGCCTGGGAAAATTTGGAAAAACTATCCGTTATAGTTAGGAATTTTTGTTTTTCGACGGAAAATGTGTCAATATATATATATATATATATATATATATATATATATATATATATATATATATATATATATATATATATATATATATATGTTCAAATGGGTTTTCTCCAATTGGTGTATTTTTATATATAACTTTATTTCGATGTCTTCCGTATTTGTTTTGTTGACATAATGCACATGTATTTATATAATTTGTAATAGAGTCTTTCATTTTTGGCCAGAAATATATTTTTGAGAGGGCAGATAATGTTTCTGTAATTCCTCTGTGAATCGTTTTAGTTTCGTGATGGAATTTAATTTTTTCAATTTGGTCTTCTAATGTCTCGATATCTTTTATGAATACGGGTGATCTAATAAATTTAAAACTTTTCGCTTGAAAATGAGTTTGTATGATTTGTGTTATTTGAGGAATGTATTGATCGGGAATTAATATACCGTATGTGGCTTTTGGTCTGACGTAATTTTTTATATAATTAATTACATCTTCTCTAAAATTACGTATTCTGATAGTTACTAGGTGACGAGTATAGTTTTCAAATGGAGATTTAACACGAGTAAAAGAGGATAGAGTGTCATTTCCGATATGGAACAAAATTTGATTATGAAAAGAATTAAGTGGTTTTTCGGTAACTTTTATTTCGAAAATAGGATTTTCTACGGCTGAATGAATTGTTTCGTTATCGAATTCATCTGGGGGTATTATTTCATTTATTGGATTTATTAAAATATCTTGTATCACGTTTATTTTTGGGGTCTCGTCTATAGATTGGTTTTCTAATGTTTCGTTTATTAATCGATCTATTTCTGAAATATCATTAATTGATTCATTTTCTGAAATTTGAACTATCGGTTGTGATTCATTTGTATGAATATTGAAGTTGGCTAATCTATCAGATTGTTCTAAAGGATCAAATTCCCCGTTTAATGAAAAATTTTCATCACCTGACGGTTTAATGCGTGAAAGTGTATCTGCAACCTTATTATTGCCTCCCTTGATGTATTTGATTTCTTTATAGTTATAATCTTGCATTTTGATTTTCCAGCGTAAAAGTCTAGAATTAGGTTCTTTTATGGAGGTTAACCACTTTAATGGACGGTGGTCAGTGAAAATGGTAAATTCTTTACCGTATAAATAAGGTCGAAAATAGGCGCAAAAATTAATGATAGATAGCATTTCTTTTTCAATTACTGAATAATTTTGTTCGGCTTTGTTTAAAGTCCTCGATGCGTAAGCTATCGGTTTATTATTTTGAGATAGGACCGCTCCAGTCGCATAGTTTGAAGCATCGGTGGTGAGCTCAAACGGTTTAGAGAAATCAGGATAGACCAATATCGGTTCATTTGTTAAATAATTTTTTAATTCATCAAAACTTTTTTTATAATTTGGGTTATTAATATCAATTTTGGTTCCCTTTTTTAAATATGCTGTCATTGGTTTAGCGATTTTTGCATAGTCTTTAATAAATTTTCGGTAATAACCGGTAAGGCCTAAAAATGATTTAATTTCAGTGACTGTTGTAGGAATTTTCATATTTTTAATAGCACTAATTTTATTTGGGTTGGGCTTAACACCCTGATCGGTAATTATGTGTCCTAAATATTCGGCTGATTTCTGTAAAAATCGGTCTTATCTAACTGGATTTTTAAGTTTGCTTGGCGCAAAACGTCAAATACTCTTTTTAAATGAATCATATGCTCTTGTAAGGAAACTGAATAGACGATAATGTCGTCTAGATAGACCATACATATATTATCTTTAATTAGATCCCGCAAAATATGGTCCATAACTCGTTGAAACGTACTAGGCACATTTTTGAGGCCGAAGGGCATACGTAAAAATTCGTAGTGTCCTCGGTCACACGTAAAAGCCGTTTTCTCAATTGAATCACGATGCATAGGGATTTGATGATAACCTGCAGCAAGGTCTATTGTCGTGAAATATTGACTTTTGCCTAATTTTGCTAGTGTTGTATCTATGTCAGGAATTGGGTATCTATCGTCAACAGTTTTGGAATTTAACGCGGAGTAATCTATTACCATTCGAAATTTCTTTTTTCCAGACGCGTCCATTTTTTTATTTACAATCCATATAGGATGAGCGTAGGGGCTTTCGGAATGTCTAATGATTTCGTCCCTGAGGTATTGATCAATTGTTTCGCGGACTAACTCTTTGTGTACATGGGGGTATTTATAAATGTAAGGGTGCGTAGGAACTTCATCGGTTGTTCTGATAGTGTGACATACTTTATTTGTAGTCGTTAGTTTTTTATCGGTTTTATGAAATAAGTCTTGGTATTTGGTACACAGTGTATACAATTTATTTTTTTCTTCCGGTGTTAAGGTGTTCTACTCGTAAAATTTGTTTCAAATCTAAAATTGGTGTTTCTGTAGATACAAAATTTTCTGTGAGCTGTTCTAAATTAAAAATTTCATGATTTTTCCTATTTAAATTTTCGTATGTGATATCAATTAATTTTAAAGTACGCGGTATATTTGTATGATTGTGAATGAGAACTGGGGCGAAATAATTGTCTACGGTTGTGATACCTTCTTTAATTAACAAACCTGATGGGTTTTGTTCATGGATAAGTATCGTTCCTTTTTCTATTTGAACTGGAAATTTTGCAAAACGTTTTTGAAAGGGTTCGATTATAATTTCATTATTTAGCGGTAAATTTTGTCTATACAAGAATGGAATAGTTATATAGCCGTCTGAAATAGTTTGATTCGAAACTTCAATATCTAAATTTAAATCTTTTAATATATTAATTCCAATAACTCCATCAAAGAAATCGTGAAATTCAAATGCTACAACTTCAGGTACATAATTAAAATAATAAGTGGCGGCATGATGAAATTTTGGATCCTGTATTTTTGGATGATTTCGTAATAAAATTTGGAATATAGGGATATAAGCTACTTCTTTCGCAATTACTGTGCCTCCTGTAGTTTTAATCTTTGTTTCCGTGGAATTTAAAGTATCGGGAAAAAAGTGGTTAATTAAGTTTGGTTTTAACATGTTAATACTACACCCTGTATCTAGTAATAATTTTAATTCTGGATCGTGATCAGTTGCCGGTATATAAATATATGGTAAAGGGACGGCACCGGAAGTATGAACTTCTGGGATTATTTTTAAATTTGTTATATTTAAGTTGGATAATTCGTTTGCGTGGTGTTGCAAAAATCCTGCTGTTCCTCCGGTTCATATGAATCAGTATCATATGACGAGTAATAGGGTTCTGGGTCATTGCTAGCTGTGTAAAGTCGTTCTTCGTATTGTTCCATATTATTTTCTACCGCATCAGCTTCTTGGTACGTATTTATCTCTGTGTCCTTGCTTGCATAATGTGAAGGTTTCGACGTAAGCCTCGTATTAGTTGACACTGGTTGATTATAATTATGTCTATTTGGCACATTAGAAGGAATTGTTGAGACTCCGGACATAGGTAGCGGTTTATTATGATTAAACGATTTATTTTGTGGATTCCACACATTTTGTGGAGGGCCAAATACCTGCCGATTTGTAGGTAATTGTGAATTTATTGGTCTATTAGTTGGTTGTAAGTTAATCGGTTGCGACGGAAAATTTGTTCTATAATTTTGATACTGAATATTTTGTTGTGGTCTTTGAGAAGTCTGTGGTTGATTTCGAGAAATATGAGGGCCTGGTAAAAGTTGATTAGGTCTTATTGGTCGCGGAATTAATTGTTTGAAATGGTTTTGGTTTGGGTTTTGAAAAAGTTCGAAATTTTCATCCTTCTGTACTAGAGCCATTGCCGCTTCTAAAGAATTTGGGCCCTGAACTATTATTTTATCCCTTAAACGCCTATCTAAATTTCTAACAAAAATTTTACAAGCTAAAGTATTGTATTGCCGAGTATGTACTAATTTAGTGGCAGCATCCATACTAGTTATTGGTATTGTAGTAAATTTTTGGGCTAATTTAGAGCGTAATATTTGTAGTCTTTTACCGAAATTTTGATAATGTTCATTTTTTTGAACAGTACATGTCATGAGCATTTGCTCCAAGTTATCTAAAGATAGTTGTTCTCCGTAAACGTTTCTTAATTCTTCGCGTATTAAAGGCCATGTATTTAATTCAGTTCTTGAACCTATAATTAAGAGAGCATCCCCTTTTAATTTACCTATCAAAGCTTGGCGAATAAAACTACTCATGTCTGCACTAGCAGCATTGTATTGATTGTAAAAATTATCTGCAGCCGAAATAAAAATTTCTAAAAGGTCTCTATTTCCTTCAAAAGATGGAATTGTTTCTAATACTAATCTAATAAGAGTGTAATTTATCTCTGGCATTTTTATTTAAAAAAAAGTAATGAGAAAGAAAATGAATAAAATAAACGAATAATGTATTCTTAGAATTAATTGTTTAATTATTTAAAATCTAAATGAGTTCTCAACTTGAAATTGTTTTTCGTTTTTTGACTTAATTAGATACCGAAGATAATTTACTTATTCAGTACTTGTACTGATTATATAAAATAATTGTACACGTTTTTTCCGAAGCGAATATTAAATGAATATTTTGTCGAATATTACTTGATTTATATTGCTTAGGATGGGATGGTGCACTGTATCGACCTCACCTTTGGCTCACCTCGCCACAGAGCCTTAAACTGCCTCCTCTCTGTGTTATGCTAAGTTTGTTACTGAGTTGTTGGTGACACAAATGCGGAATAAAGGATTAATTGAATGCAACTTACCCTGATGGTATCTGGATCCAATTATGTCCTCTGAATTTTGGGTTGTCACGTTGTCCTTGCAGATGGAAGGTGTCGTAGATCCCAGCCAAATCGTTGAAACGAACCACTGAACTTCTTGGAGTTGGTGTGTTGGAATCCTGTTCGCAGCGCCAGATATGTTCTTCAAATTTGAACTTGGTTTTTTTAAAAACACTTTATTTTCATTAAAACGACTTGTTACAATTTTTAGAACTTTTATCAAAATTTATTTAACGACTTAAGTACAACAGTGACGTGAATACTATGAACTGATGATCATATATTTATTCTTTACTACGTGGGGAACTTGCTTAAATAGACTAAGCTTATCTTTTGCTCTATAAGCATTTCATAGAATATAACTCTCGCAAACAAGACTCGCGTGACTGGCAGCGGTTCGCTTCCCTCGACCTCCTTTGGTCCTGATGGCTTTAAGGCCTGCTAGCAGGGACTTCTCGGCTTTTTTCTTAATTTTTGGTCAGCTTGTTTTGCCGCATCGCTTCGCCAGCGTCAACCTCCAGAAGTGTCTTGTCGTGAGCGCCGCGACCAGCAGGACGCCAACGCCCGGTAATTGGGTCATATCAGGCGATCTTCCACGACAATGCGGACGGACCGCGTCGCTTGAATCGCCAAACTCTGCTCCAGGTGAGGATTGACTGCCCTGGAAATATTATTAAGTCCCATTCTAAAGAGTATGAAATAGTTATGTATATTACTTTATTTACATACCTATTTCACTACTTTATCATTACAAAAAGTCATCAGAAATTAATTATAGACATACCGGCAACACATGCAACAAAAACAGATTCAGTGACATCAGATCGATATCATAAATATTAGTTCAATGATCGAAGTCGCCGTCATATTTAGTTTCGAGAACATATATTGTTTTTGTTGTAGTACTATAAATGTAGGTTTTAATACTTAATTATGTTCCTCGTTATTCGTGAAACAAATAATATCAACTGTTAATTAAAAGGATACATTTTATGCTTGTGGGCATTAATTTGTGCCCGCCCCGCCCCGTCTATTACATTACAACATTCATTATTCATTAAGTACATTATGTGTGGCAGCAATGTGCTGCTTTTCCTATGACTATATCCTATTTTACACAATACGTCTAGTGCTATTTATTACCAAGTACATTGCTGCGTTAGATTGATCGATTTTCAATTAAAGCACTGGTGTAAAGTGATATATTATTAGTATAGTTAATATGCAGTTGATTTATTGTGTTAATTGTCCGGAGGTAGATTAAAAAGATATTAAACGCGTTCTACTGTAACAAAAACTAATGTTTTGTGGAAAATAGCCGTTAAGAAAATATTATCTAGAAAAATATACCGTATTTTAGTTGTACTATATACAAAAAATAGTAAAACGTAAGCGTTAAAATCAAACCCGTGTTAATTTTTTCTATATAATGTTTATGAGTTTTCCACATGTTTATGTATATTTTATTTGGATAAAGAATTAAAATTCAGCAGACAGAAAGACATTTCGCCATATCATCACGTCGTATAATAGTATAGTGTATTCTTCTTTTTTTTTTTTTTTATTAAATGATATAATTGTTTCTGTGTATTCTCAATAACGTATTATATTTGCATTAAGTCAAAACAAGTTACAGCAAGGCCTACATATTATTATTAATGCTATAAAAATATGAGCAAAAATTTGTGAGCAAAGAAATTAATGACATGTTCTTCTTCAGAACATGTCATTAAAATTTCGTATATATGTAAATATGCATAAAGATTATTATTTATGCAATTGAAAATGTATGTCCATAAAATATAGACAATATTCTCTTCACATAGTAGAATAGACGTATTGTGTATGGAGTATATGTATAGTTCCATTTTATCACCCTCACAAACAGTCGCTAATAATATGTATCTGCATAATTTAGTGCATAAAACAAGTGTTGCCTTATAATCATTGTTATGTGATAGCTATATTATTTTATTATAAAGTTAATGTTGTCGTTATCAATTTTCTTCGTAATAAATAATAGAACTAAAATAATTAGGTGTTTATAGAAGATACATTTGCCTCCCTTATTTCCATAGCATTATATAAAATATCTGAGCCTCGTTGAGGGTGACTACTCTACTAATATCCTATGTTTAATGCAGTGCACTCAATAAATTTCACACTTGCTGGAAACGAGGGAGCCCATTTAGTATTATTTGTTGAATGGTATAGTTCATGATTTTTTCTATGATGCCACCATGTTTTCTTTTTGTTTGCTTGTTTGTGAAAAATATTCCTATCAACGTTGCAGCAGAAATTATTGCACTGTGCCTTATTTTCCATTTAAAAAAATTACTTATATGAACTATAACAAAATATAATCTGATTATTTTAATGAGAATATGGAAATTATCACGGATCATATAATGCAGAATTGTATTAGTATCAGTAGTTCTACTAATTGTATTAGTAACAGTAGTTCTACTAATTAATACTTACTACGTAGTAACTACCAATTGCTGGAACATATAATACAATGTCTCTTTCTATACTATACCACATCCGTGGGATATCCTAATAAATATTTGTTATCCCAGTTGTAAAAAGTTACTATGATAATGCTTTAGTGTATATAATCCTTTGAACATTTCTCGAATCTCGAATGTATGTTCTAAAAGTACGTCAAACATCATTTGAAGATATTGGGTTGCTAATCAATTCGCGTGTTTGTTGAAAGAATCCTATAAATATTTGCTAATAAAGTTTTCGAGCATAAAATTTACATATTTGTTGCATTATGTAACCCCAATTCTCGTTTATGCACAAATAATTGTAAAATATTAGATGCAGATGTATGTAAGGATACCCATTGATAAAAAAAAAATACACATCCATATTAATGACAGATTTAAATATACTTTTTGTGCGAAATTATGTAACCCCAATTCCCACTTATGCAATAATTATTGTAAAATATTAGACACGGATGTATATAAGGATACCAATTGACAGAATCAAAAACAGGTATATATATGATCTGTTAACGAAAAATGGTGGACATGTTCTCGTACAAATGGTCCAAATTTCAAATATTTAATTCCATATTGCATAAAAATGTGAAACCTAATGTGGTATGTTGTATGTTGATCCAAACAATTGTTACATTTATTCGTTATAGTTACGTACATCTTATTCTGAGTATGGAAAGGTGGAATGTTTTTAAAGTAGTTTGATTTATGTACAGTTAAAGTTTACTTTTAGCAGTCGAAGAAATTACGATGCTCTGTTGTTTATTTAACATTTTAATTTGGAATGAAAGTAGGTATTTAGAAGCTTACATAAAGCTCAATTTCGTAGTCATATTTTATATGTAATATATCTTTGGCCAATCGACCACTGATGCTGATGAAAATAGAGAAACTAGATTATTTTTGGTAAGTACAATTAGTATTCATAGTAAAGAGAGAATCGTACTAGAATAACTTTCGCCAATGAGAACGTACATTTATACTAACTTTAAGTAAAATTGAATAAAAACTAATATTTTTATATCATTGTGATTGTCGGTAATGTTTCCTAGTAGATATTAATTAGTCTAGTAGTAACGGATAGTACAGGTTATATTTCATGACAGAAATGGATTAGGACTTCGTATCAAAATGTGACATCAGTGGTAATATTGCCTTTAGATAAATCCAAAAAAGATACTTTTGTGATGTATAATTTATTATACTAATATGAGTATTAAAATATGTGTACTGAAACTGGGATGCTATGTCATCTAAAGCCACAGTAACTGTTACCTTGTGACATGCTTAGACGTAATTTGCCTACAACACCACATCAGATTGTATTTTTGCTAGCATTGATGCATCCTATAATGCGTTTTCATGGCAAACACGAATCGCATTAAATCGCTCATTTTTCCTTAATTTGTCTACCAAGTAACTGTATTATTGGATAGCACAAATTGAATTTTATAAACTCGCTAAATTTATTATTATATATGATGCTCCAATTTAATAAGACTGTATTATCATTAAAATTTAAATAATCAAGTATGTAGAATGTGGCGCAAGCAAACATCATATTACGTTTTAATTAAAATTTGTAACGTTAATTTTTCAGTTCACTTAATTTCATAATTACTATTCACTGCATTTCAAGTCACCAGTAATCACAATTTTATAGAAATTAAAATTCGACTCTTTGTATGCACATAGGTCACCGACAATATAATTTAATTTTTAATTTATATATTTATAGATGAATTGGATTAACGGTAATAATAGATGATACACATTTAATTATTACACACACACACACATATATATATATATATATATATATATATATATATATATATATATATATATATATATATATATATATATATATATACCACGGTTGCCAAATTTCACATTTACATTTTCTTCTTTTAGTTGAGAAATAAATGGCAAAACTTGATTTTATTGCAAATAACGTGGAATGAACAGCTGAGATGTGAGATGCATTTTTAACACCTAAAATATTGATGTTTTGAGAGCTATTTTATACTTAATTTACATTACAAAATTATAAAATACTGACGTAGAAATATTCTTAGCTTCTTACCTTCCAAACTTGTATAAAATGTTGCAGAAGGAACAAGGAAGAAGAAAGAAGACGTTATACAATAAATGATGAAATAAATGATGTCCTTTATTGTTATTTCATCATTTATTGTATAACGTCTATTATGACTATGTGAAGCCACTGTTTCTGTTATTGTTTTTATGTTCTGTTTATATTTTTTCTTATTACATTTATAATTTGATTGCCTTATTCGATAAATGTATTATTTTTGGTTTTTATACATTCTATTATATTTGTTGTCACAATTTTCCAATTTGCTCTACTTTTCATTTTTTTGATGTGTATTATTTTATATGAATTGCACTAATAAACATCTATGTGTCTGTCTATCATGTCAAATTGTTTAAGATTCGTTTTGTGGACAGATGAGGCAGGATTTACCAGATAATGGGTTTTTAATATCCATAATACCCATATTTGGGCTGATGAAAATCCTTTAGCTGTACGAGAGAGTTTGCGCAGGAATTATTGACAATTATCTTATTGGACATACTACCGAGATCTCTGAATGGAGGAATGTATCTCAATTTTTTGAGTGAAACTTTAGAAGATTGTTTGAATGATTTATTGTCTCTAGCAACAATAAGACTAATGTAGATTCAACATGATGGTGTTCCTCCACATACTGCTAGAAATGTTTGTGAATTGCTGGTGAAAAAAACACGAGGATATTACAGAATAATGGTGGCCATTTTGAACAGTTTTTGTGATTTTATTATGGTTAGATGCTAAGGAAAAAATAATGTTATAAAATGAAGTCACGTGAAGCGATCTTATTGGATAGGTTGTAAATGAGGTGAAGTGAAGTGACGCACAGTTAAGTGAAGTGATGTGAAATTAAGGGTTGTAAAGTGGAGTGAAATGTAAAGTGGGTCAATTAATTCCTGGTCAGGTGAGTGTTTATTAATTTATACTCCTTGAAAATGTTTTTCCTTTTTATTATAAGTATGTTGGCATTTCTTTGTAAATGACAACTGCTTGTTTTTCAAATGTCCTTTATTGTTTTCGCATTTATGCAAATTCATAGTGGGATCATAGGCAAATAACCCACTTATCAAAAAAGTAACGTGCTAAAGCAATATCTCAATGGTGGTGTGGAAAATTGTTGATTTTAGTTTACCAATTAAATAGAACTTTAATGTATTTTTAGTATCCTAAAAATAGAAATCTGTAGGGTAGATATATTTCTCTAATTTGTGAGAAATTGATGAAGCTGAAGATGAAAATTTACAAAACACATTACTTTATTTAGAAACCTGACCAGGAACTAATTGACCCACTTTACATTTCACTCTACTTCCCTTAATTTCATGTCACTTCACTTAACTGTGCGTCACTTAAACTCACTTTACAACCCATCCAATAAGATTACTTCACATGACTTCATTTTGTACCATTATTTTTTCCTGAGCATACTACTTAACTATAATAAAATCACAAACACTGTTCAAAACGGCCACCATTACTCTGTATACATCCTTGTGTTCTTTTCAGCAGCGATTCACGAACATTTTGAAACACCTGTGGATCATTCCTTATTATATTAGCTGCATTTTCAATTCGTTCTTGCAATTCTTCAATTGTATTGACTGGTTCGGCATAAACTAGTTGCTTCATATGGCCCCATAAGAAAGAATCATAGGGATTTAAATCAGGCGATCGCGGTGCTCAACAAATCGGTCCATGACGTCCTATCCATTTATTACCATAGTTTGTATTCAACCAATCAACGACGTTTCTAGGAGTATGTGGGGTAGCACCATTATGTTGAATCCACATCAGTCTTCTTGTTGCTAGAGGCAATAAATCATCCAAATGATCATTCACTCAAAAAATTGAGATACATTCCTCAATTCAGACGTCTCGGTAGTATGTACGGTTCAATAAGAAAATTATCAATAATTCCTGCCCAAACATTCACTGAAAATTGCTGTTGAAGGGTCTCTCGTACAGCTTGAGGGTTTTCATCAGCCCAAATATGGGTATTGTGGATATTAAAAACTCCTTCTCTGGTAAATCGTGCCTCATCTGTCTATAAAACGAATCTTCGAAAACGAATTTAGATCCTGTTCAAATTGTTGTTGTAACCATTCACAATAAACCATTCCCATAAAAATCTCTAAGGAAATATTCAGCGGTTCCGGCGCCTGGTGACAGGCCCTGCAGTTGATATCAGGTACCCATCACTCGGCTGGGGGTGTTTATAACACCATCCCGGCAGGCCGCTATATACATATACATCTACATATATATATATATATATATATATATATATATATATATATATATATATATATATATATATATATATATAGTGTACTTCACGCTGAGTGACCTATTAGACGTTTTCGAGAAACTACAAAACAATTTGGAACAAACATTTTGTATATGGGGGTTTTCAGGGATGCTCTATTTAATGAAAATAATTCCATGTATGTGACACTTCTGGTTATACCGAAAGACAGCAACGACTTCCTTATTTTAAATGGCATACAATATTTTTTATGTGAGATTCGAATTCTACTTATTATTTTGAGGTAACTTTTGATACCATCTCCTATTACTAAAACCAATAGTTTTTTAGATATTTCGATTTTAATAAAATCTCATGCGAAAATTAACCCGTACATAGAAATTAATAACATTCGCTAACGTAAGTTTCATTAGCCAATTATTTTCCCATGTATTAAAGAGATATGGAACTTATGTATGTATTCATTATAAATGCATCAAAATATACAGGGTGTCCAAAGCAGGCGGTCAAAGCAAGGCAACTTTGACAACTTCGACCCTTAATAAGTGGCTTATTTAAACTAGAACATACTGTATTTTATAACCCCATTCGCTTCCTTTTTTGATTACTTTTCGACCTATATGGATATATCTTATATATAAATTATAATAATGAACGAAATGGATTAATGAAACAGTTTTTTCAGTTATTTCAAGTTATTTAGAGACATTATTAAATTAACATCAACATCGAGTGTAGTGTGCCATGGAAAACAACTAAATGCTCGTCTTGTCATTCTAAATTGGCTTGTCATTCGCCTTGTAAGTGTATCAAAGTATGGTTGTTAGTTAATATGCAAAATAATTACTCCAATTCAGATTATTTGAATTTATTTTATATTCATGGAGAATGCAACAGAATTATTAGCCGAACATGCAGAAGGTTTAACGAATTAAATCCTAATTTGCCACCCATGAATGAAAATAAATTTAGAAGAATTCAGGCTAATTTCCTAAAGTTTGGTACTTTTAAAGCAACCAAAATTAATCCTAGTCCAATTACCAGAAATAAAGATAACGAAATAACTGTCCTGGCTTATTTCGAAGCATACCCATAAGTTTCTATTTACACCGCAGTATATTGGCGTTTCTTATTCCTTTATAGAAATAATCTTATGGAAGCACAAAATGCATAACTATAAGTTTACTAAAGTGCAAGCTCTACATACAGAAGATGCTGATAATAGGGTTCAATTTTGTAAAATAATTTTAATTCACATTCAAGAAGATAATAACTTTTTGAAAAAAATTATCTGGACCAACGAATCGAAGTTTTCTGGTGAAAGAATATTTAATAGACATAACTGTCATACTTGAGCAAACCAAAACCCTCACGATATAAGAGAAGGGAAGGGATTCCATGAAAAATTTAATTTTAATATGTATTGCTTATTAAAAGACAATAAGTTTTATTACCATATTTACGATGGAGCCTTAACTTCGCAGCGTTATATGGAGATACTAAGAATAATAGTTACCGATTTTTTGGATGATTTACCACTATCGGAATTTGGAAGTTGTTGGTATCAACACGACGGAGCTCTTGCTCACTCTACACGAGAGGTCTCAAACATACTAGACGATATGTTTAAAGATAGGTGGATTGGACGACGAGGTCCCTGGATATGGCCCGCTAGGAGTTTGGATCTCACCCCGCTTGATTTTTATCTTTGGGGAAAGATGAAAACCAAAGTGTATGAGACGCCTGTCAATTCACGAGAAGAATTGGAAATGAGAACAAGAAGGGCATTTGCAGAATTAAGCGCCAATGAAATTCGGCGAGCAACTACTAGCAATATTATGACACGAGTACTGAAATGTTTGAATGTTAATGGACAATATTTCGAACAGTTGCTAATTTAGAAGATATGTTTGTTTTGTCACTCATATTGTATATCACTGTTGTTATGTACCATTAATAAGCTTGTTACTTTTTCATAATAATTTTTAATAATAATTTAAAAACAAAGTAGTAATTTTATTACCGTTTTCAACTTCAGCGTGAATTATTTTTATTTCGGTTGTATTATATCTGTTACATTTGTTGTAGATATTGAATTTTATTGTGTTGCGTTCAATATTTCGCAGACCGGTAGATTATCACCTCCCGGGTAGAGTTCATGTCCTCCTCCCAGCAATAGACTTTAATATATCTATTATAATACGTACCTATGTACTTTTGGTATATTTTACTTTTGCTAGGTTCCTAGAGTGCTAATATTTTTTCAAACACCTAAAATCAATAATAAGTTTAATAATGTTGCCATCCTTAATATCACAACGCATTTTTAATGAGTCCGTGACACTTTAAATATATTATGTTAACTCATCATCCATTTAACTTTGTCCTTCATGGCACACTATGCTTGACGTTGATGGTAATTCAACAATGTTTTTAAATAACTCAAAAACTGTACAATTTAGGTATAAGAAATGCCCATATAGGTCGAAAGATAATCAAAAAAGGAAGCGAATGGGGTTATAAAATACAGTATGTTCTATTTGAAATAAACCACTTATTGAGGGTAGAAATTGTCAAAGTTTGAACGCCTGTTTTGGACACCCTGTATATTTTGATGCATTTATAATATATACATACATAAGCCCCATATCTCCTTAACACATGGGAAAATAATTGGCTAATGAATCTTCCGTTAGCGAATGTTATTAATTTGTATGTACGGGTTAATTTTCGCATAAGATTTTATTAGAATCGAAATATCTAAAAAACTATTGGCTTTAGTGATAGGGAATGGTATTGAGAGTAACCTTAAAATAATAGGTAGAATTCGAATCTAATATAAAAAAATATGGTATACCATTTAAAATAAGGAAGTTGTTGCCGACTTCCGGTATAACCAAAAGTGTCACATACATGGCATTATTTTAAATATACAGAGCATTCCTAAAAACCCCCATATAGAAATTAATGCTATGGAGAGCAAAGCTTGTAAAACGCCCTCAGGGTGGTGCAAGCGCACACGTGGACATTTGGCATCGAATTCGAATTGGACAAGTCTGCAGTCTTCCATCTCAAGAGAAAATGATCTACGCGGATTCCTGAAGATGCGCAGACTGACGGAAGCATCCTAAAACATTTAGATGCCGGGAAAATGTACGCGTACCTGGGTGTACATCAAAACTATATTCAGGATACGCAACATAAAGGACGTTCTCCGTGGCAAGTACAGACACCGTCTCCGAGAGATTTGGTCATCAGATCTATCGGGGAAAAGCAAGGTGTCTGCAACAAATCTGCTCGCCATTCCAGTACTGCTCTAATCCTTCGGAGTAGTGAAGTGGATGGTCGATGACCTGCGTAGGTTAGACAAGCTCTAGGTTAGGTCTGAAAGCCCAAATTAAATCTGCCGAACAGAGAAATCTGTTTAAGGAGCATGTCAACAAGTCCCTGTGTTGAGTCTTCTATAACAACATTGAAGTTTAGGGTTTATCGACGGCGATGACCTTCGCTTACTTGAGGTCAGCCGGGCTCAGATCGGAGACCGATGGCTTTATAGCGGCCTGCCCGGATGGTGGTATAAACACCTTGGTCTACAGCAGCCGAGTGATGGATGTGGAGGTACCTGATATTAACTGCAGGACCTACCACCAGGTGCCGGAATCGATAATGCACCTGCTATCGGCGAGCCCTGTATATGCGATTTCGGCCTACATCCATCGGCATAACGCGGTATTATGTGTGCTATATTACTACCGAAGGCATTCGTATGGGGTGGACAAAACACCGATGCTGCCTTACGCTCCCGGAGATATTGAGTCTGTTGTCGAGAATGAGAAGTGCCACATATATTGGAACTACTCGTTCCCGACCGTCATGTGAATGCAAGCCCGATGTCGTCCTCCTTGACCATCAAACCAAAGTGATGTATGTCATCGAGGTCTCGCCTCTTGCCGAGGAAAACATATATATATATATATATATATATATATATATATATATATATATATATATATATATATATATATATATATATATATATATATATATATATATATATATATATATATATATATATATATATATATATTTTTTTTTACCAGTGGTGTATTTAGGCACATGGAACATTATTATGTAGTTTTTTTCTTAAAAAATAATGCTTTTTTTGTAAATTTTGCCTTAATACACCATCACATGTTGTTTATCGCTGATCGAGCATGCCGACTGCCGTTAATATTCCACCACAGAAATACGCTGTTTTCAGCTTGTCACCAATTTCTCACAAATTGGAGGCAATATACCTACCTTACAGATTTGTATTTTTAGAATACTAAAATACATTTTTAATTTCTTTAAAGTTCTATTTTAATTAGTAAATTAAAATCAACAAGTTTCCACACCACCATTTAGGTATTGCTTTGGGGGCGTTATTTTTTGTTAACTGAGTTGTTCATCTATAGCCACTATGAATTTTTATAAATGCGAAAATAGCAAATGATATTTGAAAAACAAGCAATTGTAATTACAAAGATATGCCAACATACAAATTATAAAAAGTAAAAACGTTTTCAAGGAATAAATATTAATAAACACTCACCGGACCAGGAACTAATTGACCCACTTTATATTTCACTTCACTTCCCTTAAATTCACGTCACTTCACTTAACTCTGCGTCACTTTACTTCACTCTACAACCCATCCGATAAGATTACTTCACATGACTTCCTTTTGTAACATTATTTTTTCCTGAGCATACTACTTAACCATAATGAAATCATAAAAACCGTTCAAAATGGTCACCATTAGTCTGTATACATCCTCGTGTTCTTCTCACCAGCGATTCACGAACATTTTGAAACAGCTGTGGATCATTTCTTATTGTATTAGCTGCGTTCTCAATTCGTTCTTGCAATTCTTCAATTGTATTAACTGGTACGACATAAACTAGTTGCTTCATATGGCCCCATAAGAAAAAATTACATGGATTTAAATCAGGCGATCGCGGTGGGCAACGAATCGGTCCATGACATCCAATCCATTTATCACCATAGTTTGTATTCAACCAATCAACGACGTTTCTAGGAGTATGTGGGGGAGCACCATCATGTTGAATCCTCATCAGTCTTCTTGTTGCTAGATGGAGTAAATCATCCAAATTCTCGGTAGTATGACGGTCCAATAAGAAAATTGTCAAAATTCATGCCCAAACACTCACTGAAAATTGTTGTTGGAAGTTGGTTTCTCGTACAGCTCGAGGATTTTCATCAGCCCAGATATGGGTATTGTGGATATTAAAAACCCCTTCTCTGGTAAATCCTGCCTCATCTGTCCATAAAATGAATCTTAAAAAATTTGGATTCTGTTCAAATTGTTGTTGTAACCATTCACAATAAACTATTCACATAAAAATCTCTCAGAAAATATTTTGCAGTTAGTACAAACCTTTTACAGTAGATCTTCCTATTATATAAAATTCCTGAATTATCTTCCGCGAATATTTTTCAGTAGAATTATGTACGACTACGTACCTACGAATACGATTTTGTGGTTGGTTTAATCTTTATTTCTTCGAATGTTCACTTTATTCTTGGGATCCTTCTTCATAAATGTTATGACACTATTTATTACTTCTTGGGAACAGCTATGTAACGCCTTTTTTGTTGATTTCTTAGTCATGTCCATTTATCCGCAACTTGATAGTGAAGTGACAATATGTATGTAATACACGTTTAATCTCTACATAAGTGTATGATTTAGAAATAAAAACTAATAGTTACCCATTAAAGACAATTTATTTCGGTAATTATTTAAGCGGTAAGTATAATTTGATTGTACTTCGTTATTTATCCTAAATGTTGATCAAAGTTGAAAAATATCAAAGACAAAACTCTAAATAACAACAAAAAAGCAACTCAAACAATATAAATGATAATTATTAAATTTTAATTAACAATTTTAAGTAACATTAAAATCTCAAGTTATACTGTCAAACCGGTCAAACCTGAAACAACTGACAGAATCTGTCAAACCATATTGCTTTCTACGCAGGTCAACAAAATACGATGACCTCTGGGCGTTAGAACACTCCTATAACCTATAACTGAAAATACGTTAAAAAACGCCTAAATGTAAACATTGCAGATAAATTAAGAAAATCGTAAAGAATAGCATGTGTTGTGATAATATTAATGTATAATGTGTATAAAGGAAGTGTTGTATCATCTACTTACATTAATATTAGGTATCCATGTAATGTAAAATGCATGTTATTTGATAAGGAAAAATAGTGTCATGTGAGAAAGTTGAAAATTCGTTTTCTTGAAAACTGTGTCCAACCGCCAAATGCTAAAACCAGATTTTTCTTCGGCGCCCTCGAAAATAGGGTACTAAATTTTGGTGAGGAGTTTTACGCTAATATAAATAATTAAAAACAAATTTAACAAATCATTATTGGAATATTCTTCAATATTCTCCATTATAAACTATACTTGAGAAAACTAACAAAATCACTAGAACTGTAAGTAGATACCTCACGAATTTGTGAGCTGATACTGCTTTGATATAAAATCAACATTGTTTCAATTCCTGTCAAAATCAAGGCTTACTAGATAGGACTTTTAATAAAAAATAATGGATTAACCAGAAAACCATTGGAAATAGGTATAGGGAAAGTTATAGCGAATTCATGCAGAATTAAATTCTGCATCCGATCATCCAATAATATACAGATTATCACATTTGAAATAACGAACATTTTCAACTTTGAAAATGATGTAACTGGTGATCCAATTTTGGGCACCCTGTTTACGATAAATTAACTGTCAATGTGGATTTCGAAAGTACCATTCTTATGCTTCCGTCTACCTCAGAAGCGCTTAGCACCAGTCGAAAATGGGTAAAAGGCACAGTGTTGAAAATAAGGCCACGTTTTTAAAAATTTTCAAAATAATGAAGATATCTAAGAAACAGTTGAAAATAGGTATAGGGAAACCTAATGGAATTCATGAAATTTTCTCAGGAATTCAAAAATGAAATAATGTGCCGGATGTTCTATTTAAAATAAGAAAGTTACTGGCGACTTCCGGGATAACCGGAAGTAGTATGACCTTGAAAATATTTCAAAATGAAAAAGAATATTGAATAACCATTGAGTCCAGATATTTAGAATTCTAAGTTTTTTCTAACCACGAAAACTTCTAACGAACGGCTGCCGTGAGAAACCCTGTATATATATATATATATATATATATATATATATATATATATATATATATATATATATATATATATATATATACATATATATATATATATATATATATACATATATATATATATATATATATATATATATATATATATATATATATATATATATATAGATATACATATATATATATATATATATATATATATATATATATATATACATATATATATATATATATATACATATATATATATATATATATATATATATATATATATATATATATATACGTATATATATATATATATATATATATATATATATATATATATATATATATATATATATATATATAAATATATATATGTATATATATATACATATATATATATATATATATATATATATATATATATATATATATATATATATATATATATATATATATATATATATATATATATATATATATGTTATATAAAATATTTAATTGTATACGCTTTAGACTTAGAATACTTAGAATAATTTCAGTTACCATTTACATTGTATCATATCTCAAGTAACACAATCTTTGCTTTTTCTTATCAGTTGTTTCTCATAGTTACTTGATATAAAATAGGCCGCCAATTTTTAGACAAAACCCAAATTTTCAGAGACCCTCCGTGATAAGATCAAACCCAAATTTTAATCAACAACGTACGCATCATTTAAATCAAACTGTGGATGATACTGCTCATCCGTACTATGAAACATATTACACAAATCATACTGCTCATTTGTACGAAAATGAACAATACGGAATGACGAATAGTCCTGATTATTCAAATTCAACTCAATATTTTCAGCCCAAGTATCAAATTGATAATTACGAATATAATTATACTGCTCAAAATCAAGACTCATATGACGCTACTTTTAACGATAATACTCAAAATTTCGATACTACTCAATATCCTGAAAATTCAAAAACCGAAAATTTTCATTTACCCAGTCTTACGAAGACCCGCCGAATCAATCAACCGCCTTAGAACAAATTCAAGCTCAATTTCAAACGATGAACTTAAATCAAAATCAAGACAGCCAAGAACAGAAATTCATGTAAATAGGCCTTTACTCACCGTAAATCCTCACAACCTATATTATATAAAGGATATAACTAACACTTTTAAAATATTAATAGATACAGGAGCAGGTATTTCAATTTTGAAGCCAAAAACATGTCTAAATTATAAAAGAAGGTCCCCTGAAAACGTTGTTATACAGGGTATAACCGATCAAAAACTTCTAATTACTGAATCAACATTAATTCCATTCGCTGACAACGATCCACACAAAGTATATATCTACAATCTCGATATTAGTTTCGATGGTTTACTAGGCTCTGACTTCCTAGAGTATTATAATGGTGTAATTGATTTCAATAATAGACAATTCGTAACGAACTTTAAAACAGTACCTCTATTTAAGGTCGAAGACCCTTCTCAAGATTTTGATTTGCCGCCCTCCATTCCAAATCAGACTAAAGAAGTGACTCATCCTCTTCCAAAAATTTCTAAATTCGATCAAAAACTGACTACAGTTAAAAACAAAAATTTTAGTTTTCCAAATTATAATCAGACATCTCCAAAAGTAATCCAAAAACCTTCCAAAATTCAAAATAAAATTTGTATAGGTCCTCGAACTGAACAAATTTTCAAATTTAAATGTAATCTTTTTAATACTGACGCAATAATATGTAATCAAGAAATAGAAAAAGTTCGTATACCGAATGCCCTTGTGAAAATTAATAACCAAGGTGAATTTTTAACAACAGTTATCAATGCTAACGCTATAGCAAAAACTATAGACTTCTCCAAATTTGAAATGGAACCTATTCAAAATTTTTCAGCATTTAATTTAAATGACCAAATTCAAAATTCAGGTCAATTTATTGATAGAAATTTTGAAATAAGAAATCAGTTAAGACTTGAACATCTAAATAAAGAAGAGAAAGAGTTATTAACTGAACTCTGCCTCAACTTTTCAGACATATTTTATCTCGAAGGAGATAACCTCACTTTCACTAACGAGATTAAACATGCAATTGATACCGAAAATTCGAAACCCATTTTCACCAAATCTTATAGATACCCGCACATCCACAAAGATGAAGTAAAAAATCAAGTATCTAAAATGTTGAATCAAGGTATAATTAGGCCATCAGTTTCGCCATGGTCCTCCCCTGTTTGGGTTGTCCCAAAAAAAATGGATGCCTCTGGTATACAAAAATGGCGTGTTGTGGTGGATTACCGTAAATTAAATGAAGCCACAGTAGGTGATAAATACCCTTTGCCCAATATTTCGGATGTATTAGATCAACTCGGTAAGTGCGAATATTTTACGACTTTAGATCTCGCCTCTGGATTTCACCAGATAGAAATTAATCCCGAAGATATTTCCAAAACTGCTTTTTCTGTCGATAATGGTCACTATGAATTTGTTAGAATGCCCTTTGGATTACGAAACGCCCCTAGCACATTTCAATGTGTTATGGACAATATATTATTAGGAATTCAAAATGAGCGACGTCTCGTCTATATGGACGACATTATCATTTATTCACCCACTATTCAGGAACACATGTCAAGACTTACAGACGTATTTAAGAGACTACGAAACGCGAACCTCAAAATTCAACCTGACAAATGCGAATTTCTCCGGAAAGAAGTCGCATATCTTGGACACATAATAACCCCTGACGGTGTAAAACCAAACCTCGACAAAATTAATTGTGTTGCAAACTTTCCGCAACCTAAAAATCAAAAAGAGATTAAATCGTTTCTCGGACTCGCAGGTTATTATCGCCGATTTATTCCAAATTTTGCAAAATTATCCAAACCAATGACAAAATTACTTCAAAAAGATGTTCCATTCTTTTTTGACAATGACTGTATTACTGGATTTGAACAATTGAAAGAAGCTTTAACCACTACCCCTATACTAAATTATCCAAATTTCGATGAGCCATTTGTACTGACAACGGATGCTAGTGCATTCGCAATTGGCGCAGTTTTATCTCAAGGTCCTATCGATAAAGACCTCCCCATTGCATATTGCTAAGGACATTATGTCAAGCAGAAACTATATACAGCACCATTGAACGTGAATTATTAGCTATTGGTTGGAGTGTAAAACACTTTAGAACGTACCTCTTTGGCAGAAAATTTAAACTCGTCACAGACCATAGACCTCTTACATGGCTTTTTGCGATTAAAGATCCAGGCAGCCGCCTTGCGCGCTGGCGTTTAAAATTAGAGGAATACTCCTACGAAATTGAGTATAAACCAGGTAAGATAAATAAAAACGCGGACGCACTATCGCGAATAAAAATTAATTATTTCAGAAATTGTGCAAAATTGCAAACAAAAGTTTTAAAGTCAAATTCTGATAATGACGATAACGAATCTATCAGTACTGACGAATCCCCTGAGACAATTGTAGAAGAACTCCAAAATTTCGTAAACTTGTATAAAACTCAATCCCTAATAGATTACAACAAAATCCAATTTACTAATAATCAGTTGTTAGATAAAAAACATAAAGATATTGTTACATTCTTTCAAAAAGATAAATTAGCAGATTTACACTATAAAATTATCGAGGATATAATCGAAGAGCAACCCGATTTTATGAATAACAAAATTAACATAGTCTCTAGTAAATCAGTTAAAAATCGTAAATACTATATAATTCTTTTACCATTTGAACCTGATAGTATAATAGAAACGCTTTTTATCACATTATTCAGAGGACAAGACAATTTTGAAGAAACAAAAAATTATTATATTGAAAATAATTTAGACCTACCAACTTTAGAAATGTTTTCCTATATTTATTCAGGTAAAGACATAAAACTTACTGTTTGTCAAAATTTAGTCAAGCGACCTGACGATGACCAAATACCAATTATAATTGATCAACATCATTCAGGAAAATCTAACCTTCATCGAGGAATCAATGAAACCATTAGACGAATCAAAGAAAAATATAATTGGCCCGGTTTACTAAAAGATGTCGAAAAATACATTCAAAATTGCGAGACATGTCAAAGAACAAAAATTTTTGAGAAAAAATTTAAGTAGTCATCTAGTAATTACGGAAACCCCGAAAACACCGTTTGAACGAGTTAATATTGACATTCTAGAAGTCCCCACTCGGAATTATGTTTTGACCATCAGAGACGAATTAACTAAATTTACTCAAGCATACCCGCTTGAAGACAAAACCGCACGATCGACAGTAAATACTTTACTTGTTTACTTCCAACACTTTGGCACACCCCTTCGCATTCACTGCGACTATGGAAAGGAATTCGACAACACCCTGCTTAGAGATCTTTGTACCCTCTATGACATTAAACTGACGTATTCCAGTGTTAATCATCCGCAATCCAACGGATCGGTTGAACGTTTCCAAGCAACCTTATTAGAGATGATTAGAATAAATAAAACAGAAAACCCTCACGAACACCCTCTAACAGTACTCTCATATGCTGTAATATGCTACAACAATTCCGTCAACAAAACCCATGGATTCTCCCCATACGAATTAATTTTCGGTCATACTTCCAGCCGACCTCCAGAAAAATTATATAATGAAAACCAGTTAATTTCAAAATATATCAGAGACCTCAATAACAGAATTTCTCACTACAACAAAATTGCCCGTGAAAAAACCATACTGTCTAAGCAGAAATCAAAAACTAGGTTTGACAAAAATGTCCCCGAAAATCAATACGAATTTAATGTCGGAGACAAGGTCTACGTGAAAGAGTCACAGATCAAAAACAAACTTAGCAATAAATTTAACGGTCCCTTCGAAATTCAAGAAATACTTAAAAATTCTGCAATCCTATTAAACTATCAAACGAATCAAACAACTAAAGTAAATTTTAACCGAATGAAACCCTATTTTGAAAATTAAATTTAATTACAGGTTTCTCCTGCTGATAGGGACAGCAGCATCCCAATACTCAATAACACCCATAGAAAATACAATCGGAGTCTATTATCACTATGAAAGCGATATTTATGTGACAAACAAACATTGGACCCTCCTTGTTCACAAGAACATTTCAGCTCTAAGATTAGCTTATCAACATAATGAACATATTCTTGAAAATTTAATACATGCCGTCAGCCCTATTTTTGAAAACATGAATTTATTTCGAGGCGAAGTAAAGATCCACATCAGTTTATTAACACAAATTTCTGGTAATATTAAAGAAAAATTAAATGAAATTAATTATGATACAAAACGCTATAAACGCGGTATTTTAAATGCTATTGGTTCTGTATTTAAAGCAATCACAGGCAATCTAGACGCAGAAGATGGCGAATATTACACAAACAGTATTAACAAATTAATTACAGACGAACATCAAATTGAAAATTTATTAAAAAATCAAATATCCGTAACAACATCGGTAATAAAGAATTTCAACACAACTATTCAAAAATTACAACTAGACGAAGAAACATTTAACAGAGACATTAAATTACTATCTGACACAATTTACAGAACTAAAGAGAAACTCAAAATTTTCCAAGTAAATTTAAGATTCCTAGAAAAATGCGAAATATTAATGGAAAGTTACTTGTACATTGAGGATCAATTAAATGACATATTAAATTCAATTACATTCGCGCGTCTAAAAATCATTCATACTTCTATTATAAATCCTGGAGATCTGATATCCGCATTACAGGAGATATCTCAAAACTTGCATCAAAATAATTTACCACTTCCAATAAAATTGTCTGATGTTGGTAGATATCTAGATATCATAGAACTATCAGCATTTCAAACCGATTCAGATTTAATATTTGTTCTAAAAATTCCTCTTATTGATCAACAAAGATTTTCCTTATTCCATTCCTATGTCAAATCTCGACGGATGCAAACCACTCGTCTTTGGACAAAAACTGTGTTCAAATTTGTTCGCCTACCCCATTGATGACAACGCCATCTGCGAAGCCAAAATTCTGAAGAACACCAGGACCCTTCCGGAAAATTGCCAGACATCTTTAATAAAAAAAAAAAAAAACAGACGAGACGAAGAAGGACTGAAAACGTATAAGGCAATAAAGTGGGAAATCATTAGAAAATGTAGAAAAGCGAAAGAACAATGGATAGAGGAGAAATGCAAAGAAGTAGAAGATAAGTTGCAAGTAGGTAAGACCGATGAGGCTTACAAAATAATTAAGAGGAACTTCAGGGATATAGGAACAATAAGTAGAAATGTTAGGAGTCAATCGGGGGACATACTGATAGGAAGAGAGGAGAAAGCGGATAGATGGAAGCAGTACTTAGGAAATTTATACGAGGGTCAGGAATTAGGAGAGATATTAGAGGAAG
Organism: Rosalia funebris; assembly: GCA_037954035.1. NCBI lineage: Eukaryota > Metazoa > Arthropoda > Insecta > Coleoptera > Cerambycidae > Rosalia > Rosalia funebris. Next base: position 33,764,706 of record JAZFAV010000021.1, read on the forward strand.
AATCTAGCATCGATAGGGAAGATTTAGGAAAACCTATATTGAGAGAGGAATTTGAAATAGCACTAAGGGGGCTAAAGAATAATAGAGCGCCGGGTGTAGATAAAATACAGGCGGAAATTTTGAAATGTGCGGGACAGAAAGTAGTAAATAGGATGTTTGAACTGGTAAAATACATATACGAAACGGGCGAGATGCCGGAGGATTATAAGAGGAACATTATCGTTACTATACCGAAAAAGAGAGGAGCTGACAAATGCGAGAACTTTAGAACGATTAGCCTAACTTCCCATGCGTCAAAAATCCTAACTAGAATAGTGCAGAAGAGGATGGAAAATAGAGCGGAGGAAATACTAGGAGAAGACCAATTCGGGTTTAGGCGAAATAGGGGAACTCGCGAAGCTATTCTGGCGCTAAGAGTAATGTTAGAGAAAACAATAGAAAAAGGAAAGAACGCTTATATAGGATTTGTAGATTTAGAAAAAGCTTTTGATAACGTAAGATGGGAAAAAATGTTCGAGATACTAAAGAGCGCGGGAATGAAGTATAGAGATAGGAGAGTAGTACACAATCTATACATAGAGCAAACTGCTGTTATAGAAGTAGAAGGGGAGGAAAGGGAAGTAGGTATTAGGAAAGGAGTAAGACAAGGATGTACGCTATCACCACTAATTTTTAATCTGTACATCGAAGAGGCGATTAATGTGGTAAAAGATAGAGTGGATTTCGGGATTAAAGTACAGGGACAGAAACTAAAAATGCTGAGATTCGCGGATGATATAGCAGTATTAGCATCTAGTAAGGAGGAACTAGAATCAGCATTGAACGAAATGGAGGCAGTGTTGACAGAGGAATACGGAATGAGGGTGAATAAAAACAAAACTAAAGTGTTAGTGTGCAGAGGGCGCGAGAGCAGAGCAAAAACGAAAGTACAAATTAATAATGAAAGATTGGAGGAAGTTAAAGACTTCACTTATTTAGGAAGTAAAATAAATTGGGATGGAAGAAGCGATAAAGACATAAAACAAAGAATAGCGCAGGGTCGAGTAGCTTTTAACAAAAAGAAAGCACTTTTATGCTCGGGGGTAATAAACTTAGAAACAAGGAAGAGATTTTTGAAAACATATGTATGGAGCACGGCACTTTACGGCTGCGAAACCTGGACGGTAGGGGAAGCAAGTAGGAAGAAATTAGAAGCTTTTGAGATGTGGTGTTACCGAAGAATGATGAAAATACCATGGACTGATAGGGTTAGAAACGAAGAAGTATTGGAGAAAGTCGGCGAGAAAAGGAGTATGTGGAAAAACTTAAAGAAGAGAAGAGATAGAATGGTAGGCCACTTGCTGAGACATGGGGGAATAGTCCGCGATATTTTGGAGGCAGAAATAGGAGTGAAGAAAGGCAGAGGTAGGCCTAGATTAGACTACTGCTCGCAAATAGTAAGGGATGTAGGTTGTAGCACAATTAGCGAAATGCGTAGGTTAGCACAAGATAGGAGAAGCTGGAGGTTAGCGTCCAACCAGTCTTAGGACTGATGACCTAATGATGATGATCTTTAATATTTGCAGAAGGATACAAAGTTCACAATCTAGAAGACAACACTTGGCTTATAATCAATTCTGAACCCCTTCAAATAACCATCTCATGTCAAAACCGAAATTCTAAAACTGAAGTCACTTTCAAAAATTCTATTCTCAAGTTACAACCTTATTGTAGTGCTTTTGTTGGTGTTACCAAAGTCCAAGCAAACTCTAGAGACACTACTGTAACTCATGATGATTCTCACCCTATTCTAATCCCTTACAACTGTTGTGACAACATTCTTAACAATCTGCAAATTCCAAAATTAAAGCCTTTAAAATTAAACAATCTCAACGTTGAAGACCTTGAAGTTGCAAAGCACAAATTAGATGAATATTCCAAAACCCTTGATGATTTAATCAACGAACCTTTTGTCACGAAACACATTTCTTGGTTTACCTATTTCATAATTACTGCCATAATTCTTCTCGTCATCCTATACTTCACATGCAAATGCAGAAGAAGAAGAAGACTTGCTATTTCCCTAATGTCAAATTTACCTCCACCGCCTCCTGGACAATCAAAACCCGTTGGACGACTCACCAACTTTACTTCAAGAAGAAGGCCCGCTATCAGACCAACAGACAGTTCCCCAGAAGATATTGAACTAAATTGAGACTTTATAGTGATTTTGGAACTTCTTCCACAACTTTGGAACTAGTCACAAAATATAAAATGTTAGACTAGTGTTCAAGTGAACTGGACTTATGTGATTATTATTATTTTATTTTGTTCACTTGATTTTATTACAATTTTACCTTATATTATTATATTGCTTATTGCATTTATGTTGCACTTAATAGCAACTTATATATTTTTGGAACTTTCTGCTTATCCAAAAGTTGCTGTATACCACCAACTTTTCTATAAGGGGGGAGTTGTTATATAAAATATTTAATTGTATACGCTTTAGACTTAGAATACTTAGAATAATTTCAGTTACCATTTACATTGTATCATATCTCAAGTAACACAATCTTTGCTTTTTCTTATCAGTTGTTTCTCATAGTTACTTGATACTATTCGTGACTTATCTTATTCTCAAAAACAAAGACTTGCTTATGGTCAGCAACTCACGCCTAACTTCTAAGAATACTCATGGCTAAAGCCATTCCCATGCAGAGTCAGCACATGACAGTTTATATAGGCGAAAGCGTGCGACCAGAAGTCAGTATCCGGCAGACCGGCATAGTATCCGGCAAACTAGCATAACTCATTTCAAACCTCCGGTACTCACTTAATATTATTATAATTTTAAATCCTTTATAACAAAACGTTCAATTGTGTGTTTCAAAAATAAATTGTTTTTAAAAATTGATTTTTATCGACCACGATATAAAATATATATATATATATATATATATATATATATATATATATATATATATATATATATATATATATATATATATATATATATATATATATATATATTAAATAAAGGGGGATGCCTGGCTGTCAAAATGAGTTATAACTGCAATCTTCCTAACATTTTAGATGTCGTCTTATGTGGAATGCTGATAAGTGTCAACACCATATTGATACATCAAAAGGGTCGATGTCTTTTGTTAAAATTTTCTTTTAAGGTATAAAGGATGTTTGGTAGATGGCGTCAAATATAAATTAAACTTGTTAATGAACTCCGAAGTAAACTTCGGATCGATAAAACACAAAAGAAAAGTGGATTATCCTATTATATATGAGTATAGCGAAATATGTAGTATGAAAATGTTTATTATGTACCTACCTATGCCTGATTAGGCTATATATAATACAAAGATTAGAAACCTCCATTTTGACAAGTTTATTATATATCAACAAGAATTTATGTAAATATATTACAGCAGTTTATGGCATTAAATTGAATACATAAATTGGTACACATTACATTACATAAAAAGTTGGTGTTATACTAATTGTAGAAGAGGAAGACTGGAATATGTGCCATGGAACATTGGAATGAGAAAGACTCAAAATTGACTGTGTTGATAATTACGTGTAAAACCTGAGAATACATGTTAATACTATAATCAGTGTTATGTTGTTAAGTGTTAATAAATACTGATATAATCATGACAGAGTAATGATTATAAGATAAGTAATGATTATATTAATATTCGAAAATGATTTCAAAATGGCATCCTGGCACCATTTTGAAAATTATTTTAAATGGCAAGAGTGCGAATAACATCTGATTTGGAAGCAACTAACATCTCATTTGGATATATATCTATTCAAATGTTTTTTATTATAACTAACATCTGCCTTTTGATGTTAAATAATCGATTAAATTTAATATTGGCATGTTATCATTGGCAAATTTTTAGGCAATGCCTCCCTGTAAAAGCTGTGTCAGTTTCTTTTTCTGACAGATAGCACGCAAGAAGCCACTTCGACGTTTTCACATATTCGAATTTTATTTTGTGTAAAAATAAATTTAAATGTGTTGGATCAGGAAACCGAGCAAGCCACTCCATTATATGAATATTGGCGGCCAATCTACCTATAGGTATACTGTTCTTTGAAATAAACTCTTACTACGCCACAATATTGTAGAAGAACATTTCTGTTGAAAAATTATTTCCAGATCTCGAAATTCATGAGAATTTTATTAGCGGCTCGATATAATTCTGCAACATATCCAAATACACCTCCCCCATTAAATTCAGATTTAAAAACATAGGTCCTACAATGTCAAATCCCTGTTATTTATACCAAATTATTCAAAATCCCTGCGCATACGTTGACTTTTTCATACGCATACGTTGGAAATTTTGTATGGCTGCCACAAAAGATATGAGCATTTATATCATTCCAATACCTTACATTTTGAGTATTCACATTACCATTTAGGAAAAATGTGGATCTATCAGTAAAACAAATTGTTTTTATATATTCAGTTTCACGGGCTATTTTTTGTTATATAATTTCATAAAATTTAATTTTTTACCGGGATTATCTTCTGTAAGCTAGTGAATCATATATAAGGGTGAAATTGGTATTTGTTTAAAACTCCTTGCACAATGTTGAACATACTCGACGAATAGTTGTAGTTTGATATAGACCGTGTAGGATTCATGAGTGTTTCAGCGACAATATTTATTTGTTCTATCTTTTAGAAAAATACTTAATGGAAAATTGGAGTACTACGCCACAATATTGTAAAAGAACATTCTTGTTGAAAAATTTGTTCCAGATCTCGAAATTCATGAGAATTTTATTAGCGGCTCAATATAATTCCGCAACATATCCAAATACACCTCCCCCATTAAATTCAGATTTAAAAACATAGGTCCTACAATGTCAAATCCCTGTTATTTATACCAAATTATTTAAAATCCCTGCGCATACGTTGACTTTTTCATACGCATACGTTGGAAATTTTGTATGGCTGCCACAAAAGATATGAGCATTTCTATCATTCCAATACCTTACATTTTGAGTATTCACATTACCATTTAGGAAAAACGTGGATCTATCAGTAAAACAAATTGTTTTTATATATTGAGTTTCACGGGCTATTTTTTGTTATATAATTTCATAAAATTTAATTTTTTTACCGGGATCATCTTCTGTAAGCTAGTGAATCATATATAAGGGTGAAATTGGTATTTGTTTAAAACTCCTTGCACAATGTTGAACATACTCGACGAACAGTTGTAGTTTGATATAGACCGTGTGGGATTCATGACTGTTTCAGCGACAATATTTATTTGTTCTATCTTTTAGAAAAATACTTAATAGAAAATTGGAGTACTAGTTATTCACATAAAGTCAGCTATCGTCACAGTAGTTTCGTTGGTTAGATCGTTTGCATACCAGCCCAAGCACTGGAAATGTTAGTTGTCCATGCTCTTTCAATGTGTATGTGTATCGCTCTTCCAGATGATTTCGGCTTTGAATTTGAAGACTATCTAATTTATTTGGTGTATTTCTTTTTGAGACAAAATAGGAAACACATTAATAGCCTCAGATATTAATACGACTTTAAGCTGGTAAAAGTAAATATAGTGAAATATAAGAAAAACTATCTGTAGATAGTTCTTCTTATATTTCCCTATATTTACTTTGTTATACTCGTATTTATATAGGTTTGTTATATTTATACACCTATTTGTTTACTCTGAATTAATCATTTATGCAAACAAAGAATATACATTTTTAGAAAGGAACAGAAGAATTCAGTATGTTCTATTAAAAGAAAGGATTGATCTCGTAGTTGAACTATTTACTGTCTTAAACTTAATACTACTTATATACCTCGTCGCCGATTTCCGGTTTTTAAAATAACAAAATTTTCACAAATTGAATTTTAGTTTAATTAACATATTTATTGTAAGTACGTCTTTACAATTTGAATGTTACATCAGAACTAACTATATGGATACAGAATAAAACATAGGTTTTAAGATGTTGCTGTCAGCATTTCTCTAAGAATTGATATAAGAACTGCTAGCGCAGTTGTAAGGTGGCTGACATAATTCCTCCATCCCTAAATTGAGGCATATTTCAAGGGGTGAAAAATGCCGAAGTGCTGGGTTGCGGCTGGTCACTACCGGGTTCGTTGGTCGCCCTTCTTCTTCTTCGGATAAATGCATATGTGAAATATAGGCCAGTAAAAATTAAAATAATATATATTGGGATTGTCCAAAAAGTATTGGTCCATGTAGTTCGATTTGGAGTGAGATCTATAGGTGTCAGACTTCGTTGTTGTTTCTGTAGCTCATGAATTTTGTCAAGTTCGACGTTTTCTAAATTTATTTTGGTTGGAGAAGGTACAGGTGAATTATGTTGAATAATTTCTAGTAGAAGCATTGGCTGGCCTTCACTGATTGACTTTTCATTATCATAAATCGATTCATTTGTTTGGAACTGACATCCAAAAGGTAGATTGATAAGATAGTTCCCTTGTAGTGTTGTAAGGTCCGTACGTTGGAATACTGTTCGTATTTTAGTGGGTTTTGGGAAAACTGTTATGAGTGTTATGTAATGTGTGATTCGTCGATTTGTTGCACCACAGTATCGGCGATTTGTATGGGTGTAACTACACAATTTTCGTGGGTGGACTCCAATCGTAATAATTCAAAGATGCAATCTTCTTTATTGATCCCATTGATTAAATTATTTTCAGGGCAATAGTAGTCAGGGTGTAACTTGATACAAGGTATCGATGTATACTCGTAGAGATTTTCCTTCATAACCAGATAGGTATTTTTTGGAACAATTGTTGTGAGGTTTTGGGTAAGAATCGAGTAAAGATGATAATAGGAAAATATTTGGGGGTAAATAATTGGGAAATGAACCACGAAAACAATTTTTGCACCCGAGTAGTAAGCCTCAGAGTGAACTAAATTATAATACCTATGAGTATTTTTTGAATTGCGTGGAAAAATTAATTATTGGCTGTATTATATTTTATAATAGTATCTAAAATTGATTCTAGTTCATCGATTTTCAAAATGCTAGAGTGCAATGTACCTAATCTAGCGAAAGTGACTCAATTTTCAACATCACTTAATAATTGCAAAATTATATTTGATGTCAAACTAATTTGATCTAAGGTATTTTTGATTTCCAGGTAGTCAAAAATAAATTTATTTAATTCTTTTCTCATTTTATTTAAAGCAGAAGTAATTACAATTTGGTTATTTCTAATTAATGTCATTGTTTTATTGAAATTATCAATCATTTGAGTGGTAAGAGAGATTTGTCTGTTTAATTTTTGAGTGATTTCTTTTTGATTATTTTGCAGATCGGAAATTGCTTGATCGTAACGAGCAGCATCATTTGCATCTAAGTTTCCAGAAATACTTTTTATTATGGTGCCTAATCCATCAATAAGACCACGTTTAACTCTACCTGTAGGGCTTAGAGAATTGAATTTTTGTTCAGCTAATGTTAATTGATATTGCAGAGCTCTATCAAAATTACTTAATTCAAAATAGTATTATTGATTGAGGGTTTCGTTTATTGTAATAGTTATATTTATATATAGCTGTTTTAGTATACTTATCTCATTTTTGACAGGGTCTAAATCAAAATAGTGGATAAAGGTGTGTGTATTGGATTTAACTTTGGCGGTGCCTAATTTATACGGGAGAATCCCAGGATTTTTATTTAGGTTAGTTATCGTTACTTCCTGAAGCATGATCTTGGGTATCACCAGGATCAGGATGAACAGTTGGTTCCTGTAACAATTTCTTTTTATTAGACCGGGCTCTTCTTAGATTTTGTTTATGTAATATATTACCAATAGTTTTTATCTTTATTTTCCTGTTTTGAATAACTGTCTCTAGAAAATTTTTGATTTAATTTATTACGATTTTTTGTGGTAATTTTCCTGTATGCGTTAGTGTCTGGTTCATATGTCAAAGGGTCATGACGATTCTGTCGTTCATTATAACTTTCAATAACATGTTCCTTTTGTTGAAATAATTGTTCATTTAATTTTTTGTAAATTTCCTTAGTGGTTTCGCGATGTTCTTGCATATAATTATTCATTAGTTGTTGATTTAAATTGATGTCAAAGGGGTGTTTAGTATTTAAATGTCCGTTAATAATGTCAATAGGTTTCTGTTTGGTAATTGAATGTATGGAATTATTATAACCTAATATAGCATATAACATTTGATTTAAAATATCGATTTTACCTTTATTTTTTGCTCGTATTACTCTTAAGTGTTCAAAGGTATCAATATGAACAATTTCGAAAGGTCTTGATGGTGTAGGAGTTATCATTAATTTTTGTTTAGGTGGATTTCTATCATATTTATTGGATTGGCAAATTTCGCAATTATTGATATAATTTGTAACATCGCTTTTTAAACCGGGCCAGTAATATGATCGTTTTTTGCGAGTTTCAGTTTCTAAAATCCCTCTGTGATTGGTTTTACCTTCGTGATAATTTTTTATTGTATCTTTCTGTAAGTCTTTTTCTATAACATCCTGTAAAATGCTATTACACTTAATTACTTTGTATGCTGCATTTTTAAACGTTTTTTTGTAAAATTTCGCAAAGCTACGGTACGAATGTCTCATCTTTAAAATAAATACCGTACGTAAATTTTGGGTCTAAATAATTTTTGAAAAAATTAATTATATCTTTTTCTAATTCGAATACAGACAACTTCGGAAGTTCGTTTTTTATTTGGAAATATTTGTCTAATTTCTGGTTTTGCGGGTGAATGTAAGACAAAAGTTATATCTAGTTGAAAATCGAATAAATCTAGTGCTTTTTCTGATATTGGAAGTTCCTGTATTGGATTTTCGTGACTTGTATGCACAGTGTCGCTTTCTTCTGATTCCTCTGCAGAGATTGTCTCTTCGGAGTCTCTTCTTTCTGGTTCGTCTGCAGATATAGTTCCTTCTGGATATCTGAAATGTTGGGCAGGGGGTACCTGTCATCGATGGTTTTTTCGTTGAGTTTTCGGTAATCCACAACGATACGCCATTTCTTCCTTCCGGAGGCGTCTGCCTTTTTCGGCACAATCCATATCGGTGAACTGTAGGCTGAGCTACTCGGGCGGATAATACCTTGTCCTAACATTGATTTTATTTGACGCTCGACCTCAGGTTTATGTACAAATGGGTACCTATATGATTTAATATACACCGGAGCATCATCTTTAGTTTTTATGCAATGTTTAATTTGATTGGTAAAAGTTAGTGATTGATTTTCAGTATGAAAGATATCCGCATATTTTCTACATAATTTAAGTAGTTGTTCGCATTATTCAGGATTCATATGGGATGTGCGAATTAATTTATTAATGTCTAAATTTTTTTTTGTCACTTGTGGTAGTCATGTCTACATAATATAGTTCATAATTATTTTCCGAAAATGGTATGGTTTTAATTGGGTCTGTTAAGGGGAATATAATTTTTTTATCTGTTTTATTGGATATTTCTACTAAAGCAAAGCCATTTTCTGCCACGGATAGAGTTTCAGGTATTTCACAATTTTTAATTTGTTGATGGGGTATAATTATTTCACCTTGTTTTTGAGTAACAGGAATTTTGGTTACCGTTCAAGTATGTGGACTAATTTTTAAATTTAATAAAACTTGTTGACCTGATTGCTGATAATGAATAGGAATAGAACAATTAGGTGTTACTAATTTTGAATTTACAAAATCTAATTGGGCATTTAAAAGTTTTAAATTATCAAGTCCAATAAGTCCGTCACAAACGTTATGAAAATTAAAAAAATAAAATTTTAAATTTTCTCTTTGTTTAAATTCTGGAAAAATAGGAATTTCTGTCAGTAACTTATAAGTCGGAAATCGAGAAAGGAACCACCAAGCCGCCAAGCGGCTATCAAAGTAGTTCCCGAATAGCAAAGCTATTACATAATCGCTCTAGGAAACAACTATTACTCGGGCTAAAGCCCCGCCAGGCATTGAATTATACCCAGAAGCGATCCTCGACCCCTTTCTCGTGTTTCTGCACGATCAGATAAGGTTTCAAAAAATAAAACCCGATTCAACATTTGTCCCGGATCGGAACTGAACGACATACAGCTGTTTCGAACTTGTTAGTTCTCATCAGTGCCGCATACGGTACGCCAATTCAGGAATTTCTGCGCAATATTTATGAGATGATGTTTGAAATAGTGCAGATACAGTAAAAGGTTCATAAGATATTTTGTCATAATAATATTTTGAGGCAATTTCGGGATTTAAAAATGATTTAGTACTGCCTGTATCTAAAAGAAGTTTTAGGGGTGGTTTTAAAATTTGAATATATAGCAGCTCTTTTTTATTGGTCGAAATATGATATTCTACTATGTTTCGTCGATTGAGTACAGGGCCTCTTGAAATTTTTCGGATTGTTCCTCATCAGGATGTGAATATTCATATGTCTGTTCTTCGTCATAAGCATATTCTGGGTTATCAATTGGTTGGTTATCTAATTCGGCATTAAATAATTCTTCCGAAATAAATTTAGGCTTTTGACTATTATTTTGGAAAAAATTTTGTGTTTGTCGTCTTAATTGGGGTGTCGTATTTCTAGTCGATACACTCATTGGCGTTGGTTTATTTTGTTGATTGTTATTATCAATTGATGGTTTCCAGACATTTTGTGATCTGCCAAAAACTCGTGAATTAGTCAAAAATCTTTGATGTGGTGGATTAGGATGTCTTTGAATATTTATTGGACCGCGTGGAAAGTTAGAACTCGTTGGTTGTTGTTGGTACATTATTGGTCTAGAAGGGCCACTCATTTGTGAAAATGAGGGGTTATAAAAATTTTGTGAGTGATTTACAACAGGTTTCTTAACTAAAACATTGGAATTTGGAATAGATTTTTGAACATATTTAACGTTATCTTCCTCAGAAATAAATTGTAAAGCTTGGGCAAGAGTTGTGGGTCTCATTGCACGAATTATAGGTCCTAAAGGCTCTCTTAATCCTGCGAAAAATGTTTTTAAAGCTTGTTTTGTGAAAAACCTACGTTCACATTGCCTTTCTGCAATATCGCAATGAAGGTCAATATAATTAAAAGTTGTATTTAGCAAATGAATAACCTTTTCGTGAAATTGATACGGTGTGTCATTTGGTTTTTGTCTTACATTTTCTAAATCTTGATTCAAGCAATTTTCGTGTCTTTGATCGCCAAAATTTTGAAGCAAAGCAGTTTTTATATCGTCCCAATTTGATGTGCCGCTTATTGCGACAATCTCTTCTGCTCTTCCCTCTAATTTATTTAAAATACCATTCATTAAAAGTGTATTTTGGAAATTTTGTTTCTATTAAGAAAATTAAATCATAATAATGATTTAATATTGATTCCGAAGCACCAATAAAGCTATGTAATTTATTTGGATTGCCATCAAAATTTGGAATAATTGATAGATTTTTAATATCTAAAATTGGTACTGGATCGTTCGGCATATTTAAATTATTTTCTAAAAAATTACTTTCACTACTCTTACTACTTTCACTAGAATTACTTTTCGTTTTGATTTTTAATTGACTGAAAAACTTAACTAAGGTGTTCTCTAAATCCTGATTGTTTTCGCTTAAGGAATCAATGGATAAAGAGGAGTCTGACATGAGCAAAAAAGACTACTTACAACATCGATGCCTGTGTTCTCGACGGCGGTTGCTGTCCTTATGTTTTCCTCGATGGTGTCCTTGCGATTAGCACTAAGTATATTGTTCTTTTTTGTGTAAGTCCGTTTTTTCGTTTAAGAGTTAAAACTCACAGGTTTTTCACGATGAAAGTCCCACGAAAAATCCGTTCCCGACTGCGCCACTTATATACCTCGCCGCCGATTTCTGGTTTTTAAAAAAACAAAATTTTCACAAATTGAATTTTAGTTTAATTAAAATATTTATTGTAAGTACGTCTTTACAATTTGAATGTTACATCAGAACTAACTACATGGATACAGAATAAAGCATAGGTTTTAAGATATTGCTGCCAGCATTTCTCTAAGAATTGAGATACGAACTGCTAGCGCAGTTGTAAGGTGGCTGACATAATTTACTCTTGCCAAATGCAAAATAAATTGTGAAATACTTCCTGGGCACATTGTATAATAGTGGTATAAAAATATTCCCCATTTATTCTCAGCTAATATTAGAACTTCAATATTAACTTATTACGTAGTCATGAATCTGTGGTAACTATTAATTATTATTTATTGTACAATATGACAATTGTAAATATTACATCATAAGTATATTCTAATGACCATGTGTATAAATGCGATATATGTATTTGTTTACATATTCTTCCTTTTTTCATTTTAATTCTGCCTTATTGTGGATTATAAAATTAATTGAGTTAATGTGTAACCTAAAAGACACTAAAAATACATTACCGTGTTAAAATTTATTGCAAATGCGAGTTAAAGAATTATAATTCTTGCCTATGTTTATAATTTATTAATTCGTCTTTCCCAGCTTTATTATAGCATTTCAATATAATTAATTACAATATGTCATAATACTTATAATATACTCTTGTGTAGTTCTGAAATAACGTGCGATAATTTAAAAAATTAAAAGTATTGAGTCATTAATTTTTTATAGTATTCAATTATTCCATAAATAATTCTTGTATTTAATCTTTTAGTTAATTTGGTTTTGGCACTCTTAAGCATGATATTTCGAAAGCTCAAAGGGCACATACTTCTAATGAGAAAATTAAATTTGATTTGATCTATTGTTAATGGATATTCATTGTAAATAGATACTACATGATTAAGACCATCTCTTGACATAATTACACGACACATAAAGACTTTAATATAAAGATTTTCAGGTAAAATGTTAAGTAGTAATTTTAATATTCAAGTAATCCGGTGAATAACTTTTGCGCCTTCACTATGACAATATGAGTTGGCATCTAAAAATCGGCAAGGATGTGTTGAGATTTCTCCATAATTTATACACGAACCGGGATTATACATGGGTGTACTAAAGTATGAGGCTACCTTCAGAGTGTAATTTATACCATAATACTTCGTAATAAAATCATTCTTACTTAGAGATGACCTAAATTAACCGTACGAAATTAATCGAGTGTGTCTTAGACTTATGTATTAGTGGATTGATTGGGCATCGGTGTTCGCATTTGTGTGTATGAACAGAACTTATATAGGAGAATAACATTTAAATTCTTCTTACTAATATTAAAATAAATGCGATGGAAAATACAATATCATATACATAAATAGTAAAAAATTAAGAAATGAAATTCGTCGAAAGCTGATTGTCAGTTAACAAAATTTTACACTCTATTTCATCACCTTAACATGACAAGAATTAATGCTTATAGGTAAACGTTCATACGAAAATAATTTGTTTTTTAGATTTTATGCATAATCACTACATGATTGTTTTGACTTACTAAAGTGAATACATATTATTGCTCTCATTTCTTGACTAATTTCTATTTTCTATTTTCTATTTTCTATTTTCTATTTTCGGATATTTTGTCCATAACATTGTTTACTGTAATTTAATTTTCTTCTATAACTTTCACCGTAATTTATCTGTTACTTAACTGTTTTTAAAAAAGCGAGATATTCTATTGATTCTTTATTAAAGATTTGAATATCATACGTTTACATAACATACGTTAGTGTTAAGCAAATAGACTTAAATGTAAATTCATTGTGTAGTTTTGGTTATAATATTTGACGCCAATTACTTGTAAATCATAAGTTAATTCCGTTCTTACAGATTGTGAGATTGAATAACGTTTGAGTTTAGACATCGAACTACACCAAACACAGGAAGACAGAAAGATTAATGAACTGCAAATATGTTCCTGTAATTCCGAACTGAGGTCTTGGAAATATAAATAATCCTTAAGTAGATTAGATGAGCTCTATTTGGAAGGAAAATAAAATGAAACTGAAAAGTGGGAAAGCAAGAAATAAATTAAATAGACACACAGAAAAAGATAATAATGCGATGAATTAGGATTCATCATTTAATATATTAGGATATATTAGCATGTTGATTCGTTATTATAAAAATGCTCAATAGATAAATTCATTAAAAAGAGTACTTCTATATTATTAAAGTAAATTTTTATTTATCTTTTATTTTTATTTAAATTACCATATATATCTTACTGGAAAATTACATTTTTGCGAAGAAAACTGTTAGTATCGTACAAAGGTCAGAAATTTCATCACAATGTATCAGTATGTATATATAACTTTAGAAAGTCATGCTAGTGAAATCTAAAGTTAAGTAACTAAAAATCACCCTAATAATAGAATATCCACTATGGTACATGTTAAGTACATAGTGTCGAAAACTTAGTATTGAAAATATGAACTACACCATACCTAAATATAATTATTGATAATATATATATATATATATATATATATATATATATATATATATATATATATATATATATATATATATATATATATATATATATATATATAAGTTATAATATGATTTTTAGAGAGAAATCTAAAATAATATTAGACAATGGAAGTAATCATTTATCTACTTGACATCAATAATACCACATGTGGTACACTCCATATTGATATGTGGCTATATTAAATACAATTAATTTAAAAGTAGATCTGAAGAAATAATGTTTTTTGTACAGCTTATCTTAATAAATTAACCTTAAAGTGAATTTGACTCATCATCATTAGGTCATCAGTCCGAAGACTGGTTGGACGCCAGCTTCTCCTATCTTGTGCTAACCTACGCATTTCGCTAATTGTGCTACAACCTACATCCCTTACTATTTGCGAACAGTAGTCTAATCTAGGCCTACCTCTGCCTTTCTTCACTCCTATTTCTGCCTCCAAAATATCGCGGACTATTCCTCCATGTCTCAGCAAGTGGCCTACCATTCTATCTCTTCTCTTCTTTAAGTTTTTCCACATACTCCTTTTCTCGCCGACTTTCTCCAATACTTCTTCGTTTCTAACCCGATCAGTCCATGGTATTTTCATCATTCTTCGGTAACACCACATCTCAAAAGCTTCTAATTTCTTCCTACTTGCTTCCCCTACCGTCCAGGTTTCGCAGCCGTAAAGTGCCGTGCTCCATACATATGTTTTCAAAAATCTCTTCCTTGTTTCTAAGTTTATTACCCCCGAGCATAAAAGTGCTTTCTTTTTGTTAAAAGCTACTCGACCCTGCGCTATTCTTTGTTTTATGTCTTTATCGCTTCTTCCATCCCAATTTATTTTACTTCCTAAATAAGTGAAGTCTTTAACTTCCTCCAATCTTTCATTGTTAATTTGTACTTTCGTTTTTGCTCTGCTCTCGCGCCCTCTGCACACTAACACTTTAGTTTTGTTTTTATTCACCCTCATTCCGTATTCCTCTGTCAACACTGCCTCCATTTCGTTCAATGCTGATTCTAGTTCCTCCTTACTAGATGCTAATACTGCTATATCATCCGCGAATCTCAGCATTTTTAGTTTCTGTCCCTGTACTTTAATCCCGAAATCCACTCTATCTTTTACCACATTAATCGCCTCTTCGATGTACAGATTAAAAATTAGTGGTGATAGCGTACATCCTTGTCTTACTCCTTTCCTAATACCTACTTCCCTTTCCTCCCCTTCTACTTCTATAACAGCAGTTTGCTCTATGTATAGATTGTGTACTACTCTCCTATCTCTATACTTCATTCCCGCGCTCTTTAGTATCTCGAACATTTTTTCCCATCTTACGTTATCAAACGCTTTTTCTAAATCTACAAATCCTACATAAGCGTTCTTTCCTTTTTCTATTGTTTTCTCTAACATTACTCTTAGCGCCAGAATAGCTTCGCGAGTTCCCCTATTTCGCCTAAACCCGAATTGGTCTTCTCCTAGTATTTCCTCCGCTCTATTTTCCATCCTCTTCTGTACTATTCTAGTTAGGATTTTGAATTTGACTATTAGACATTAATTGAAAACTAGTCAATTTAAATGTTTAGATACACATAAGTCGACGTAAAGACAAGGATAGAAAGGTTACATATAAAGACAAAGGACAAACACATTTATGATCAAGAAGAGGTGCCAAATTCCCTCCATTGGGTTTTGAATCCAAGAATACAATGACCCCCATACTTGGCCTAGTCCGCCACCTCGGGCCACAGTACAAATGAGATTGTTGCAGCCACTTCTATAGAAGAATGCGATAGATTGTTCATTCATGGACTGATCGCGGAGTAGCGAGCTGCACTTTTATAGTTCCACGAGCACCCATCATATTCTCTAATAAGAATTTTGGAATATCATCCTGTTTTAATTTTAAATATATATAAATATTGCGAAGTTGTCAGGTAATTCAACTTTTTTCGAAATATATCTATTTCGATCTAAGTATTTAATTTAGTTAATTTAGTTTAATTTAGTACTCGCTCCACAATTAACTAGTCCATTGTATGAAGAAACTTTAATTTAAATAATAAATAAAAAAGAAAGCAGCTTAATCTAACGTAAAAGTTTTAAATTAATCCAAATCACAGATCCGTAACTATTTGGACTAAATGCTAATGAATATTATTTAATAATAATCTCCATTTAGTAAAGGTATATGTATGTATTTTATAAGTCCAAGTTTCTATCAGCATTGAGAAATAAATTTATATGGCCACTTAGAAGATTTAGGTAAGTAAATATCTATCACAATATTAAGATAGTGTTAATTGACTATATAACATAAAATACAAACAAACTTATTTTTGAGTTCATATTTAGCCCACATATTTTATGTATAATATTTCATAATGAATGTTGTGTATAACTTTTCAGCAAAGAATTTTCACACTTCTCACAAATCCGTTTAGACAAAACGTTACTTCGTCGGAAAGTATGGTTATTTAAAAAAAATTTGGATATTATTTTTCGTGTCCATCATTATTCCACAAAACTGCAATCTTCTGTATGGATTATCAGCAATTAACTCATGTAGAAGATATGTCTTGAAGAGTTTGTAGTTATTATTTTTCGAACTAAAATAGTTACATCTAACTTATGTATACAGACATAGCATTCCAAAGCTAGTTAGATCGTTGAAATACTTGGATTATCGATGACATAAATTTAGGGTTTTATCTTGATTTATCGACGAATTAGAGCGTCTTGATTTTACAAGATTATTTACATGTCCCGTAATTTCTTCATGCAGCGAATCTTCAGAGGGTGGATTGGGTAATATATAGGGTAATTCTCTCTGGATAATCGGTATTAATTAAAATATAAACTTCGTGTGAACGGTCTCTTGGTGTGAATTATTAATCTCCAATTAATAACTACAAACAAGTAATAATAATTCAATATAATAAAATCAGGTTACTATAATAAAACTCACGAATATGTGATACCACTGTTTTTATAAGTTATCACGTTATCAGTATTCTTCTGTCTAAAACTTCGACTTCTTTTTGTATTTATGTTCTATATTTGAAAATGGCCTAGTTAATTATAAGACGAATAGAATAAATGTTTATTCGATGGTAATTTAATTTTTGCTTCTAATAAACAAATTAATTGTCATTATTAGAAAAAAGTTGAAAAATAGAAATTTAATAAATTAAAAATATATACATGTTATATAAAATCCTCTCTTATTGTAAGATTAGACTTAGAATATTACAGTACTTTATAATATCATAATTTAGGCCATTAACCTGCAGGATGGAAACTAAGAAAGTCCAAGAAAGTGCATACCAGTCATTTTGGTTATTATGTAATTTAATCCTTTCGCGCTTTATCTCAAAACTACATTGTATTTTATTGCATTTATTGCAACTCGCAGAATTTAGAGAAAAACTCTTCTTAGAACATTCCTGCCGTCCCAGCAACATAAATGTTTTAAATAGAGAAATATCCAATTAGTCCACAGTAATCCTCAATTAGTCGTCAAGTATACATTAAGTAATCCTCGAGTCATTATTAAGAAATCTTCGAATCAATATAAAGTCATTCTCAAGTAATCGTCAAATAAGTTTAGAATTATAAAAAGAGGTTGCTCCTTTTTTTACATAAATATGCGTTAAAATCGTAAAGTGAAAATAAATATAAAATACATATATCTATATGTTTAGATCCAAGATCAAAACACATAGCTACTTATTTATTCTTTGATAAAAAAACATTCCTAGTATATTTCGAGTCATTATGCTTAATGTTAATTTCTTTCTGTTTTCATAGTGAAAAGGCTTTCTTTAAGTATTATTATATTTTTAATTATGTATTAATTATATCTATCAGTTTTATGTAGTATTATATATAAAAATTCGTTAATTACCAACAGATAAAATATAATAGTTTATATTACAAAATTTGTCAATTTCTAATTCCTTTGCAATGGTTTTCCAAGACTCTTGATTGTGAGTAGATAATACTAATTATTATCGAAAACACTCAACTGCCTTCTAACACTTGTCATGTGATAAAATATAATACAGGGTACGGCATAATTGTCTCCTTATTTTCAATGCGGTCTCGTGGAGCCGGGCGGCATTGTAGAAAAGTAGAGGTAGCGTTAGTACACGCGAGTTATACTAAACCACTGTTTATATATCATATATAAATAAGTGCTAGCTTTGCATTATATAGTTTATAAATAGATGTGCTTGCTATTGTTTTAATTTAGTTCGTAGATAGTTCGTAGCTAAGCTCAATTACATACCTTTGTAACCTAATCACGTTCTCACGTTAAATTTCGGGCATTAATAAATTTGTAAAATTAAAATCATTTTTTAAAAACCAAACCCGCTCGGCCCAAACTTTAACTGGCGCAGTCGTACGGATTTTTTGAAATTTTCGAACGTATTCCGAAAGCTAGTCGTACCTTCGGCGAATCGAGAAGCCCTGCACTCACCACCCGGAGTCATACCTTTGATTCCACACACCGGAGCCATACCTTTGGTTTAACCACCACGAGTCATACCTTTGATTCAACAACCCCAGGAACCACATCTTTGGTCCAACAAGAAGAAAGAAGTAAGAACAAATCTGCATACATAGTAATACATATCCTTCCATTATCCTTACACCCTCAGATATAAAATCTGGAGTACTCACTCTGGATAATCCCAAACCAGAGCGGAAGCGAGACCACCAGGAGCTCAGTAACCTATCATCGGAAGCGCCGTGAGGCTTTGCACTTGTGAAAGAAATTTTACATAAGCCCTAGAAGCAACCAAGACAAGGCACTCTCTTTCCAAAGACTACACGTGACCTATGGTTAATTTATTACTATTCAAAATTAATGGAACATTATTATATGAAATAGAGAAAAATGGTGGTATTAGGAAAAAAACATGACGTCATTTAACAGGTTGTCATACCTGTTTTAAACCGGTACAGACCTGTTTTATGCCTGTACACACCTGTTTTATACCTGCGCCAAGAGTTCTTCAGATCAACAATGACCACATGCCATCCGCATCAAATGTCCGCGGACAAATCCGAGGGTGAGCTGAAACTGGTTTTGCTATACTACTCATAGTATATTTGATAATTATAAACTTTCACCAAACCTAAATTTTGAAGGAACCGACGAACCCATAGACGTTCCCTTCATTCAAATTAAAAATGAATATTCTATTGCCAAAAATCAACCAAGCATCCCTACAATAGACCATGTAAATACCGACATATACCAGATCCAGTCAAGAAGCTAACCCCCAGAGAGAGGATAATCCGAACATCGGCGCTTTCTGAAGAAACCCCCAGTTTTCATCTGGGACCGGAGGAGTTATACTAAACCACTGTGTATATATCATATATAAATAAGTGCAAGCTTTGCATTATATAGTTTATAAATAGATATGCTTGCTATTGTTTTAATTTAGTTAGTTTAGTTTAAGTTAGTTCGTAGCTAAGCTCAATTACATACCTTTGTAACCTAATTACGTTCTCACGTTAAATTTCGGGCATTAATAAATTTGTAAAATTAAAATCATTTTTTAAAAACCAAACCCGCTCGGCCCAAAATTTAACTCGCGCCAAGACAAACAGTTTTTATTTGAAACCGGTTTTAGTCTGAAACACCATATGAACCAGCGCGCTTTCGCCGTGGAAGCACATCCGCGAAAATGGATCCGTCATCGCTGCACAACGAGCGCTCCGCATCCGATTTGAAATTCCTCGTAATCGAGCAATCCCAGATTGAAAATCAATTGTTTCGAGGGTAAAAAACTTCAGAGAAACTGGATCTGTTATCGGGAGAGGAGGACGTCCACGGACAGCTTGGACATCTGAAAACGTCGAGATAGTCAGACGCTCAGGTTACGGTCGGTTACACGATCTGCACGGGTGCAGATCGTGTAACTGACCGGCTGCATAACCGTGATCGGTTACGCAGCCATGCGACCGCCCTTCGTCTCTCTGATCGCAGTGTGCGAATAATTCTTCATCCATATAAGTTGGTCTTACACAGGAATTGTCAGAACGTGATTGGAATAGTCGAATGGCTGCATGTGAAAACATGCTTGAAAATTTACCTCAGGTAGTAATTTTTTTTTTTTTAGTAATGAGGCATATTTCCACTTGTCTGGCTGTATAAACCAGCAAAACTTCCGGTACTAGTGTCACGACAACTCGAGAAAGATACACGAAAGGCCTCTCCATAGTGAAAAAGTTACAGTTTGGCGCGCTATGTCACAAATGGGAATAGTAGGGCCTTACTTTTTTGAAGAAAGGAATCGGGCTGTTACCGTCAATTCAGAACACTACATAGCGATGATTTAGAATTTGTTCGCCCCAGCCCTTGCAGAACTTAATGTGCAGAATGTCTGGTTTCAACAGGATGGGGCGACAGCCCACACATCCCGAGCATCACTACAACATTTGAGAGAAATGTTCCCCAGGCGCAGGCGGTTGATCTCCCAAGGAGGCGATATTCCATGACCTGCGTGCTCGCCGGATTTGACGCCTTGTGACTTCTTTGTTTCAAACATCGTCCAAGGGCCCTAATACAACTGAAGGAGGTAATCCGTATAAAAATTCGAAGAATACCGCAAGAAATGCCAGCGAGAGTTATGATAAACTTCAGAAATCGCTTGCAGCAGTGTAACAATAACGGTGGACAAAACCCGGCCGATATTATTCTTAAAACCACATATAATAAAACGGTTTGAGTTGTACTCTTAAGATATAAAAATAAATTTATTGCATTTCAAATAATAGTTGTTTTGTTACATTTTAAAAGTAGGAAGACAGTTACGCCGCACCCTGTACAATATATTACAAAATTTGACAATTTCTAATTCCTTTGCAATAGTCTTCCAACACTTTTTCTTGTGAGCAGATAATAGCAATGACTGTTATCGAAAACCCTCAACTGTCTTTTACAAGTTTGTCCGAATTTAATTATATAACAACTAATTACGTTATAATACAAATACTATAACCACATAAATAAATATAATTTCCTCAACTGTCTTTTACAAGTTTGTCCGAATTTAATTATATAACAACTAATTACGTTATAATACAAATACTATAACTACATAAATAAATATAATTTAGGCAATATTCACAAAAAATCAATAACAAAAAGGAAAAATCATGCACTAAAATATATTCAAAATATACAAAACCTTTAGGACAGGAAACTCCATTTTATTGGTGATAATAAAATAATTATTATCTAGACTTGCTGTGATATGAATATTTGTATTTTATTGAAATTTATTAATCGTACCAAGAATACTTTAGTTTCTAGGAAATAGCGATAAATAAAATTAAATGAATATATTAGATATTTCTCGTTAGAAATCCATGGTGGCAAGCGCCTATGATTAGAAGGAGAACGATAAATGAAGTGGGAAACGTTAAAGGGCAAATTCACCTACATACTAGTTTTGTAAAATCTCATTTTACAAATAATGACGTTATTATTAGTTATAACTAACTAAGTTGTAATTTATATTATAAATTACACTATTATTAATTTATATATATATATATATATATATATATATATATATATATATAATGTGATGTGATGAGATGCGATGCGATGCCATGTCATATGGAATGCAATGGAATAGAATGGAGTGGAGTGGAATGGAATGAAGTGGAATACAATACAATACAATACAATGCAATGCAATGCAACGCAACGCAATACAACCAAACACAACACAACACAACACAGCACAGCACAGCACAACACAACACAACACAAACACAAAACAACGCAACACAATACAATACAGTGCAATGCAATGCAATACAACACAGTACAGTACAATACATCTCGTGCCCGCCTCTTCATAGGAAGCTCCTTCCCTCGCTCCATCACTCTCTTCGTTCTCGATTTCATCTGTCCGGGGATGGAATATGGTAGGTGATGGGGGTGCCCATGCACGGAGTACGTAGGGTACCCCTCGTCTCGACGTATACGTCGCTCTTCCTGAATCATCCCCTTCACGTAACATCCCTTGTCGACGCGACGCGGCGTTGCCGACAATAACGCTCCCGATGATGACATCGGGGTGGACGCTCTTGTGGACCGCTGGGATACCTCCTGAATCCGGCTGGCCGTGTTGCTCCTTGGCGAAGGCATGGACCGCTGTTCGTTGGCGCTCCGTGATGTTTGGGATCGTTGGCTATTGTCTTCCCCTCGTCGTTCCCTTTCCATTGCGTGGGGGTGGTTTCCTGGAGCAGCGATAACCGGGTCTCGTTCGGGTTCCGCGGGCTTCCTGCTACTGCGCGTTTCCATCGTTGGATGCGTTCACTAATTTCAACGTTCCGACCATACCTCGCATGTAGGATCTTTCTAATATACCTCGTATAAGAATATAAAAATGTAACCAATAGCGGATCGTAAATATGATTATTAATCGGTACGAGTTAGACAATTTATATAGACAATTCCTTTCACAGACAATTTCTTATATATCGAACCTTCACGTGTTGTAATATTACTACGCTACATGCCAACCGGGGTACAGGAATCTATCTGTGAGTGGTGTTCAGAGGGGTCTCTTCACATTGTCGAGCGGTAGGGGGCGCAAACTAGGAATTAAAATGGAACAGACTTACTCCGATCCAATCGTCTAATACAGCAACCCACTATTGGCCTCCGGTCGTATCTGCTAACAGGCACACACTCCCGTTGTTCAACGGCGATCCCCGACTCGGGACCTAAAACCGCTGACTCGCGTCACGACTTTCACTGAGCGCACACAGTCGTTGGCGAACGTGTAAAAACACTACGGTTTTAAATCACGGAAGTAGCGTTGCCGTCCCTCGGAGGTAAATGAAAATAGGCGCGGACGGGCGTGAGCCCTCGTCGATTCAACGGTATGGAACCGGGAATTTAAGTACCCCTTTGCAAGGTACTAAGGTTGACGATGGAATAGCCAACCTTGAGGAATCATTTTCTAGTGTTAGTGAGGATCTCTCCAAGTATCCTATGAAATAGGTGTACCCGGAGCACGATACCAAGCAAACTGGCGAAAACACCCTAGTTCAATGCGACGGTTAACTTTGGTAGATTACTCTGCTAGCCTCCACCGAGTTCCCTACCTTGGGCAGCTCGATTTGCAACTATGCAAGTTAACCAACGATACCCTCTCAGAGGCACCTTGTGGATATCCTTTACAGAGATACTGTGAAGTCGTTACGTGGTTACGTTCTTGGGGGATCTATATGCTCAGTGAATTCTTTACTTGGATATATTTTGTGGGCCAGGCCACATAAAATATCCAGGTCGCAGGATCTAACTCAAGCCTTAGCTGTTGCACAAGTAATCGCTTATATGAAATATAGGTCACTCGAAGCACGCTGCTAAGTAAGATCGATTTAGCCAAAAACTCCGGAATTTATACTCTCTGGGTCCAGCGCTGTCGTATAAAATTATGACGTCACAGGGTGACGTCATGATTATGAGTATACCTAGAGGGGAGGGGCGGAAACGTCACTTCGAGGAACAGTATAAATTAAATCGAGGTCCAGGATGCTGTTTCCTCGACATACATAAATTAATGTAATATAATGTAATGTAATATAATGTAGTGTAATGTAGTGTAATGTAGTGTAATGTAGTGTAATGTAGTGTAATGTAGTGTAATGTAGTGTAATGTAATGTAATGTAATGTAGTTTAATATAATGTATTGTAATGCAATATTATTATGCAATATTATTATATTAATATAATTAAATATTATAATATAATATAATTAATAATGAATAAAAAAATCATTTTGTGTCCCACATTTTATCAGTTCTTATATATATTATAAAAAAATCTTATTTCAATATAATTATTTGTGTGGAATTTTACATACGATATGTCTGTAAAATACTAAAATTGGTTGCTTTAATTTTAACAAACACTAATTCAAATTCATTGCCATTACATTAACAGTTTATTTTTGTCTCCATTTATTGTGCATCTTTGGTATGAATAAAATTCAAATTTATACCTAGCGATTTACGATGAGTTATAGAAATGGCGACTGTAAATAGAGTTTCATTAGATGAATAGGTATTT
Organism: Rosalia funebris; assembly: GCA_037954035.1. NCBI lineage: Eukaryota > Metazoa > Arthropoda > Insecta > Coleoptera > Cerambycidae > Rosalia > Rosalia funebris. The sequence goes on from JAZFAV010000021.1 coordinate 33,789,234, forward strand.
ACAAAAAAATATTCATAAATATTTCCGTCTTGATATACAGGGTTACTTATTAATTTGAGCCAAAACAGTGGTACACTCGAGATGTGCAGTAACTTGGTAGCAGGTTATTCCAAAGCCTGTCCCAAGATTAAAAAGTCCAGGACCGGTTCAAGTAAGTAATATTTTTATAGTATATGTTAGAGTTCATCCTGTAAATTTATTTTTTAATTTTCGATGGCATTTAAGAATATTTAGAAAAATTATTTGAAAAGTTTTTCGAGAATATCATATCAATAAAATATTTTTAGTGTTTATTGATTTAATGAGTGCAATTCGTAGATTAATTAGTATGTATTTATTACATGTAATGCTTTTGAATATAGGACACTGCGTATGAAATAAATGAACTTCTATTGTTGATAAATTAAGACAATGCAGCACGTGGATTATTGATCTTCTAATAATTATATAATATACCAGATAATTGACCAAATTGGTTAATCTAAATAGTAACTGTTGCCCCAAATAAATTAAACACATAGATCTTTATCTATTGTTTGGGTTCACTTCGCCATTTATTTGTTAGTGGAACTACACTAAATCTAATTTAACTTTATGCATTACTAAACTATTCATAGAGAACTTTATCAGATAATCCTTTTTATATCATATCTTGGATTTACCAATTAAAATCCCGACAACTTAATACATTACATATATTAGGAAAATAAACGTACTGAAAATAAAAATGTACCTTTATTAAAAAATAAAAAAGGTAATATTTTTCTGATCTTTTAAGGAAAATTTGTTCATTTCAGTAAGAATTAAAATATTTTACCTGGAAAGAGTAGGAAGTATATTAATTTAAAAATATATAAGGTAAATAATATTATGGAATTGAATGTTAATTGATAATTCGGCCTAAATCGTTATTATCAAAATGGTTTATAAGCTCATAAGGTATACCAAAGTATACATATTGAACTGCTAAACGCAATCTTACTGCTTACCTCGTTCCTTTATAAGTCTTATCGGCATCTTTAAAATTTAAAATTAACTTTAAAAATTCTGTAATGTTTATAAGCCTTATTTTCATAATAATCATCAAATAAAATTGGAATTAATGCTAAACAGCATTAATACCAATTTTATTGCATGCATAAAAACAGTATGCTTACATGCACCATATAAATTAATTCCTCTAAACTATGGTCTCTAGGCTTTAATTAAGTGGTAATCAGTTATTTACTGACTATATTATACAAATTCAACTACAAGATAGGATTCAAAAGATGTCTCAAGGTGTGCATAAATTAGAGGAAAAAGGGCAAGCATTTTTCAGATTAGAGGAAAATGGCAAAATTTGTCCTTCAGCAAATGGGCAATACTTGTAGTTATGTCTAAATTGAATCACTGTTATGCAGCAGCTCTTCGTGACGTGTCTAAATGAAATAACATTTTTTTATGATATACAGGGTTTCCCAAATTTAAACGGATATACTTTAGTGGAAGGTAGAGCACACTTAGCTGAGTTCAAAACACCCCTATACATACCGTTGAATGTGAACCGTTTTTGAGATATGGGGTATTTTATGGTTTTTTACCAGAACTTTAGTCCGCCATATTTTTGAAATGACTGCACATATTTAGATAAAATTTGGTACACATATTATATCTTAAGGTTAATAAATAGCTTAAGTGATTTCGGAAAAATTCATAGACCGACCTCCATTTTTTTAATATGGCTCTTTGGGTCGTTAACCTCACACTGTATATTATTTTGTAGTAAATGTTAGTAAACTTTTAAAAAGCCTATGGACCAGTTTATGAAATAATGTCATAATATTTATATATAAGTAGGATGAGTGAAATGATAAATATACATTACATGTCATGCACTTGGAATGAGGCTACTCTGACAACACTGTTCACATTGGCCACAGTTCTCTACATATTGTAGCCAGTGTACACCACTGTTTGATAACCTGACATCATTTGGCACTGAATAGGCGCTCTTCCTTCATTTTATAGTTGTATGACTATCAGACGTTCGTATTCTCTTTTCTGCACTTTTGCTCCTGGAGCCTTTCAAATTATTGTATGCCATAAGTCCAAGTGCCACATTTCTTCTAAATTCTAAGAGTGAAATTTTCGTAAAAAGTTGACAGTATACAACATAAGCGTTAACAAATGTAAACCCCAAAAAGTGTTATGCCACCACTTCTTTGATCGGCGCGCTAGTCCATAACAAACACGCATCCTATCTGCATGATCTACACCACCCATGTGAATATTGTAATCATCAACAATTACCGGACAAAAAAGTTCTATTGAAGTCCCATCCTTCTGGGTCCATTTTACTGAAGTTTCCTGATTTCCATGAAAGTTGAATACAAAATTTACTATCTTATTGTCCCGCCATTTGAAGAAACCTATATCTAATGAATTAAATCTGTAATCATACTCTCCTCTCTCAAGGCTTTGTCAGTTTTAGGATTCTTGATAAAAACTTTTTATTAGATCTGACTATGCCACACGCAAACGTTTCTTCAAATTTAAGTTTTTCCATCAACGGTATAGAGGAGAAAGTTGTCAAAGTATATAGTAAACTCGTTGTTTACCCCACTCTTTTTTGTCAGTTGCAAGAAAACTCTTTCCCTTAATTTCCTTCTTTCCCGAATTCCTGAAATTCGTCTTCTACAACAATATATTTGCCTTGATAGGATGGATATATATTACGCTTTGAAGTATTCAAAGCGTAATATATATCCATGCTGGTCAGCTAAAACACAAAGCTTGTAACCCCGTTCAATAGGTCTTTTTGGATTACATATATTGCTTGATGAATGTACGACCTTTAAATGCAATCATTGATTCATCAAGGCTCAATCTTCTTGTTCCTCTGTAATACGTTTCAAAAGCTATGTTCAACTTGTCAATCATTGGCCTCAGCTTGTATAACTTATCTCGATTTTCAGGAACTAATTTTGAGTGTCATTTACGTGTAAATTTTAAAGTATTTTATCAAAACAGTCTCTCAGCATTGCATTTGAAACTAAAGGAATACCTAAATCGGGACAACTGCTCCAGTAATGTTTCCATGAAGGTAATTTGTGATAACCCATAAACTGGTTTATGCCAATAAAGGCCAGGAGCTCCTCTTTTTTCAGGTTTAAAGTTCTTTCCCTTTGCGTGGCATACAGATTACTCTGATAAACCAAATCTTCTAATTTGGGTTCCATAAAAACAAGGAAAATATCTATTGCGTGATAGCACTGAGAAAAGTGATCTTCTACGGGTCCTTCTTCATACTTATATGGGTGAAGGTCACTAAACAAGTCATGCTTTTTCTACTCCCTATTACCTTTCACTACTGTGTCTTCCACTTCTGCTTCAATGATTTCTTCAGTTCTCTCCATTTCTTCCATTTCATTGGTCCCTCTTCCTTCACTTTCTAGGTTTTCTGATCCAGGGACCATAATCCTGTATACCATATAGAACATATCCTTCATTGACCTCACTCTCTTCATCGGTTGTAGCGTTATTATCAATCAATATCTTTTCCAAATCGGTGCAAGCCCTTTCCGATCTAGAAGAAGTTCTGCATCAGTTAGAGGCCGTTTCCAGTCATTAGCTGACATCTTAAAACCTAATAAAAAGAAACAATGAGCGCACTGTACACATTGACTTGAAAAATATTGATGGATAGTAGACACTGATGAGTAACCCCGTAATATTACTTTTATATACAAAAAAGGTACGCACGTGGCCTAAGGGTACTTTTAAATGACCAACCTAAATAAACCATAAATAAAACGTATTTACCATAAATAATAAATACTTACAAAGACAAAACAAGAAGCTCACGACCATTCACTAATAATTGTGACAAATTACTTGCATCATTTGAAAACAATAATAAAAATCAAAATTTACTTTGAATGAGACATTAAATTTAAATTTAGTATGTCTCTAATACAGATCAAGCCCAATATTTAATTTTCAATCATTTATAAATTACTACAATTTACTAAATAAATAAATCGATAGGACTGAGATATATATGCATATGCATATATGTAAGTGATTTAGTTTTCTCAGTTTAGTCATCCCTTCAGTAATTTGATATAATTATGAACGAAATCAAACACTGATGAAATGAAACATGTCTTCACGATTGTTATCAAGTCATTGGTTAGGAGCACAAATAAAAGGTGAAGCTAATCACTTAATTTACGTGACAACATGAGAACAATAAGACAAACTTATATGAACTTCTAGTACTGGATCGTTAACTACTACATCGGAGTTGATGAAATAACATAAACGTTGGAAATTGAGCAAGGTGAGTAGTCATTGCGGCGATTTGGCGTGGGAAAATTCTGATGAGCGTGGGAACTTTTTGATCCTTTGATGTATGCCGCCGGCACGCATCATATTGATATCAAAGGATGCCGCCAGACAGGTGTTAATTGAATACTGTCAGGTGTGTAAATTATAGGGAAGCGTTGGTGTTGTCGAGAATTTCAATATTATTTAAAAAAAAGTCCGGCTATATGAAGAGTCGAACCCACGATCTCTGGGTACCCAGCTGAAAGTTTTTAGCGGTGAGCTATTGAAATCTTAAATTCTTGGGTGTTTGATGTTGTATACTAGAATCAGTTCACATGATCGCTGCTTATATGTGAACAATTAGGTCTTCAAGGAGGCTCGGAAAAAAAGTATGGCTGCATTAGAGAAAAAACAAGTATGGCAGCACTAAAGAAAAAAACTGATGATGTCACTCACACTTAGTTTAAAATGATAATTTCTCGCTTCTGTTCAAATACAGTGGCATAAATCAGACGTGGCACTTTTGGCGGCATGTATCAAAGGAACCGCTAAATCGGTTGGATAGTTCTCAAGGGTGCAACATTTTATCTCGACGGCCGAAGATTGTCAATGGGAAAAGGAAAGGCATTGTAAAGGAATAATACACAGACACTTATTTGTTACCAATTTATTTTCATATTTATTAGGGCTATAAAAATAATATAAGTATTTCAATTATTGTATAAACAGGTTAACAAAAGGTCAACATTTTTATTTTCACCATCAAAACAGAATATTTTCAAGCAAGTTTTTTAAACCCGTAAGGTATAGAGCTATAATCTTCCAAGAATTTTCTTGCAAGGAATTCGGTTTATATATTTTCGGCTGTGTAGTCGTTATTACTTCGTGTTCCGCCGTTCGTCGTATATTTTTAGATACAATAAGAATAGGTTCTGTTTGTCTTAAAACCATCTCTTTGATACTGTTAAAGTTTATTAGTTGTGAGGCCGCATAATTAAGGGAGATGCCTTTAACCTTACATATCACCATTTCTTCATTATTACGAATAGATAATACTTTATATGTATAGTTCTTCGGACCACCGGATACAAATTCTGTTATATAACTGCCTGGTCCATATACTTTAAGTTCATCGGCCATAGTCACCCCCTTTGCTAACGTATATCACCGAATCAGTATCATAATATAATACTCTATTACTGAGGCGTTCTAGGTAACTGTAGATCTTAAGACGAGCTTGTGTCGTAACATAGGCAGCCATCACCACATTCACTGTGGGTAGAATATTATACACTTCGTCTTTATACTCGTAGTTTACAACGAGAGTATTTTCGTTAATGGGAAGTATAGTGCTGACATTAATTCCAGTATCAATTAGCATCGCAAAAAACTCACTGGGCTCTCTGACGATTTTAGTTTTAGATTGATTTTCTCTTTGGCCCAGTTTTCCCCAAAATGAATTTAATATTAATTTGGCTAAAGAGCGTAATCCTGGATTTTTTTAATCTCGGGGAACTCTAATTGAACGTCTTCTTTCTCCTGGAATTGACCAATATAACGGTCTTTCTGTTCTTGAGTAACATAGTTATTAGGCCAACCAGAAGCCTGTTGTTTTATTTTTATGAACTTGTTCATCATGTCAGTAAATATTCCCCCAGTTTTGGTTACAGGCTTACACTGATTAACTTGATAGCTCCATATCTCATATTTTTTTATCGTTTTATAACCTAATATCAAAGCCTTATTCACTTCGTATATCACCCAGGTACCAGTTAATGCCCCTTGTTCATAATTATGTGTACACTCTTCCCGATTCATATTTTCTCCACACGTGCAACACAATACAAACATGAGTTTCCCATTTATATTCGTAGGAAGTACGGGGTGATATAAATCTTAATATAGTCTTTCTATCTTAACAGTTGTACGTTCTCGTCTCGAATTCATTGTTTCATCTGAGGTGTCTTGAAGGGGCGTATCTCGACCATACCGGAAACATTTCTCGCACCCGTGAAAATAGCAGCCATGAAACTCAAATACTTCCTTAGTACCCGGACCAAATCCATCTACTTTTACGCCTTTCACTACGGATTCCTCTCCTTTGGCAGCATGTAAAATATTAATCTCTCTCGTATATTCCACCCGAACCAACCATTGAATGGCAATCTTGCTTTGATTCTCCCTCCATGTATAACCACCTTTTGGAATTATTTCAACAGTATTTGGTTGTAGAAAATTGCGTCGATATATCTTATAGCACGCAGACGCTATGATGCAGGCCTCGGTGAATGGATAGACCTTCCCGGTTTCAAGCAACTGCTTTCGGAATTTAAGACAGGCGGCAGTGAAAATCTCAACGTCCGATTTGCAGTACTCAACAATGTCATGTTCCATATTAAATTCGTCTTGCTTGTGCGCGTCATACCACCGTAAAAACTTGGACCGCTCCTCGTATTTCATGCTGTCAGGAGAATAAAATTCTATAGGTGGTAGTGGTCCTACTATAGGTGGTAACGTGAATTTTCGATTGTGTTAAATAGGTGTGGAAAATACCCTTTTTTAAAGCTATCTAATAATCCGAATGACTTTGGTAATTTCGCAAAGGCTATTGGAAAATAGTTAAGGCAATCTAGAAATTTCATATTCTGAATCTTCATCGAAATCATTTTTGTTCCTCTCATAATTAATTCGGGTTTTAGATCTGTGTTAACAAGTACATAATTGAAAATAAACTGGTGATCGAACGCCTGGCCATTGTGTGCGATAATAATGATCTGTTTGAATTTTTTCTCACCTCAGTAAGATGTTTCATGAAGCTAGTTATGACACCCTCTCTGTACACAATTAATCTGTACCCGCATTTCTGGCAAAAGAATAGCTTTTTCTCGCTAATACATGCGTCACATCGGCTTGATAAAACACACAAACTTGGTTCATGTAAAATGGAGCCATCGTTTAATACCTTTTCCTGTCTTGTTTCCAGATCGTAGAATACAAATAGGATATCTTTAGTTTCGGGTTTCCGTGTATCGGGCTGCATAAAGCACAGATGGTCGTGAGGTGCGTGTCTTTGACAAATCTTGCAATACACCTCACCGCAATTATGTTCCCTTCCTCGTTTTAGTGTTTTAAGACAGTCAACACAGCGGGTAATCTAGGCGCATACAGTACTTTTTCCATGAGAGCGGGACTTTAGATGATTGGCGTAACAAGTCTGTCCGCAGAATGATCTCTTGCAATCATCACATTGTACATTTATCGCTTGTGGGCAAACCGGAGCTTGGTAACAACAGGGACATATACCATCACATCTATGAGCATTTTTGTGATGAGGTGCATGACATTCTTCACAAAAGTAGTTACATGAAAAATCCGCTATGAGGGAGACAATTACGTTATAATGTCCCTCGTGATAGAGTAAATTTAGAATGGGTGCTTCGTTTGTACATGTGAATATAACATCACGACCTTTGCTATCATATGCATATACCACAATCCTATAGGTCAGGAGGTGGCGCTGAAATTTCTCTAGCTCTGGAATATCACAGCCCTCCTCAGGAATAGATACATCTGCATCCTGAACTAATTGAATGGCTCTTTTTAATTGCAATTTTCCAATGTCTTTACGTACTTTAGCATATTCAGGGTCCTTTTCAACTTTAGCTATAGCTACGGCGAGGGCACGAGGTAGGCACAAATTGTCTTTATTATTTATAACTACTACCCCCTTACGCATCCTACATTCCTCCTCAAAAGTATTGTATTGCCGTGCTCTACGACCATTTCCTTTTCCGGCAGGCATTTTCACTGACGTTATACCCAAACAGAAAGTGTCCGTATTCAGATCGGTGGAATTTGACTGGTACACCCTACTTATAACACCCCATACATCGTCGTAGGTAACCTCTTCTACGTGCCGAAACCGAATCCATCCGTCGTCCTCCTTCCTTGGAGCAAAAGGAGAACGCCACTTGATCTTGAGGTCCCAGGCTCTCAGTCCCTTTCTGTATCACCTGATTGATGGCTTCCTTTATCCAGGATACAGGCTCGCCATTAGCTGGTATAGGCTTTATTTTAAACTCGTTAGTACGACCCGTCAGGTTAAATTGCTTAACTTTCTTGACAAAATCTTTGGCGATTACGAATTTTTCCATATTGTACTAGATAAAGCTCGGTAACGTAGACAACCAAATAGCCCCCAAAGGTTTCACGCAGCTGAGTGTCACTAATGAGTGTGTAATGAAGAAATTTTCAAGTGTAGTTGTCGACGTCTCGTGCCCGTCTCTTCGTAGGAGGGTCCTCCTCTCGCTCCATCCCTCTCTTCCATCTCGCTTTCCTCCCCTCGGGAGTGAAAGGTGGTGGGGGATGGGGGTGCCCGTGTACGCAGTACGGAGGGTTCCTCGCGTACCGGACGTACACGTTGCTCTTCCAAGAGCATCCCCTTCACGTCGTGTCCCTTTTCGACGCGACGCGGCGTTGTCTCTAATTGCGCTCCCGATGATGACATCGGGGTGGACGCCCTTGAGGCCCGCTGGGATGCCTCCTGGATCCGGCTGGCCGCGCTGCTCCTTGGTACCGGCACGGACCGCTGTTGTTTGGCGCTCCTAGGTGTTTGGGGAGGTTCCCGTTCCCTTCCCGTAGCGTGGGGGTACTTCCCTTGTGCAGCAGGAGCCGGGTCTCGCTCGGGCTCCGCGGGCTTCCTGCCGCGACGCGTTTCCATCGTTGGATGCGTTCACTAAATTCAACTTTCCGACCGTACCTCGTATATCGATCTTTTTGATATACCTCGTATGAATGTAAAAATGTATAACCAATGGGCGGATCGTAAATATGGTTATTAATCGGTACGGTATAGACAATTTATAGACAATTTCTTTCCAGACAATTTCTATAAATAACGAACCTTCGCTTTATTAAACCTACGTGTTGTAATTTTGCTACGTTACTGAGGACAGGAATCTATCTACGTGGGTTGCTCCGGGGGGTCTCTTCACAGTGTCGAGCGGTAGGGTTTGCAAGCTAGGGAATTAAAATGGAACAGACTTACCCCAATCCAATTCGTCTAGATTGATCACCCTATTGGCCTCCGGTCGATCTGCTACCAGGCGCGCACTCCCGGCTTTCCTACGGCGATCCCAGATTCGGGACCTGTGAACCGTGGACTCCGACGCGACGTTCTACTGACGCACAGTCGTTGACGAACGTACAAAAGACACTACGGTTTAAAGCTCGCGGATGTTACGTTCGTTTCTGTCCTCGGAGGAATGAAAGTAGGCGCGGACGGGCGTAGGCCTTCGTCGGTCCAACGGTACGAAACCGTGGGATTTCAGTACCCTTCTTGCTAAGGTACTGGTGTTGGCTGAACGGTTATTTAAAACCTCTTTTATTGTCTCCGTCAAGATCACTGAATACAGTATGAATCGAACCCTCTTTTAAAATATTTTATGGGCAGGGCCACATAAAATATCCAGGTCGCAGGTATTCAGCAAGACTTGGCTTTGTTCAAGTAATCGCGTGTATTAGCTAGATACAGGTCACTCGAAGCGCAGCTGGAAACAAGCAGATTGCAAGGCGATTAAACCAAGCAAACTCAAGATCGAATTCGCCAAAACCTCCGATATTTATACACTCCGATCCGGCTCACTCGTACACGCTGACAGTGACGTCAGGGTGGCGTGATCGCTTGACTGGGTCAGATCGAGTATATCCAGAGGGGCGTGGCCTACTACGTCACTTCGAGCGAATGTATAAATTAAATTGAGGTCCAGGATTCCGTTTCCTCGACACCTCCCTCCTTAAGATACCTGCGGGTTCTGGATTTTTTTGTTGCGCCCCTGTCACTTGGGAATCGTTGGGGTCGGCCGCGACTGGTCGCTGGGGCATTGGCCTAGGATTCTGGTTAAAGGTAAAGGTACAATTGGATCCGCAAGTTCGATTATCGCACATGAGAAGAACTTACAAGAAACTCATGTGGGCCCTCTTTTCCCTACCTAACATACAACGCAACGTTCGCGACTCGATTTTCTGGGCTTCATCTTCAGCTGGCTCGCTAACACAAAGGTAATTAGGATGCTCGGCTGCCGGTCCAACCTGGCGTAAAGGAGCCTGAAACAGAAAAGAATATACGAGAGCAGCTGTACTTGATAGAGTGTGGGTAACCTTGGCTGCAGAGAATCGCTCGCCTCAACCTCAACTCGGGTTGCGGAGGGCTATCGCTGGCCGTTACCCTTGGTCGTTGCGCCTAGGGAGTCCGGTCCCTGGCGTGTTGCGCGGGCTGCCTTTCGGTGCGACACTTGGGCTGGGCTCGCTCCTACTGGGCGCCTTCCGCGTCGTCGTCTTCCTCTTCCGGTTCGCGAAGGTTCTTATCGGCATCGTCGCCTTCAACGCCCCGTTCAGGATTGTCCAGTGGAGGGGGTCTGAGGTCGTCGATATGCACTTTGACGTGCAGACCGTCTCGCTCCACGGTGTAGGTGTTGTTTCCGTGGCGAGTTACGATCTCATGAGGTCCCGTCCATTTTGCCTGGAACGGATTGTTGGTTTGCCGGAATTCACGCACCATGACTCGTTGTCCTGGTCGAAACTCCACGGCCGCGTCTCGATGCTCCGGATAAAGATTCCTTGCGTAGACGATTTGTCGTGCACGTGCCCTATCAATCCTTTGCTGGCGTGCCTGCGCGGTGCGGTCGGGAGGCGGTCGCACAGTGGCGGGTACCGTCCACTCCCCCGGTTTTGGCAGGATGGCTCCAAGGTTGATTTCGGCCGGTGCTTGTCCTGTGGCCGCGCTGGTGCGGTTACGTAGTGTGAAGAGAGCCTGGGGAAGTTCCAGATCCCACGTTGTGACTCCTACTTGCTTCACCCTGAGGATCTTCTTCAACTCTTGCACGCGTCGTTCCACTGGATTGGCTCGTTGATGATAGATCGGAGAGGTGTAATGGTCGACCTTTCGAGCTGCCAAATAGCGCTCCCAATGGTGCCCCTTGAAAGGCGCACCGTTGTCCGTTATTATGGATTCTGGGTGTCCCCAGCGCGCGAACACTTCCTCCAGAAACGCCAGAATTTCGGTTTGGTTGCCTCGGGGAGTAGCTTTGGCCTCCACCCATTTAGAGAATAGGTCAACGAGCACAAGAATGTATTCGTTGCCCCGTCTCGTCTTGGGGTATTGCCCAAGTACATCCAAGCTAACCGTCTTCCATGGTGCTTCGGGAATCCGTGGTCGTAGTGGCGCAGCCTTCTGCCGGTTTGCCTTAGAGGAATTGCAAATCAAGCAAGCCCTAACGTGTCGCTTCACTGACAATGCCACTCCCGGCCAATCATACATCCTGCGAATCGAGAGAAGCGTCTCCCTTCGCCCTGGATGCGCGGCCAGTAGCGAGTCGTGGTATTCCTCCAATACCCTTTCTCGCATGTGACATGGAACCAGTAGCGCACGCCGATCTACACCTTTCTTCGTCCATATCAATCCGTCTTCTACGAAGTGGCTTCGGGCAACTTTCTCTTCTTCCGCGTTTTGAGGGCCGTTCCTCTGTACGGTTTCTAACCGTAACATGTCGAGTCGGCACGCCTGATCGTTTCGTTGCTCTTCGGCGACGAGTTCAAAGAGGGGACCTGGTGGTCTGGGCGGATCCTCCGGTTCTTCCTCCTCTTCTTCCTCCCCCCTTGGCTGTGCTTCGCCCTCGCCTTCTGCGAGTGGCGGTTGATCAGGCGCCTGTTCCTCAAGCGCTCCGTCGTCTGCGTCGGATTCTTCGTCAGCTGCGTAGACGGTCGGGTAAGTCCTTTCGTCGACCTCCTCTGCCTCTTCGTTCCGTTGCGTTGGTTCAGGGTTCCTCGACAGGAAGTCCGGTAATTCATTGCACCTGCCGGGTACATGAACCACCGTGAAGTTGTATGCCTGCAGCATGATCGCCCAGCGCATCAACTTCGACTTCTCGTCTTTGTACCTGTTCAGCCACAGTAACGCCCTACTGTCCGTGAACAAGGTGAAGTGCTGGTCTTCCAGGAACTGCCTGAACTTCCTCACGCCCCACGTAACCGCAAGGAGCTCTTGCTCGTTCACGTGGTAGCGGGTCTCCGTCTTCGAGAATTTGGCTGACGCACACGCAATAAGCCGACGCCTGTCGTCGACTTCCTGGTCCCATTGAAAGAGTACCGCGCCCATCCCCACAGAGCTTGCATCTGTTTGCAGACAGAACTGCACGCCGCGTGTCGTTCGATGCAACTCCGCGTGGTTAGCTAAGGCATCTTTCAACTCCTCGAAAGCCACTTGTTGTCGTGCGGTCCACCTAAATCCTCGGGTCCCTTCCAGTACGTCTGTTAGAGGTGCAGCTATTTCAGCGAATCTTGGTACGTACTCCCGTAGCCAGCCGGCAGTGCCAAGAAACGATCGTAGCTCTCTAATTGTTCGTGGTACTGGGTATTCCTTTATCTTCTGTAAACATCTGGTTTGTGGTTCATTACGTTCGGACGTAATCGTATGGCCTAGGTAGTCTATTTGAGTTGCCCCAAATCTACATTTCCCTGGCGATGCGTGGAGGCCGTGTAGTCGAAGTCTCTCCAAAACCACGCCTAGATGATACAGGTGTTCTTCCTGACTTCGGCTGTATACCACGATGTCGTCCAGGTATACCTTGGTGAATTTGTGGATGCATCCTTCCAAGACCTCGTTCATCAACTTCTGGAACGTTCCAGGTGCGCCCGTCAGTCCAAAGGGCATCACTTCAAACCCGAACTGCTCTCCATCGGGTGTTGAGAAGGCTGTATATTTCTTACTCGCTTCAGCCATCGGTACTTGCCAGTACCCGGCCTTCAAGTCGAGCGTAGAGAAATAACGCGCATCTCCCAACTCGCGGATGGTGTCGAAAATCTGCGGTAGAGTTCCAACCTCCGCCTCCGTTTTAGCGTTCAGCTGCCGATAGTCTACGCAAAACCGTTGCTCTTGGCCGCCCTTCTTCTTGACCAATAAGACTGGGGAGTTGTAATCCGAGCGCGAGCGTCGAATAACTCCCTGCGCCAGCATCTCCCGGCATGCCTCATTGATCTGTCGCTTTTTCTCTTCGCTGCAACGATACGGAGGAATCCGTACCGGAGCTGAGTCGCGTAGGACGATGGTATGTTGCGTCGAAGTCGTCGTTGCGGGAATAGGTTCTTCGGAGAATACGTCGGCGAACTTCATTATCTCCTCCAGGAATTCTTCTCGGTGGGACTCCGGAACGTTGTCCTTGACATATTCGTAAAGCTCGTCAGGCTTCAGCGCAGTCCTTGGCTGATGGTGTAGGTCACCCCAGTACACCGTGTGCCTTCGACGAGTTCCGAATGTGAAGGTCTTCCGTTTCCAATCCACCGTGGCATCCTCTTGATCCATGAACGGTCGTCCTAGTATGGCTTCTTCGTGCAGGTCGTCGACAGTCAGAGCGGATAGGTGCACGTGGACTCCAGCAACCCGCGCCTCCATCTCTATGGAGCCGGTCGCCTTGGCGGATGATCCACGAGTTATCAATCGCAACTCTGTGTTAACCGTACACTGCAACTGTCCAACAACGAGACTTGTCCGCACTAGATTTACGCTGGCACCAGTGTCCACCAGTGCCTTAACTACTGTACCTCCCAATTCAAGGGGTACGTGAGGTGCGTCTGTACCTCCTCTGGTAGCCGCAACTAAGTCGGGGTCTTGTTGCTGCGCTTTCCCGAAACCTTCTTCGCGGATCGTGTTCATATCTTCCTGGTCAGATTCTTCCGATGTTACGCCGCTGGTTTCCTCTTCTCCGGATCCTTCGTCCGTCTTCTCTTTCCGCTGTACGTCGAAGATCACGCTCGGGGTCGAGGGTTGCCCTCTTCCTCGCCCCTGCCGGCGTTTCCCTGTCCACTGGTAGTCGGCTGTTGCGGTCTTCGGTCTTCGCGACGTCTCCACGGTTCCCCGGAGGTCGCTGGTGGTGGATTTCGATCGTTGCGGGCCCCTTCCCTTGGGGGGTCCCGGCGCCATTCCCGTCTTTGGGGTGGCGGCGCGTCGCGTCGGTTTTCCGGGCGTCTCGTGGGTTCGTTTCGTCGTCGATTATCGTTGGGCGGTCCTCCGCCTCCGGTCTCGCGTTCCGTCGTCGGTTCCCTCCGTCCGCGGTGTCTTCTCCTCCCGACGCTTTCCGCGTGGGAGTGGTTCCCAGCGTCGAAGTCCCTCGACGTCGTCGCTTTTCCCATCGTCGCCTTCCCGGCGGGTGGTGCTCCTGTTCGGCGTTGAGGTGACCCATCGTCTTCGGCTTCGATGCCCACGGCTATGTCGATTAGGTCACTGAGCGTCTCGCAGTGACCTACCTGTAGCAGCCTGCGGGTTCCGCGTCGCAGCTGTGCCTTGATCGTATCCACTTTTTCTTCCTCGCTCGTGTCGGGAGCCAGACGGTCGAACAGGGCTATCTTCATCGAGATGAACTCGAAAGCGTCCTGTTTCTGCGTCTGCATCTCGCCATACAGCTTGCGCCTCAGCTCTGTCTTGCGAGTTCGGGAGTCATACCGAGAAACCAAGTTCTTCCGGAATATCTCCCAACTCACACCAGGGCCGGCTACGCGTTCGGCCCACTGCTTGGGTTCTCCCCTTAAACAGCTGCGTGCCGTTCCCACGTATCTGCTGTACGGGACCTGCTCCTCCTCCAGGAAACGTTCGATGTCCCTCAAAAACGTTTCCGGGTTCTCGTAGTCGAGGGCGGAGAACGTTAGGTCTGCGGGTGGCCTCGCATAGTCAGGTCGGCGAGGTCGAGTCTGCTCGACCAGTTGCTGGAGCGCCGTTACCACCGCCGTGTTGACGTCCAGTAATGGGCGTTCCTGTGGGAGCACTCGTCCTCGTACCGAGCTGTGTCCACTTGGCCTCCCTCCTAAGTCCTCCTCGAATTCTTCATAAGACGTTTCGTCTTCTTCATCTTCAGATGCGTAGGTGGATCTTGTCCTCCACTGCATCCTGGATGGCTTCTCGGGCGCCAGGGACTTCCGTCCCGTTCGTTGAGCACCGGGTGCTCTTTCTCCTTCGTCGTCCAGGGTCTGCTGCCGTCCGGCGAGCCTTCGTTGACCAGGAACGTCCCGTTCCTGTTTCACGGTCCCTGCTCGGGCGCCATGTCGACGTCTCGTGCCCGTCTCTTCGTAGGAGGGTCCTCCTCTCGCTCCATCCCTCTCTTCCATCTCGCTTTCCTCCCCTCGGGAGTGAAAGGTGGTGGGGGATGGGGGTGCCCGTGTACGCAGTACGGAGGGTTCCTCGCGTACCGGACGTACACGTTGCTCTTCCAAGAGCATCCCCTTCACGTCGTGTCCCTTTTCGACGCGACGCGGCGTTGTCTCTAATTGCGCTCCCGATGATGACATCGGGGTGGACGCCCTTGAGGCCCGCTGGGATGCCTCCTGGATCCGGCTGGCCGCGCTGCTCCTTGGTACCGGCACGGACCGCTGTTGTTTGGCGCTCCTAGGTGTTTGGGGAGGTTCCCGTTCCCTTCCCGTAGCGTGGGGGTACTTCCCTTGTGCAGCAGGAGCCGGGTCTCGCTCGGGCTCCGCGGGCTTCCTGCCGCGACGCGTTTCCATCGTTGGATGCGTTCACTAAATTCAACTTTCCGACCGTACCTCGTATATCGATCTTTTTGATATACCTCGTATGAATGTAAAAATGTATAACCAATGGGCGGATCGTAAATATGGTTATTAATCGGTACGGTATAGACAATTTATAGACAATTTCTTTCCAGACAATTTCTATAAATAACGAACCTTCGCTTTATTAAACCTACGTGTTGTAATTTTGCTACGTTACTGAGGACAGGAATCTATCTACGTGGGTTGCTCCGGGGGGTCTCTTCACAGTGTCGAGCGGTAGGGTTTGCAAGCTAGGGAATTAAAATGGAACAGACTTACCCCAATCCAATTCGTCTAGATTGATCACCCTATTGGCCTCCGGTCGATCTGCTACCAGGCGCGCACTCCCGGCTTTCCTACGGCGATCCCAGATTCGGGACCTGTGAACCGTGGACTCCGACGCGACGTTCTACTGACGCACAGTCGTTGACGAACGTACAAAAGACACTACGGTTTAAAGCTCGCGGATGTTACGTTCGTTTCTGTCCTCGGAGGAATGAAAGTAGGCGCGGACGGGCGTAGGCCTTCGTCGGTCCAACGGTACGAAACCGTGGGATTTCAGTACCCTTCTTGCTAAGGTACTGGTGTTGGCTGAACGGTTATTTAAAACCTCTTTTATTGTCTCCGTCAAGATCACTGAATACAGTATGAATCGAACCCTCTTTTAAAATATTTTATGGGCAGGGCCACATAAAATATCCAGGTCGCAGGTATTCAGCAAGACTTGGCTTTGTTCAAGTAATCGCGTGTATTAGCTAGATACAGGTCACTCGAAGCGCAGCTGGAAACAAGCAGATTGCGAGGCGATTAAACCAAGCAAACTCAAGATCGAATTCGCCAAAACCTCCGATATTTATACACTCCGATCCGGCTCACTCGTACACGCTGACAGTGACGTCAGGGTGGCGTGATCGCTTGACTGGGTCAGATCGAGTATATCCAGAGGGGCGTGGCCTAATACGTCACTTCGAGCGAATGTATAAATTAAATTGAGGTCCAGGATTCCGTTTCCTCGACATAGTATATAAAATAGTATAACTGTCCGACGGAAGATTGAACGGTAATGTTTATTAATATTTTTTACAAAATTCTTGGTAATAATATTACACATAAAATTGGAAACAGCAGCAAATTAACATAAGATGTTCGCCCGACTGTCACAGAATGAATAAATTTTCAAATGCAAACCAGAAAAGTAAACTGGCGATCGGACGGAAGACGGGATTGGCAACGAACATCATACAATCATCATCTCGAGTATTTTAAAGGCGTTTTTTAGGTAATCTGAGTGTGTCCTATTTATGCTAATACCTTTTTGCATACTGCTAAATATACTGCATAAAACTGCATACTAGGGGAAAACCGCAGACATTAACATTAGTGCTTAACCACATGTAGCATTTCGCATGTATTCGATTTTAACAGGGATTATTAAATGGATAAATATTGTTTAACAAGTCACAAATAACTTATTATTTAGGTAACATAATAAAATAAAAAAAAAATAAAATTCTCTTAATCAATCAACAGTCTGATGCGGACTTAATAAAGACAAGATTTGAAAAGCCATTATAACCACACAACTAACTTATTCATGTCGTAAGGAGCTAACTTCTAAATATCTTATTGTTAGCACGATGAATGTCGTAATACTGGCTGGCACAGCTAAAGTTTCTTTGGTTCTATAAATCTCGAAAATTCTACGTCGGTGGCATGTAAAAGCCCCTACCTTTCTGGTGTGTGGACTAAGCGAAATGTGTAATTGAAAAATATATTATTCGTCAATATCTGATATTCTCTCTAATAGTTAATTTGTTATTAAATGGCTCATCATGAATGGTTTTGAATTAATTTATTAAAAAATGGACAGCAATTTTTGTTTGTTTTTAAATCGGTGCAGAGTTGAAGAAAACAGAACAGAAACTTGATACATGTCAACGATATAAAAATCAATGAATTCTTGTTTATAAGTATTGCAATCATGTGTAATTAGGCCATCAAACGATCGTATCGATAAAATTTTAACCAAATCGAAAAGATTAACTGTATGAAATGAATCAGCATTGGTTATTGTCTTTTTCTCTTACCAGTATGTAAACAAACACATATATTCAAGATGTAATTTAAAAAATTAACCTGCTGATAGAATCGTCTTTAAGACCATAAATGCCAATATGTACAAAATAACAACTAAAATAAATATATAGGTTTAAATAATGTATAATTATTTTGCTGCATATTTGGTGTAATGCGATGCATTAGTTCTAATTTCTACTAAAGTTTGTGAAACATAATATATGTTTGTATTAAGGTATATTTTACTCAAGCATCATGCAAATAGCCATGGTAAATTACCAAAAAAAATTTCCAAAATTGCCCGCGCGCGCGGGAAATTTCTTGAACGATTTTTGGATATTATCAAAGTCGGTCTGGAGATTTTTTAAAAACAGAAAAAACAGAGACTTTCTTAATGGAAGGTTCGTGTTGTGTACCTTCGTTAAAAAATTTTTATTATTAATTATATTTCCTATAGATGTAATATATATATATATATATATATATATATATATATATATATATATATATATATATATATATATATATATATATCTTTACTTTACTTAATATAACACTTTATTTATAATTTTGTATAATTTTGAAATGAGTCGTAGACGACGAAATGAAGTTACAATCTAGACTGACTTTGTGCTGGCTTGGATATAATTTATAAGTTTAAAAATGCTGACGCTAACGCGTGGCAAAGCGTGGCTTTCTGGGAAGGCCTTGGCAATACTCCAAGCCATCACATTTAGTGATAAATGAAATATGAAATGCAGAATCAAAAGTTAAACAGGTATCGTATGATGTCTGGAAAGAGAACGATAACAGATTCCCAGAATATCATATTACCTTCTCACAAGATAATAGTTATGCGTTACATACTAAAATATTCTAAGTTAACAATGTATATAATGGTACTTTTATATAACAACTCCCCCCTTATAATAAAAGTTGGTGTATTACAACAACTTTTAAGGAAGTTGAAAATAAAATTAAATTGAATAAAATAAAAAAATTAACAATATAAAAAGCAAAAATAGAAATGAATAAAATACAAATTGTCTTTTGCACAACACATTAGTTCAGTTCAATAGCGTTTTGAGCGATGTCTTCTTCGGGTCGGATGGAAGGTCTTCTCCTAGGAAGGATACTTCCAAATAGTCTTTTTCCCGGCCTAGGTGGAGGTGGAGGCGAATTCGTCGTAAAGGCGATTGCGAGTCTCCTCTTCTTATTTACATTCGTCGGCATTTACAGAAAATGTAAAGTATGACAATACCGATTATGAGGGTAATTGTAAAATATGTGAACCATGAAATGTGCTTAGAAACGAATGGTTCATTTATTAAGTCGTCTAATGTTTTTGAGTACTCGTCTAACTTGTATTTAGCGATGTCCAATTCTTCTACGTTTAAGTTGTTTAGTTTTAACGGTTGCAATTTCGGCATTTCGATGTTGTCAGGAAGGTCTTCACAACAATCGTATGGAATTATAAATGGGTGAGAGTCACTGGTTGTTTCAGAAAAGTCCTTGGGATCTGCTTGTACTCTGGTAGCTCCAATGAATGCATTGCATTCTGGTTGTAATTTTAAGACCGAGTTTTTGAGAATCAATTCGGTTTCTGAATTTCTCTGTTTACAGTTGATTGTGATTTGTAGAGGCTCTGAATTTATAATTAACCAAGTATTTCTGGTTAATTTTTGAACTTTATAACCTTTTACGAATATCAGCGAGGTTTGGCAATTTTCGGGTATGGATTTCAGGTTCTTCATGATTTGCGCTTCACAAATGGCATCTTTGTCGATAGGGTACGCGAACTGGTTAGAACAAATTTGGGTTTCATGAAACAGTAGTTTACAATCATCCAGGTTAGACATAGGAATGTACATCAAAGAATTGTCATCTCGCGCAATGTATTTTTTGAGATGTTGATAAAATGTGGTATAGACCAGTTCGGTTGTTTAGAATTGGAATTGGAAATAATATAAACAAAGTGTATATTTGCTGATCAGTTAATGGAATTTTTAATACAAAAATAAATCATCATTTGATTTGCTTGAAAAGCTTCTAGTTCCATTACGTCTAGGTATTCAGCAACGTTTGACATTCTAGTAGGAAGTGGTAAATTATTTTGGTGTAAATTTTGAGCAATTTGGTGAAGTGAGGTAATCAGATTTTCGGGTGTAATTATAGAGCTATGGATTATTCGTAATCTTGCAAAAGTAATTGAATTTAAAATATCATCTAACTCATTTTCGATATATAGATAACTTTCCATGAGCATTTCGCATTTTTCCAAAAATTTCAATGTTAATCGAATAATTTTGATTTCATCTGCTGTACGATAAATTGTGTCTGAAATCAATTTAATGTCGTTATTAAACGTCCGCTCATCAAGCTGTAGTTTTTGAATTGTAGCGTTAAAATTTTTTATTACTGATGTAACTGAAATTTGATTTTTCATCAGGTTTTATAATTGGTGTTCATCGTTATTTAATTTGTTAATGCAATTATTATAATACTCGCCATCTTCAGCGTCTAAGTTACCTGTGATCGCTTTAAATATGATGCCTATACCATCTATAATGCCACGCTTGTATCGCTTTTGGACATCATAATTAATTATGTTTAATTTTTCTCGAATTGATTTTGAAATTTGAGTTAGGAGACTGACATGCGTTTTAACCTCGCCTTTAAAGAGATTCATATTTTCAAATGTGGGACTAATTGTTTTTACAAGTGTACCCAGTAGTTTTTCATTGTGTTCATAAGCGATTTTTATATTAGAAATGTTCTTGTGAACCAGGAGAGTCCATTTCTTGTTTGTTGTTACTAAATTTGATTCTTGGTGATAATAAATTCCGATGGTGTTGTCAATGGGTTTAATGGTGTATTGAGTGAGTACTGTGCCAAACAGCAAGAGAAACCTGAAAATAAATTTTAATTTTCAAGATAAGGCTTCATTCGATCGAAATTTACTTTTGTCTTTTGTGATGTTTCTAAATTCATAAGTATTGCAGAGTTTTTGAATATTTCTTATACTTCGAATGGACCATTAAATTTATTACCTAATTTGTTTTTAATTTGAGATTCTTTAACGTAAACTTTGTCACCGATTTGAAATTGATTGGGTTTTTCTGGTACGTGTTTATCGAATCCAATTTTCGACTTTTCTTTTTGAGCATTGGTTTCGGGCTATTTTATAATAAAATGAAATTTTATTATTTAAATCTCGTATGTACTTTGATATTAACTCTTTTTGATTTTAGAGGGTCTCTGGAGGACGACTAGATGTGTGTCCGAAGACAAGTTCGTATGGCGTGAAGCCATGTGTTTTATTTACGGAATTATTATAACATATAATGGCATATGGTATTATTGACAAGGGATGGTCGTTTGGGTTTTCAGAAGTATTTGCTCGTATCATTTCAAACAATGTTGTGTGAAAGCGTTCAACTGAGCCATTAGATTGAGGGTGGTTAACGCTTGAGAAAGTTAGTTTAATGTCATATAGTCTACATAGCTCTCTTAGTAAAGTATTATCAAACTCTCTGCCATAATCGCAGTGTATACGTAGAGGCGTACCGTAGTGTTAAAAATATAACAGTAAGGTGTTTACGATTGATTTGGCAGATTTATCTTGAACAGGATAGGCCTGTGTGAATTTTGTAAATTCATCTCTGATCGTTAAAACATAATTTCTAGTAGGGATTTCTAAAATATCGATGTTGATTCGTTCGAATGGGGTTTTTGGGGGTTCTGTGATTACCAATGGGTTATTTAAATTTTTTCGTAAAGCTTTAGTTTTATGACAGATTTCACAATTTTGAATGAACTTTTCTACATCTTTGGTTAAACCGGGCCAATCATATTTGTTTCGTATTCTACGTATGGTTTCATTTATTCCTCTATGCAGGTTTGCCTTTCCGTTGTGATATTGATCTAAGATCAAGGGGATTTGATCATCATCAGGCTTTTGTGTAATATTTTGACATACTATAAAATTTAGATTTTCTTCACTAAAAATGAAAGAAAGCATTTCTTAAATAGGAAGTTCCGAATTGTTTTCGACAAAATACGTTTTAGTGGGTTCAAAAATGTCTTTGTCTCTATAAAGAGTTAAGAACATTGTCTCTATTATTTCTTCGGGGTCGAAGGGTAATAGAACAATATAATATTTTCTGTTTTTAACCGTTTTACTTGAAACGATATTAATTTTGTTGTGACAAAATTTTGGTTCTTTTTCGAAAATGTCTTCGATTATTGAATAATGCAATTTTTCTAGTTTGTCTTTTTGAAAAAATGTAATGACGTCTTTATGTCTTTTGTCGAGTAATTGGTTATTTGTTATTTTGATTTTATTGTAGTCAATTAGTGACTGAGTTTTATATAAATTTACAAAGGTTTCTAGCTCTTGTACGATAGCTTCTGGGGCAATTTCGGTTGCTTCAGATGCGTTCGATTCATTGTCAGAGTTTGATGTCAGAATTTTATTTTGAAATTTTGAACAATTTTGAAAGTGATTGATTTTTATACGACTAAGAGCGTCTGTGTTTTTATTTATTTTACCGGGTTTGTATTTTTTAATCGCCAACGCGCTAGGCGACTGCCGGGGTTTTTTATTGATAAAAGCCACGTCAAGGGTCTATGATCTGTCACTAATTTGAATTTCCTGCCAAAAAGGTACGGTCTGAAGTGTTTTACGGACCAAACGATTGCAAGGAGCTCACGCTCGATTGTGGAGTACTTAGTTTCAGCGCTACACAGTGTTCGTGAAGCATAAGCTATTGGCAGATCTTTACCTATCGGTCCTTGACATAAAACGGCTCCGATAGCGAAAGAACTAGATCGGTTGTGAGTATAAATTCTTCATCAAAATGTGGATAAATAAGAATAGGAGTGGTTACTAAGGCTTCTTTTAGTTGATCAAATGATTTTTGACATTCTGAATCAAAATTAAATGCAACATCTTTTTGCAATAATTTTGTCAATGGTTTTGATATTTTAGCAAATAGGGGTATAAAACGTCTATAATAACCGGCTAAACCTAAAAATGATTTAATGTCTTTTTGGTTTTTTGGTTCTGGAAAATTCGCAACACATTTAATTTTATCTGGGTTTGGCTTTACTCCTTCTGGTGTAATATAATGTCCTAAATAAGCGACTTCCTTTCGAAGGAATTCACATTTGTCCGGTTGAATTTTGAGATTTACATTTCGTAAACGTTTGAAAATTTCGGTTAGACGATCAATATGCTCGTGAATTGTCGGGGAATAAATAATAATATCGTCCATATAGACGAGGCAGCGTTCATTTTGTATGCCTAAAAGTATGTTGTCCATCACACGCTGAAAAGTAGCAGGAGCATTTTTTAATCCGAATGGCATACGGATAAATTCAAAATGTCCATTCTCTACAGAAAATGCAGTTTTGGAAATGTCTTTCGGTTCTATTTCTATTTGATGGAATCCCGAAGCTAGGTCAAGGGTTGAAAAGTATTGGCATTTTCCTAACTGGTCTAATAAGTCTGATATGTTCGGGAGAGGGTATTTGTCTCCGACGGATATTTCGTTAAGCTTACGATAATCAACTACAACGCGCCACTTTTGCTTGCCAGAGGCGTCTAATTTTTTCGGTGCGACCCAAACTGGGGATGACCAGGGTGAAATAGATGGTCGTATAATACCTTGTGATAACATTTTCGAAATTTGGGTTTTAACCTCTTCTTTGTGAATATGTGGGTAACGATACGATTTAGTGAAAATAGGTTTCGCATTACCAGTATCAATAGAATGTTTAATTTCGTTAGTGAAGCTTAAGTTATCTCCCTCTAAATAAAAGATGTCTGAAAATTCCAAGCAAATTTCGGAAATTAATTCTTTCTCTTCACAATTTAGATGATCTAACCTGAGTTGATTTTTTATTTCTGCTATACGGTCAGTTTGACATGTTTCTGGGCTTGAAATGTTTGAATTTAGTAAAATAGAATTTTGAACTGGTTCTAATTTTAACTCTGAAAAATCTATCATTTTTGGAATTGCATTTGCATTAATAACGGAAGTGAAAAATTCACCTTTGTGATTAATTTTGACAAGTGCATTTGGCAAACGAACCTTTTCTACTTCTTAAGCTAATAATGTAGCATCAGTGTTTACGAGGTTACAATGAAATTTAAAAATTTGTTCCGTACGAGGGGTAATCAAGATTTAGTTTGAAAAATTTTTGGTTACAGGACGTAACATATTATTTTGTGGATCATTTGCTGATTTTAAATTTTTGGATGCCTTAAAAAGTGGAATGGTTTTGAAATTTCTGATCAACTGTTTATTTTTTATGTCTATTACGCAATCGTAGTGTTCCAGAAAATCTGATCCCAGTAGTCCGTCAAATTCAATGTCTATATCGTGAATATAAACTTTGTGAGAGTTACCTTTTGCAAATGGAATTAAAGTCGATTCAGTGATTAAAATTTTTTCGTCATTTATACCTTGAATAATAACATTTTCAGAACAACGTTGATTAAATTTTTCGCAAGTTTTGGGTTTAAAAATCGAAAGTCCAGCGCCTGTGTCTATTAAAAGTTTAAATGTGTTCGTTGCATCCTTAATATAGTATAAATTTTTGGAGCTTACTGTCAAAAGAGAACTTGTAAATCCACGATTTATAGAAATATCTGTTCGTCTGGTTGATTTTGGTTGAGGTTTATTGCTCGAACCTGCGTTTGAATGTTGGAGATTTGGGTTTCTAAATTCGGGGGTTGGTCTTGGGGTCGAATTAGTTGAAAATCCTGATTGGGATTACAATTGTATTGGTCGTCAAAATTTTGAATTTGATGAGCAGTATCATCATAGCAATAATTATTGATTTGCTGATAATCAGTATTATCAGTATTGTTAAGATCATGATTGTAATTATTTGGATTGGAATTATCGTGATCGTAATTGTAATATTGGTATTGATCAGTTTGATCAGTCTCATATTGATTTGGATTAAAACTTTCGTCGTAATATTGATCATCGAACCTGTTATCATGGTGGGCTCTCTGATTGAAGTTTGGGTTTGGTCTGATGACTGGAGGTCTTTGTTGATTTGGAAAATTTGGGTTTGGCCTGATAGCTGGCGGCCTGTTTTGTTGAAAGCTATTTTGAGCAAAGTTTTGATTAGGTGGTCTGAATGAGTTTTGATTGTTTAGAGGTCTCTGAAAATTACTAGAGGCTGATTGTTGAGGTTATTGGCTATTATTATTGTTAAAATTGTTAAAATTTGGACGAGAAGAATTTTGAAATTGTGGTGGATAACCACTTTGTTGCTTGGTACGGCATTCATCAGTAGAATGGCCAATTCTTTTACAAAAATTACAAGTTTTTCTAGTCGAGTTATTTTGTGTTGGCATTGGTGTTCTCAAGTTTGAATTTACAGGTTTTTGATTTCTTAATTTTTGTGATTCAAAATACGACAATTGCAACTCGCGTTTGATACGTGAAATTGCAGTTAACATGTTCATAGGGTTACTCGCTCTAATAATTGATCCTAATTTTGGATCTAGGCCAGTTAATAGGGTGTTAAGCGTCATTGTTTCTATTAAGTTAGACTGAGCAGTTTTTTGCTCGGGCGTTAATGTTTGTTTCTGCACGGCTGCGTGCATTCTCGCGTTATGGGTTTGTAATCAGACACAAAATTTAACGCACTTTCGTTACTTTGTTGATGGATCCTTTGAAGATCCTGTATTAGAGACGTGAGGTCTCTGGAATCGCCAAAATGGGTTTCAAGTAAATTTTTAATTTCTTCCCAAGTGGAAGGGTTGCGAGAGTTAACTAACTCTGCAGCTTTACCGCGCAATTTATTCTTTACATGGAGAGACAAAAATATACACTGGTCAGCAACGGCCATACTGTAAGCACATCTTACAGCATTCAAAAAGGTTTGCAAAAAAATTTGATTACCATCAAATTCTGGTACAATGGAAAAGATTTCGGAGAGTTTGTAGGGTTCTACGGGTTCTCCCTCATTAACATTATTAAGATTTTCAGTAGACATTTTTGTTAATTAGTTAAAATTAAATTTTAAATGTAAAAATAACCTGGACTGGTCTATGTCCTTTTTTGTAACGAATAAAATATCATTAAATGCACAAATAAATGTGAATAAAATGTACACAATAAAAATGGCAAGCGAGACAATTCTTTGACTTACCAAATTCCTTCCATCTGTTCCGCTAATGGGTCCGAAGCCAGTGAGGTCAGGGCCGTGTTCTAGCGACGGTAGGCCAATGTAGAGGATGGGCTGGTGTCGGCTGAACTCGCGGGTAGTTAGGCAAGGCTCCGTGTTGTACTCCGAAGTTCACCGCTGTTGATTGATTTATTTTCTTTTCTTCTTTCTTCTTGAGATTTCTTTTCTTCAAGAGTAGCTTTGTATTTCTTTCTTGTTGTGCTTCGAAAAATAAACAAAAAGTGCTTCGTAGCACTTTTTGTTTATTTTTCGTAGCACTTTTTGATTCGGATTCCGTTTTTAGGGATTAGAATCTCACACCACCAGTGAGGCAAAAGTCCGTGTTCTAGCGATGCGCGATATCCTACCGACTGTGCCAATTTCTTATATGTTATTTTAGCTTATAAGTTTTTTAAAAACAATTTTTTAATATTAAACACTTTATTTATAATTTTGTATAACTTTGAAATGAGTCGTAGACGACGAAATGAAGTTACAATCTAGACTGACTTTGTGCTGGCTTGGATATAATTTATAAGTTTCAAAATGCAAAGCGTGGCTTTCTGGGAAGGCCTTGGCAATACTCCAGGCCATCACATTTAGTGATAAATGAAATATGAAATGCAGAATCAAAAGTTAAACAGGTATCGTATGATGTCTGGAAAGAGAACGATAACAGATTCCCAGAATATCATATTACCTTCTCACAAGATAATAGGTTATGCGTTACATACTGAAATATTCTAAGTTAACAATGTATATAATGGTACTTTTATATAACATATATATATATATATATATATATATATATATATATATATATATATATATATATATATATATATATATATATATATATGTTATATAAAAGTACCATTATATACATTGTTAACTTAGAATATTTCAGTATGTAACGCATAACCTATTATCTTGTGAGAAGGTAATATGATATTCTGGGAATCTGTTATCGTTCTCTTTCCAGACATCATACGATACCTGTTTAACTTTTGATTCTGCATTTCATATTTCATTTATCACTAAATGTGATGGCCTGGAGTATTGCCAAGGCCTTCCCAGAAAGCCACGCTTTGCATTTTTAAACTTATAAATTATATCCAAGCCAGCACAAAGTCAGTCTAGATTGTAACTTCATTTCGTCGTCTACGACTCATTTCAAAGTTATACAAAATTATAAATAAAGTGTTTAATATTAAAAAATTGTTTTTAAAAAACTTATAAGCTAAAATAACATATAAGAAATTGGCACAGTCGGTAGGATATCGCGCATCGCTAGAACACGGACTTTTGCCTCACTGGTGGTGTGAGATTCTAATCCCTAAAAACGGAATCCGAATCAAAAAGTGCTACGAAAAATAAACAAAAAGTGCTACGAAGCACTTTTTGTTTATTTTTCGAAGCACAACAAGAAAGAAATACAAAGCTACTCTTGAAGAAAAGAAATCTCAAGAAGAAAGAAGAAAAGAAAATAAATCAATCAACAGCGGTGAACTTCGGAGTACAACACGGAGCCTTGCCTAACTACCCGCGAGTTCAGCCGACACCAGCCCATCCTCTACATTGGCCTACCGTCGCTAGAACACGGCCCTGACCTCACTGGCTTCGGACCCATTAGCGGAACAGATGGAAGGAATTTGGTAAGTCAAAGAATTGTCTCGCTTGCCATTTTTATTGTGTACATTTTATTCACATTTATTTGTGCATTTAATGATATTTTATTCGTTACAAAAAAGGACATAGACCAGTCCAGGTTATTTTTACATTTAAAATTTAATTTTAACTAATTAACAAAAATGTCTACTGAAAATCTTAATAATGTTAATGAGGGAGAACCCGTAGAACCCTACAAACTCTCCGAAATCTTTTCCATTGTACCAGAATTTGATGGTAATCAAATTTTTTTGCAAACCTTTTTGAATGCTGTAAGATGTGCTTACAGTATGGCCGTTGCTGACCAGTGTATATTTTTGTCTCTCCATGTAAAGAATAAATTGCGCGGTAAAGCTGCAGAGTTAGTTAACTCTCGCAAAACCTTCCACTTGGGAAGAAATTAAAAATTTACTTGAAACCCATTTTGGCGATTCCAGAGACCTCACGTCTCTAATACAGGATCTTCAAAGGATCCATCAACAAAGTAACGAAAGTGCGTTAAATTTTGTGTCTGATTACAAACCCATAACGCGAGAATGCACGCAGCCGTGCAGAAACAAACATTAACGCCCGAGCAAAAAACTGCTCAGTCTAACTTAATAGAAACAATGACGCTTAACACCCTATTAACTGGCCTAGATCCAAAATTAGGATCAATTATTAGAGCGAGTAACCCTATGAACATGTTAACTGCAATTTCACGTATCAAACGCGAGTTGCAATTGTCGTATTTTGAATCACAAAAATTAAGAAATCAAAAACCTGTAAATTCAAACTTGAGAACACCAATGCCAACACAAAATAACTCGACTAGAAAAACTTGTAATTTTTGTAAAAGAATTGGCCATTCTACTGATGAATGCCGTACCAAGCAACAAAGTGGTTATCCACCACAATTTCAAAATTCTTCTCGTCCAAATTTTAACAATTTTAACAATAATAATAGCCAATAACCTCAACAATCAGCCTCTAGTAATTTTCAGAGACCTCTAAACAATCAAAACTCATTCAGACCACCTAATCAAAACTTTGCTCAAAATAGCTTTCAACAAAACAGGCCGCCAGCTATCAGGCCAAACCCAAATTTTCCAAATCAACAAAGACCTCCAGTCATCAGACCAAACCCAAACTTCAATCAGAGAGCCCACCATGATAACAGGTTCGATGATCAATATTACGACGAAAGTTTTAATCCAAATCAATATGAGACTGATCAAACTGATCAATACCAATATTACAATTACGATCACGATAATTCCAATCCAAATAATTACAATCATGATCTTAACAATACTGATAATACTGATTATCAGCAAATCAATAATTATTGCTATGATGATACTGCTCATCAAATTCAAAATTTTGACGACCAATACAATTGTAATCCCAATCAGGATTTTCAACTAATTCGACCCCAAGACCAACCCCCGAATTTAGAAACCCAAATCTCCAACATTCAAACGCAGGTTCGAGCAATAAACCTCAACCAAAATCAACCAGACGAACAGATATTTCTATAAATCGTGGATTTACAAGTTCTCTTTTGACAGTAAGCTCCAAAAATTTATACTATATTAAGGATGCAACGAACACATTTAAACTTTTAATAGACACAGGCGCTGGACTTTCGATTTTTAAACCCAAAACTTGCGAAAAATTTAATCAACGTTGTTCTGAAAATGTTATTATTCAAGGTATAAATGACGAAAAAATTTTAATCACTGAATCGACTTTAATTCCATTTGCAAAAGGTAACTCTCACAAAGTTTATATTCACGATATAGACATTGAATTTGACGGACTACTGGGATCAGATTTTCTGGAACACTACGATTGCGTAATAGACATAAAAAATAAACAGTTGATCAGAAATTTCAAAACCATTCCACTTTTTAAGGCATCCAAAAATTTAAAATCAGCAAATGATCCACAAAATAATATGTTACGTCCTGTAACCAAAAATTTTTCAAACTAAATCTTGATTACCCCTCGTACGGAACAAATTTTTAAATTTCATTGTAACCTCGTAAACACTGATGCTACATTATTAGCTTAAGAAGTAGAAAAGGTTCGTTTGCCAAATGCACTTGTCAAAATTAATCACAAAGGTGAATTTTTCACTTCCGTTATTAATGCAAATGCAATTCCAAAAATGATAGATTTTTCAGAGTTAAAATTAGAACCAGTTCAAAATTCTATTTTACTAAATTCAAACATTTCAAGCCCAGAAACATGTCAAACTGACCGTATAGCAGAAATAAAAAATCAACTCAGGTTAGATCATCTAAATTGTGAAGAGAAAGAATTAATTTCCGAAATTTGCTTGGAATTTTCAGACATCTTTTATTTAGAGGGAGATAACTTAAGCTTCACTAACGAAATTAAACATTCTATTGATACTGGTAATGCGAAACCTATTTTCACTAAATCGTATCGTTACCCACATATTCACAAAGAAGAGGTTAAAACCCAAATTTCGAAAATGTTATCACAAGGTATTATACGACCATCTATTTCACCCTGGTCATCCCCAGTTTGGGTCGCACCGAAAAAATTAGACGCCTCTGGCAAGCAAAAGTGGCGCGTTGTAGTTGATTATCGTAAGCTTATATATATATATATATATATATATATATATATATATATATATATATATATATATATATATATATATATATATATATATATATATATATATATATATATCTTTTATTATTTCTATTATGTGTTTTTTTTCAACATTCAGCCATATAACGTGTATAA
The DNA here is from genome assembly GCA_037954035.1 of Rosalia funebris. Lineage (NCBI taxonomy): Eukaryota > Metazoa > Arthropoda > Insecta > Coleoptera > Cerambycidae > Rosalia > Rosalia funebris. The sequence continues at coordinate 33,819,837 of JAZFAV010000021.1, forward strand.
TGTAAACATGTACCTATATATAGTTTACCCCTTTAGAAAATATTCTTTTACATTAGTATACATGGGGTATTTATTCAGAATAAAAATGGGGGGGAAAAACTTTTTTTTTACTGTAACTATTTATTTTATTCGGATAGGCGAGTACATTTATATTTCTCTTTTACACCCTGACTTGTAGTTAGAACAGGCCATTTAAATGAATCATTCCCTTTTTCTGTTTTTTATGCGAGCCAGTTCTTTTTTATATGTACAATCTATGTACCTACTTATTTTCACATAAGAGTAATACGAGCCCTATATATGTTATAAACATTAAAGTTACTTAAATTATTTGTTGCAGAGTGTTGGTATTCTAAATTATAATAATTTAATACCAAAACCTGTTGTATAGTGTTATTTTTCATAAGTAATATCATATAACTCAACAATATTTTATAATGGCATAGCTGTAAATTATTATTAATGTTATGAGTGTACTTACCTAAATATGGGTGTGTTTTTTTTGATATTGAATAAAAATATTATTTTAAAATGGAAACTGCAATAGTTGTTTCTAAATAAATAATTGGTAAAATATTTATTTATTATCAAGGAGTATTGTTTCTTTGTAGTTACACTACATTAGGAATATTTGCATAATATAAATCGGATCTAAATACTATAAAAGTGTTAATCTAGGGTGGTGTTTTCTGAAATGTAATAGATAGATAGATGTTTAGATACCCTTTCAGAAGTTACAGTCATGAAAGTTCGTCAAGGTTTTCAATTGAAGTTGTAATAGTATAATATTAATGTGTTAACGTTCAATTAATACTTTGTTGTAGGTGCTACAGAGATAATAAAACCTCGCGGTAATTAAGTTGCATATATTATGACAAATTTGAACATTCAAAGACTAACAGTAAATCACACTCAATATAATGTACAACTAAAACCGAACCTAAGTAGGTATAGGACATTTTCAAATTTCGTTACATTTATTATATACACACAGAGGTTTCAAATAGTAACGTTCTTACACGTTTTTTCTATTGTTATTATTATTATAGAGGTAAGTGACCACCGGCATAATCTGGAGGTTCTTGTACCGAAAATTATCCAAATGAAATATATAATAAATAATATTGCTGAGACTAGCTGCAACTTTATCGAATATTAATTAAACATCGTGTCTTGTAACTTTTCCACAAAAATGAAACTGAGAATTTAATTATTTTTCTTTCGCAAAAGTGATGATAAATCATTAAGTAACTATTTCATATATATTATGTACATACAGCCCATATTTCTGTGCTATAAGTACTTTATTTTAACTATTCGTTTAAATAGGTGTTATTTAGGAGAGTCTTTTTCTTTTAAAATCGAGATGATGATTGTATGATGTTCGTTGCCAATCTCGTCTTCCGTCCGATCACTAGTTTACTTTTCTGGTTTGAATTTGAAAATTTCTTCATTCTGCGACAGTCGGGCGAACATATTATGTTAATTTGCTACTGTTTCCAATTTTATGTGTAATATTATTACCAAGAATTTTGTAAAAAATATTAATAAACATTACCGTTCAATCTTTCGTCGGACAGTTAGACTATTTTATATACTACTGTCGAGGAAACGGAATCCTGGACCTCAATTTAATTTATACTTTCGCTCGAAGTGATGTATTAGGCCACGCCCCTCTGGATATACTCAATTCGACCCAGTCAAGCGATCACGCCACCCTGACGTCACTGTCAGCGTGTACGAATGAGCCGGATCAGAGTGTATAAATATCGGAGGTTTTGGCGAATTCGATCTTGCTTGCTTGCTTAGCTGCGCTTTGAGTGACCTGTATCTAGCTAATACACGCGATTACTTGTACAAAGCTAAGGATTTCAGTATATCTGCGATCTGGATATTTTATGTGGCCCTGCCCATAAAATATTTACGATTAAAGAATACATTAAAACAATCCGTGCCTGTGAAAAGGTTCGTCACAAGCAAACAAAGAAAAACATTATTTTAAATAACACTACGGTTATTTAAACCGTAGTGTTTTTGCACGTTCGCCAACGACTGTGTGCGTCAGTGTAACGTCGCGTCGGAGTCCACGGTTCCTAGGTCCCGAATCTGGGATCGCCGTCGGTACGCCGGGAGTGCGCGCCTGGTCGCAGATCGACCGGAGGCCAATAGGGTGATCAATCTAGACGAATTGGATTGGGGTAAGTCTGTTCCATTTTAATTCCCTAGCTTGCAAACCCTACCGCTCGACACTGTGAAGAGACCCCCCCGGAACAACACACGCAGATAGATTCCTGTCCCCGGTAGGCTTTAACGTAGTAGTAATATTACAACACGTAGGTTTAAGAAAGCGAATGTTCGATATTTATAAGAAATTGTCTGGAAAGAAATTGTCTTTATAAATTGTCTATCCCGTACCGATCGATAACCATATTTACGATCCTCCCATTGGTTACATATTTTTACATTCATACGAGGTATATCAAAAAAATCGATATACGAGGTACGGTCGGAAAGTTGAACTTAGTGAACGCATCCAACGATGGAAACGCGTCGTGGCAGGAAGCCAGCGGAGCCCGAGCGAGACCCGGCTCCTGCTGCACAAGGGAAGCACTCCCACGCTACGGGAAGAGAACGGGAACCTCCCCAAACACCTAGAAGCGCCAAACAACAGCGGTCCGTGCCTGTACCAAGAAGCAGCGCGGCCAGCCGGATCCAGGAGGCATCCCAGCGGGCCTCAAGGGCATCCACCCCGATGTCATCATCGGGAGCGCAATTGGAGGCAACGCCGCGTCGCGTCGAAAGGGGACACGACGTGAAGGGGATGCTCCAGGAAGAGCAACGTGTACGTCGAGTCGTCGAGGAACCCTCCGTACTACGTACACGGGCACCCCCATCCTCTACCATCTTTCATCCCCGAGGAGATGAAAGCGAGATGGAAGAGAGGGATGGAGCGAGAGGAGGACCCTCCTATGAAGAGGCGGGCACGAGACGTCGACACTACTGTCAACGGCCTTCAGAAGGACGTTCACCAAAATGACCGTTATTTTCTGTGATTGGTCCCCCTCTAAAACGCCCACTTTTGGCGTCTACAAATATCAAAATCTTTCAAGCCTCAGTAGCATTCGTGCCCTAGAATTCGTGCCCCAGCATTCATGCCCTAGCATTCGTGCCCTAGCATTCGTGCCTTAGCATTCGTGCCCCAGCATTCGAGCCTTCAGCAAGCGACTAGATTCCTCCGTCAACTTTTGGTGATATGACTGTGCAAGCCGCAGTCAAGAATCCCAATAAACAGAGAATCATAAGTGGCTGCTGTAAGCGCCGAGCGTCCACGTCCGTTGGATCCGAACCGCCGCCATTGTGCCGCCGTTCCGACCAGTGACGTCATCGCCTACGCATCACCGATCGCATCGCCAGTGTTAAAGTGCCAGGACATTCCATTACGCGTGTATCCGCCTAACGACGTTGCCACTACACTCAGTGAGTTCATTCATCTCTAGCTTTGTTTAACCCGAGTTTAATCTCTTACAGACTCAAACCGGGAAGAACACCAGCAACTGGGATAAGCATTGCACCTTGCTCCCCAGCACCTACATACAGGATTTATCCTGGGGACTAATTATCCTTAGTCTAGGCGCGCCGTACTGTCAAGATCTCTGCTTGTGGAGCATACAGTGAAACAGTCTGTTGTTCTTCAGGTGGATATCTTTTCTGAGGGGCGTCGGCTAAGAGATAGACAGTCGAGAGACCGAATTCTCTGAAACCATCGTTGGAAAGCGCGGGAAGCCGCACGACAACTCAAGCCATCCGCGAACGCGTATTTCGTTCGTTACAGGCTGCCAACGAGGGTCACCGCGAAGCGAATTTGAGCCGACGATTCTCCCGGCACATTTCAAAAGCCGCCCGGCAAATATGGATCTACGAAGCAGACGACTCACCGCGCAGCCCGATGTCCGTCGCGACCGGGCAACGACATCAACGCCGCACATTCACACTACCTAGGAGGGTAGTGACATCGGAGAGCGGGTTCCACCACCAGCTCGCCCACGTACCGCCGCCTCTCGGATCTTCGAGGCCTCTTTCAACATCTCTAGAAGGGGTACATCGACCCCTAACATCAGCATGCGCTCAGGAGAGTTGCCACTACTGGTACGGAATTGGCAGATGTCGATTACGTCCCAAACAAATATTCTAGTACGTGGGGAGAGAAAGGGGCTGGTTCTACCAGGCTCCGCCGCCAGCGGGGTTGAGGGAGAGTGAGATCGACGACACTACACTTGAAAATTTCTTCATTACAGTGACATTCAGCTGTGTGAAACCTTTGGGGGCTAATTGGTTGTCTACGTTACCAAGCTTTATCTAGTACAATATGGAAAAATTCGTAATCGGCAAAGATTTTGTCAATAAAGTTAAGCGATTTAACCTGATAGGTCGTACTATCGGGTTTAAAATAAAGCCTATACCAGCTAATGGCGAGCCTGTATCCTGGATAAAGCAAGCCATCAATCAGGTGATACAGAAAGGAACTGAGGGACTGGGACCTCAAGATCAAGTGGCGTTCTCCTTTTGCTCCAAGGAATTCAAGGAGGGCGACGGATGGATTCGGTTTCGGCGCGTGGAAGAGGTTACCTACGACGATGTATGGGGTGTTATAAGTAGGGTGTACCAGTCAAATTCCACCGGTCTGAATACGGACACTTTCTGTTTGGGTATAACGACAGTGAAAATGCTTGCTGGAAAAGGAAATGGTCGTAGAGCACGACAATATAATTCTTTGGAGGAGGAATGTAGGATGCGTAAGGGGGTAGTAGTTATAAACAATAAAGACAATTTGTGCCTACCTCGTGCCCTCGCCGTAGCTATAGCCAAAGTTGAAAAGGACCCTGAATATTCTAAAGTACGTAAGGACATTGGAAAATTGCAATTAAAAAGAGCCATTCAATTAGTTCAGGATGCAGGTATATCTATTCCTGAAGAGGGCTGTGATCTTCCAGAGCTAGAGAAATTTCAGCGCCACCTCCTGACCTATAGGATTGTGGTATATGCATATGATAGTAAAGGTCGTGATGTTATATTCACATGTACAAACGAAGCACCCATTCTAAATTTACTCTATCACGAGGGACATTATAACGTAATTGTCTCCCTCACAGCGGATTTTTCATGTAGCTACGTTTGTGATGTATGTCATGCACCTTACGATCACAAGAATGCTGTGTGGTGGGATATGTCCCTGGTGTTACCAAGCTCCGGTTTGCCCACAAGCGATAAATGTACAATGTGATGATTGCAAGAGATCGTTCCGTGGACAGACTTGTTACGCCAATCATCTAAAGACCCGCTCTCATGGCAAAAGTACTGTATGCGCCCAGATTACCCGCTGTGTTGACTGTCTCAAAACACTAAAACGAGGAAGGGAACATAATTGCGGTGAGGTGTATTGCAAGATTTATCAAAAACACGCACCTCACGACCATCTGTGCTTTATGCAGCCCGATACACGGAAACCCGAAACTAAAGATATCCTATTTGTTTCCACGATCTGGAAACAAGACAAGAAAGGTATTAAACGATGGCTCCACTTTACATGAACCAAATTTGTGTGTTTTATCAAGCCGATGTGACACATGTATTAGCGAGAAGAAGCTATACTTTTGCCAGAAATGCGGGTACGGATTAATTGTGTACAGAGAGGTCATAACCAGCTTCATGAAACATCTTACTGAGGTGAGAAAAAAATTCAAACAGGTCATTATTATCGCACACAATGGCCAAGCGTTCCATCACCAGTTTATTCTCAATTATGTACTCGTTAACACAGATCTAAAACCCGAATTAATTATGAGAGGAACAAAAATTATTTCGATGAAGATTCAGAATATGAAATTTCTAGATTGCCTTAACTATTTTCCAATGGCTCTTACGAAATTACCAAAGTCATTCGGATTAGGAGATAGCTTTAAAAAAGGGTATTTTCCACACCTATTTAACACAATCAAAAATTCACGTTACGTAGGACCACTACCACCTATAGAATTTATTCTCCTGACTAGTTATGTATGCTAGCTTCACTTTATCAGTAAAGTATTACGCCATAGTTTCCAGAATGCTTAATAAGCTTTTTACCTATGTAGGTTCATTTAATATCTTAGAACAGTTCTGCTGGCATCTTTAAGCCACAAGCATTGTATTTTCACAATAAAATCTGTCCGCTAATTTTTGAATTTGTTTTTAAAAATCGGTTCCCGAGGCCCGATCACGTAATTGGCGCAGCCGGTAGGATCGCGGAAGAAAGTAAATCAGGAATTTCGTCAGTTTTCACTGTTTATCCGCGATCGGAAAGAAACAGCCTCAACCCCAAAACCAACCCGGAACCTGAAGCAGCAGATCCAGTGGCCGTTGCAGTAGACTCCAGAAAGACACACCCCGGCACACTATCAAGGTAAGTCGAGTTTTCCTTTCTGCTTCCTCAGATTTTTTCCAAAAAAACTTTATCGTAAAGATTTTAAAAAATTTTCGGGAAATTTTTGACTATCGAAGTCATTTAGATTAAGGCAAAAACCTACCAATTTATCTCATAATAATCTCATCATAATTGAAATTTGGTAGACTGACTATAGAAGACAATTAGTTTAAAGAATCAATCAATTAATTTAAAACTCAAATATTTTCCCAAATAAATTCTGAAGAAATCAAAAACGTCGCAAGATTGCGCTTAGTTCATAAAACAGTAATCACACTTTGCAACTCGATACCGAGATACCGTTGTTATCACAGTAGCGAACAGTCTCAAGGAAAAAGCACTTTTCTTCGAACTGCATTCTAAGAAGTGAAAGAACAGCTTGTATCGCACATTGTTATTTCTAGACGCTTTATTTTGCAGATTTGTTGTTTCATCAAAATCAAATTTTGTAGTAGTTCTTAGAATCAAATTAACAATTTTGCAAACCCAATTTTTTAGATTAAGGTAATATTAGTTTTATTAATTCTTAGTCCATAAAATACTACCATAGGCGTACTTAAAATATTTTTTTTCTTGGCTATTGATTTTGGCAATTAAGACTGAACAGATTTCTGAATTAAATTCAATATTTTTTAAATTATTGCAACAATTTAATGAGCGAATCTGAGATTGAAAATTTAGCAGAGTCATTTAATTCACTAATAGTTTCCAATATGTCCACGGAAATTAATTACACTTTATTCAAAATTTACTCAGACACCATTCCAATATATGATGGGTCCCCAGACACCCTCGAAATATTTATCAGTGCAGTTGATAAATTTTATAATAGGTACAACAGTAATGATGCTACTCTTAACCAATGCATTTTGAACATCATAATAGGTAAACTAAGAGATAGAGCCCAGATGCTAATCGCCTCCAGATTAGAATTAAATACCTGGAATCTTCTTAAACAAGAACTTAGGAATACGTTTGGCGATAGGCAAAGCCTTGATAATCTAGAACAACAACTATTTACTTTAACCCCTAATAAGAGTGCACATCCTTTAGAATTTTCCTAGAGAATTCAAGTGTTCCGATGTAAATTGATATTCAAATTAAATTTAATGACTGACATAGACCAACTCACCAAATTAATTTATATTAAGCAATATGAGTCACGATCTTTAAAAGTGTTTCTTAGGAATTTAAACATTTGCTTACAAGATAAGGTTTCTGTGCAGCACCCCGATTCTCTTGAATCAGCAATGAATTTGGTCATGGAAGACGAAAATTTTCGTCAATCCCAAAATTTAATTTTTCAAAATCGTTCAAGTACTAGTAGACCGGAAGTTCAAAGGCTAATTAGGATAAATAACCCTCAATCAAATTTCCAACAAAATAATTTTCAAAACTGAAGCTTTCAGAACCAATATACTTTTAGAAATTAGGCACCCAATTTTGGCCAATTCCAAAATCAAAACCCAAATTATCCACAACGTACATATTCACAAAGGCCGTCATATCCTAGTCAACCAATACCCATTCAGCCAAGGCACATTACACAGAGATTCCCAACAAATAGACAAGTTTTCGGACCACCTCAAAATGTTTTTCAGCCATCTAATAAACCCGATCAAAGAACTGTACAACTAATGTCCACTACATTTAGAATACCTTCAGAGAATAGATTCAAAGAACGAATCGAACCCAGGCCAATAATCAAATGCCTACCAACATCATATCAACAAAATCAACAAAATAGACAAATATTTTTTAATCAGGAATCATAATGATGATCAATATGACATTACATCTGACCAATACCTTGTCGATTATCAAGATCCTCTAGAGTACCAACATAATTTAGATAATCAATACAATCAATACCCTGTAAATATTACTAATAACCAACCACCATCAGACAATAACTTCACACCCGAAACATCTTAAACTTATGAAACTAATGATGAAAATGTTTACAATCAGCCTCCAACGAACAAGACGACATGATAGAACTATATTCGAAAACTTTTAACGGACTTCCGTATATTCAAATTCAGAATCCTCCTGTAAAATTATTAATTGACACCGGATGTCACACCTCTATGTTAAGACCTTCTGTCGTAGAAAAATATTATCCTGACAAAATCTTTAGGGAACCATGTCACCTAAAAGCATCATTAGGCGAAAAGAAAATTCAATTTAAAGCAAGTATTCCAGCATTTGATGAATTTCAAAGTACCTATGAAATCAAATATGTTTTATTCCAATTTCACGAATTTTTCGATGGCATTCTAGGTTTGAAAGAATTGAAAAATCTTGATCTAAAAATCGATTTTACAAATCAAATATTACAAAATAATTATGTTCAAATTCCATTCTATTATAGACAGCCAAACGAAACATCATTTACTATTGAAATACCTCCTAATGAAACTTTAGTCCGGAAATGTCCAGTCAATATTCCGAAATGTGAAATAATAATCACAAAGAAATATATCAATAATTTATTTATACCCGAAACTCTAACTTATCCTTCGAATTATCGAGCTGTTTTCGAAATTTTTAATAATACTGGCAAGACACTTTCTGTAACCATGGAAAAGCCTTTTCCAGCAATACAAATCAATTAAAATCATTTTGAAATTGTTATTATTCAAAGCGCTTTACCCGAAAATATACTCGTAGATAATAATTCAATAAGTAAAATAATTGACAATATTCAAACAGATCATGTGAATCCGGAAGAGAAATACGCAACTTTAAAATTATGTAACGAATTTTCTGATATTTTCCATAACAACGATAGACAACCTTCATTTACAAATAAAATAAAACATGATATTAAAACATCCGACGAAATATCTACACACAAAATCACATCGCTTCCCCTATTGTCATAAAGAAGAAGTAAAAAGACAAATAAATAAAATGCTCGACGATGGAATCATTTGACCATCATCATCCCCATATTGCAGTCCCGTTTGGATTGTACCGAAGAAAGCCGACGTATCGGGAAGAAAAAAATGGAGAATCGTAGGGGACTACCGAAAATTGAATGAAAAAACCATCGATGATCGATACCCAATCCCCAATATTGATGATATCTTAGACAAGTTAGGAAAATGCCATTACTTCACAACTTTGGACCTAGCATCAGGGTTTCACCAGATAGAAATGGAAGAAAACGCTGTTCAGAAGACAGCATTTAACGTAGAAAATGGGCATTATGAATATTTGCGAATGCCCTTCGGATTGAAGAATGCGCCAGGGACATTTCAGCGAGTTATGGACCATGTACTAAAGGACATACAAAACAAAACGTGCCTAGTTTATATGGATGATATTATCATCTTCTCCACTTCATTACAAGAACATATTAATAATTTAAAACAAGTTTTCAAAAAATTACGCGAAGCCAAATTAAAAATTCAATTGGATAAGTCAGAATTCTTAAAACAAAACGTCGAATTTTTAGGTCATGTAATTACTCCTGAAGGGATAAAACCGAGCCCTAATAAAATTAAATCAATAACAAATTTCCCATTGCCAACCACAGCAAGAGAAATTAAATCATTTCTTGGATTGTTGGGATACTATCGCAAATTTATAAAAGATTTTGCTCATCTAACTAAACCATTTACGTGGTGTTTGAAAAAAGGCGAAAAAATTGTTGAATTTTTAGAAACTTTTGAGAAATGTAAACAAATTTTGACGAATGAACCACTTCTTCAATATCCAGATTTTAGTAAACCTTTCATTTTATCAACAGACGCCTCGAATGTATCAATCGGTGCAATTTTATCACAAGGTGTTATAGGAAACGATAAACCTATCGCATATGCATCAAGGACATTAAACCCCGCCAAACAAAATTATTCGGTCATAGAAAAAGAACTTCTGTCAATTGTAAATTTTACAAAATATTTTAGGCCCTATTTATTCAAAAGAAATTTCACAATTGTTACCGACCATAAACATTTAAAATGGCTATTTAACCTTAAAGACCCCAATTCACGATTAGTAAGATGGCGATTGAGATTAGAAGAATTCGATTGCAATATAGTGTACAGAAAAGGTACGAACAATTCCGTTGTCGATGCCTTATCAAGAATAGAACTCAATCCGATATAAACCCAATCGATGATAGCAAATGCCGACTCCTTAGAAGAGAACATAATTGAACAAGACTTCGCAGATATTTTCGTAGACCTTACAAGTGATCTAGAACTTCCCCGAATATCAGACGATGACCTCAGAGAATTGAAAAACTTATTACAAGAATCAAATCATACTCCAGATATAATTCGAAATGAAGCTCAACAAGACACCAATAATAGAATTAACGCGATTTCAGACGTAGTCATCTCTCTAGAAGAAAGAGAAGTAGATAAAGAAAGTAATCCAACGAAACACAACACTCGTCTCGCAAAAATCCAATTTTAGAAATACCGATTTCGGAACAACCTTTAAATAAATTTAAACACCAAATACTGCTTATACGTAGTAGAGGTGCCATTTCACCTCGCATTATTATAATAAAACCATTCGATAAAACCCGTCTAAGAATTGTAATACTAATCAGAAATCTCGAAAACGATTTAGTAAGAATTTTTAAAGAATACCTAAAACCAAAAACCGTTTATGGAATATTATTTGAGGAACGTCTAAAAACAGCCATAATTCCATTAATTTAAAAACATTTCCAAAATTCTGCTTTTAAATTGATTATTGTATCTAAAAATATACGACGAACGACGGAACACGAAGTAATAACGACTACACAGCCGAAAATATATAAACCGAATTCCTTGGAAAGAAAATTCTTGGAAGATAATAGCTCTATACCTTACGGGTTTAAAATACTTGCTTGAAAATATTCTGTTTGATGGTTAAAATAGAAATTTTGACCTTTTGTTAACCTGTTTATACAATAATTGAAATACGTTATTTTTATAGCCCTAGTAAATATGAAAATAAATTGATAACAAATAAGTGTTTGTGTATTATTCCTTTACAATGCCTTTCCTTTTCCCATGGACAATCTTCGGCCGTCGAGATAAAATGTTCCACCCCTGAGAACTATCCAACCTATTTAGCGGTTCCTTACATGCCGCCAAAAGTGCCATGTCTGATTTATGCCACTGTATTTGGACAGAAGCGAGAAATTATCATTTTAAAGTAAGTGTGAGTAACGTCATCAGTTTTTTCTTTAGTGCTGCCATACTTGTTTTTTCTCTAATGTAGCCATACTTTTTTTCCGAGCCTCCTTGAAGACTTACTTGCTCACATATAAGCAGCTATCATGTGAACTGATTCTAGTATCAAACACCCAAGAATTTAAGCTCTAACCTAAAAGCCGCTAAAAACTTTTAGCTGGGTACCCAGAGGTCGTGGGTTCGACTCCTCACATAGCCGGACTTTTTTTAAATAATATTCAAATTCTCGACAACGCCAACGCTTCCCTATAACTTACACACCTGTCGGTTTTCAATTAACACCTATCTCGCTGCATCCTTTGATCTCAATATGACGCGTACCGGCGGCAAACATCAAAGGATCAAAAAGTTCCCACGCTCATCAGAATTTTCCCACGCCAAATCGCCGCAATAACTACTAAGGTGGATAACGCATGTCCTAAACAGTTCAGATGAGTAGATACTTCATACATCGTGTAGGTAAAATGTTATTAGGAGCACTGTGGGAAAGCTAGATTGATCTGTAAACAATAAATTCAGAATTAACAATAAGTAGAATTCTTGAAAATTATCTGTATTTTAATCAACTAGTGATGATACAAGATAATACTTGTTGAAATATGAAATGGATTTGTCTTGTAGTATGTGTACATATAATTACAAAATATATGTTACTTTTACAGTTTCAGACTTTCTACAGTCTATAGTTTCTACAGTTTTTAGGCTGTGTCATATGCCTCTCTTTGAAAATGAGTACTTCTATGAGTAACCTCGATCCGTGATGCGATTAGTTCCCCGCTCTGCGCATCCATTTTGGAGCGCGTCGATACAGACACTCTCTGACCTGCCTCTTTCTCAGTCGTTCGCTTCGCTTCGTGTCCTACACTTCGCCTAGCTTACGCGCTTCGTCGGTCTTATCGTTTACTCCAGTCTTCGACTAGATTCTGCAGCGAAATTTCTGGTGAACTGTGCTTCACACAGAGATTATTAACCACAAAAAAAAATCAATGAAAAGTCGTCGCACTCGACGCATTGAACACCGACGATCACGATCGGCACGTGGCCGCGCCACTGTAGTGCCATTGACCCACGCCACGTGGGCGTCCATCACGATTGGTAGCAGTCTTCCACTGCGTATCAATTCACCGATTTTATAAAGGCTTCGTAGAATATCCAGGTGAGTTATTTAATCAAGTATTTCATCGTCTCCGAGGGTCATCTGACGCCATCTTGGGATTTCATCATCGCCACGTAGTCGAGGCCGCGCCATCGCCGCCAAGGGACAGCTGCAGCGGTTATCCAGCTATCTACGCCAGTGTTTTAGTGCCAGGAACGAGCTAGAGTGTTTCGCCTAGCTTCGCCAGCGCCAATTTATTCGGTGAGTTATTTCTGCCTAGAGCTTTATATAACCCGTGTTTAATTTTATTCCAGGGTCAGTACTGGGAAGAAGCCCTGCAACTAGGTGCGACGTTGCACTAAGTCGCCTAGCACCTACATACAGGGGTTACGACTCCTGGTGACCACCTACCGCTAGTCAAGACGTGAAGTGGATATTTCTTCCGAGGGGCGCCGGCTAACAGGTATTAGGTTGGGGGGCCGGATCCTCCGAAGCCATCGCTGGATAAGCGCGGGAATCCGCACTACGTCCGAACACATCCGCGCCAGCCGCGTATTTCGTACGTTTCACAGATCATCGTAACATCAAGCAACCCCACGCGCGGTAACGCTTGGATGGCCGACTAGATCGAACACCAACTCGTCGCCAGTATGCAGACCCGGAGCGGTCGGGTTTTAGGAGCCCCCAACGCTCGCCGCACCCCGGTGTCGACCTCGACACCCAACCTCGACGAGAGACATACAAGCCAGCGGGTCCTTCCACCAACCAGGTCGCGGACCGCCGCGTCGAGGATATGGGAGGCCTCGATCAGCGCGTCCAGGAGGAATACGCCCACCCCCAGCGCCGAGGCGCGAAGTGGGGCGGCAATTAGCCGTGAGGCCCTCCACGGCGTGGGCGTGAGCTCCCGGAGTTCGCGGATGGCGACTCCCAGAGACCGCGCCGACTCGATCCACATCGACCAGAATGGGTTGGTACTACCAGCTCCCGCCGCCCGCGGGGACGAGGGAGAGGAGGATCGTCGACAGCTGTTTCCATGAAGAATATCGAACATATCCCTACTACTTTTATAGCTTTTGTTGTGATTTGTGTTATTCGTTAATTATGTGTTAATTGAATAAACAAAGTTTGTAGACAATTAAAATGTTTTATGTACCATTAACCTTCTTACAATGAACATTAATTGTTTCATCTACTCACACTGATTTATTATTATCCAAAACATTTCAATACGCCCATTATATCGTAATTGTAGTTATTATTGTACTGTTTCGCTACTATGGGCGGGCCCAGCAAATATAAATCATTTATGGAGAAATTACAACATATTTTAATTTTAGAAAAATACATTCATTTTGTATTTAAATATTTTCACATGGTAGCTTTGATAAATCTTTATTATTGTTCTAAAAATTATTTGAATATTGCTGTTCAAATTGTTATTTTTTAATTATTATTACATATATTTGCATGAATTCCTGATCTTAATAATTAGTAACTCACATACTCATTGTCTTTATTTTAATGAGATGCTATTAGTTAATCTACAAAAGATTTACTGCCTGCATCAAGTCGTTTATAATGAAAGACAGCTAAAAGAATCCTAAACTGTTAAATAGCTTTTAAATGCGTATTCAGTTTTATATAGAATTTTGGTATTAAGCTATCTTTAAAGTTCAGGATAATATACGAGCTATCGTCTTAATGGGCTTCATTATAAAATTAATCAAACTTTAAGGACAGCTCCTAAGCTGACGCTTTTATATTAAAGATTAGACTCACTGATGATCACGTCAACTTGATTATAAGGAATTATTTGCTGCAGACTTTCTTTAATTTTAAGATAAAAAATATATTCGACGAAACAAGAAAGTACACCTGGTTAATTTAAATAATTTAATTAGAGTTTTCGAGTTTCCAACCAACTCAGCCAACTTAAATTATGAGTTTTATTAGTAATGAGTTATTGAATGAAATTGGCATAAGTATTACATACAAATACATACAAATGATTTATCATTATCTAAAACTAATATGGCGCATATTGAAATTATTTTTAACCGAATAATTTTACATACCACCGTCGGGATCGTACTTTGGAGAACCATAAAGATTATCGTACGCATGTCGTCTCCCAAAATTCTTTAAACAGTAAAAGTAATATTCAAATTGCCTTTTATATTTTATTGTTGCTTTTAAGGAAGGTTTTATTTGAATATCACAAATGCATATTTCTTTAGAAATTATTTTATATTGTCTTGGACAATTTGAAAACAGAATTTTCTACTTTCCGTACATACTGTGGAACAAATTCTGGTGAATAATGTGTACAAATTTCATTTATAGATATAACACTACAGAAGCCGTTTTGATATGACTACCTAGTTGATTTGTTATTCCATAAATAAAGATGATTAATTCTTTAGTTATTCTAATATTTAATTGTTGATTAAATATAACTACAAAACCTCAAAATTAAATTTATAGTGCTGAATTTTATAAAAAATAGTTTCTATCAAATATTGTAATTTCACTAAATTCATGAAGTAAAAATATTTCGAGAAATAATATCTCGCTTTATAGATGTTATTTTCAGTCCATAGGTTTCTACATCTTTTGACTTCACTTATGGGAAACTCATTGCTATTTGCCAAATAAAAATCTTTCTTATCTTGCCGATAAATAGAACAGTCTATCTGAGTCTAGCTATAAAAACAAGCCACGGTATCAGATAAGATCCGTTTGGGATTATTTATTTGGCAAATAGCGATGTAATGAACTATAAATTCATATTTGTATATACTTCATAAGCAGTGGCGAAGCGTCCATTAAGGTTGTGAGGCTGGCAGGAATCTTCGCGCCGGCATGCCGATAACCGGCAATGGGTATGCGCTGTCTGGGCTAACTCTCCGTCGCCTTGGTTTTAACGGACTTTTTTGAGATCCGCGGTGCAGTGAGGGGAGAGGGGAGTTTTCGAGGAATGATGTGCAATTTAGCTAGCTTTACAGCCTTAATGGACGTTTCGCCACTGTTCATAAGTTGAGAAGTAAATGTATACCCTGTTCTCTGTCTTTAATAAGTGTCTGTGATTTACAATTATATGCTTCGTCACAAATTGTCCATGTTTCAGAGATGATTTAATTACTGCTCTATTAAATTATACAACAATTCATTTACAATGATATGCTAGTTTTAAAATATTTGAAAGCGAATATAAATATCTCAATATAAACAAATAAAGATTATAAGTGTTATGTATGTTAAATTAATGACCAAACATTTTGATTTTACATTGTAGAAATAAGGAAATTAACAAATATTTAAAACTACTTAAAATTTTGTCAAATAGCCTGAATTACTTGCCAAAATTGTTTATTTTCTCTTAATTTTTGTATGTATATTTAATATATAAAGTTTTAAAACTATATTCATTATTTTTAACTCAATAATTTTGATTTTTGTGAAACTGTACCGACATAAATTTTTTTTATTTAAAATGATTTTTTGTTGTTATACTTTTGTTGAAAGGAACTTTATATATAGCCTTTCATATTTTCGTGTCAATAAAAAAGTCAGTAAAAAACTTATGGTATATTACCTAGATAATCAAAAATCCATTTCTTTTAAAGAAAAACTCGTGCAGTTGTTATAAATCAGAAAGCCGGTTGCGCTGAATTTAGAACAAGAAATATTCTAACAAATCATATTAAGTGTTGGCATTATACTGCTGTTGTGGGTAGCGTCACATCGTTAAGAGAACATTTTATAACTTTGTTACTAAAAACAAACAAACAAACAGAAAGCGCTTTGACTTAATAACATCAACAAGTTAAAGGAAGGAAGTTCTGTATGTAGAGAATAGAGTAAATATATAAACTATAAACAATCATTAGATAATGTAATTTTCTATCAGATGCAGAGGCAGTCTATATAACTGGATATATATGTAAAGCAAAATATACTTCAGGCTACACTTATTCGGACGGTACAGAACATTTGAAATAAACAAAGCTGTAGTGCAAAATCAAATAAGATATTTTTTATTTTATTTAAAATATCAGCTCCTATGAATCTACAGGAATGTGACGTATTTATGTTACTTTTGATTAGTTAGATTAACTGACCCCGTATACAAACATATCGAATTTCAATGTTTTATTAATTTTAATATTTGATTAAATTAATAACATATTAAGTTGCCATTGTCAATATTTCGAAAACTTGAGATTTCCTGTCCTAACGTTCTTTAATATCCAATTTTATATCCAAAGAGATATATTTATAATTGTTATTAGTTATCATAATATTTATAATTACCTACATTAATTTTAATATTTAACTTCTAACAATAACACTGATTTAGTGTTCTACAAAACACCAAAATACTATACACTATACTTGACGCGCGTTTCGCCAACAAAGCTATCATCATCTGGAGATGATTAAAACTAATCTTATGCTAACAATGTATCATATTTATATCTAAATTATTGCTGTGACTCGGTGAGTCCTGACCGTCACGGTTGCGGCTCATTGAACTACGACACTTTTTTTACGATTATTTTTACACTTTTCAATTTGCATCTAGCTGTCTAATATTTGTGATATTCCTAATTAATCTTAAGTTGCTAATATCTATCTTATGGTTGTTCCCGAAGGCATGTTGAGCAATGCTAGACTTATCTGTTCTACCATATTTAAGATGCACCATGTGCTCTATGAACCTGGTTTGAATGGATCGTCTGGTTTGTCCAACGTACCTTTGATTACAGTCGTTACAGCTGATTTCGTAAATCCCCGACCCGTCATTTGTGTTAATTTTGTCTTTTTGATTGCCTAAAAGTTCTTTTAATTTATTTCTTGATTTATTTATTTCTGATGTTCCCTTTCAGTTTGAAAGGTCGAGGACCATCCAGAAAAATATGTATATATTCCTTACGATTCTCTATTCACCCGTGGTATTAGTTAAATTTTAAAAGAAGGGATATAGGGATGACGGTATTTTATTCATCAATATTCATCATCAATTTGTATTTACCTGAAACCAATCAGATATGAGACAGTAAAATGCATGCGCCGTTATTTTGCACAACATATAGTTTGTTTGTACTATTTACTCTTGTCTTGCCCCCGTGATTGAATTTGATGTAACATGTAATAAAATTTTATGATTACGTTTTGCTTTGAAATATTGTGTTGTGTATTGTATATTGTATTGTGATTATAGACTGTTATAGCCTACGATTGCTGTAAGATTCCAACGCGGTTTTTTCTCAAGAATAATCCAGCTCCCTTGACGCCGATAGCCTCCATTGTAACATTATGTCTACGATCCTCTTGGAGTTTCTTTTTGGCATTCTTTGCATCGATGACCGTTTTGGCTATTGCGCTTGCGCCCCCGGCCAGCGAGCCTAGTACGCTCAAGCCTGCAAATAACAGTAAAAGCGGAAAGATGCCTCCGGAATGTTCGTTAGGAATCGGTATGATTCATGGGACTCTAATATATTTTCTACCACCAGCCTTCTTCACGGCCAATCTAGCGGCTCGTAAAGCCTCCATCGACGGCTGTCGTAATGTCGTGGGAGATGTCATTGTCGTAGTCATATCAAACGGACATGTTTTCATAGCTTTAGCCACTTTCTTGATTACATCTCTTCTGAAGGAGCCTACTGGTTTCTTTTTGCGCATGCCCGTACCCAGTTTGCGTTTAGCATCTGATTTCCTTTTGCATATTCCCATACCCAGCTTGCGTTTAGCTTTCATTGCGGTAGTTGCGAACCAAGCAGCAGCTTTCTCGCCTAGCTTTGCGTCCTTGGACTTGACTCGCTCCCAAGCTCTATTTTCCAACACCCAATCGGCTTTATGTCTATCCTCTAGAGCTTTGTTTTGCGAGTAGGCAATGTCGTGCTCCTGACACGCAGCGTCTAAAGGATTAATACCCTGCTGTCCTTTTTCTAGACGTTCTTTCAACTTGGTACCTTTGGAATAATAATAAAAAAAAATTAATACATGCTTTAATAGGGAAAATATATATTTTTTACGTTTACCTGGTCCACAAAATTCATAACCTCCTGGAATATGTAATTCGAAGGTGAGATTATTAATTAGAGAGTTCAAGACACCCTCTCCGATGTACAGTGGCATTAAAAATGAGGAGAACAAGTCAAAAAACAGGTGTATATAGATAAGCATTCACGTGCAGGACATAAACGATGAAGGTCGTTGCACAAGAGCAGACGTTACCCATCGAAAATATTGATTTTGTGAAATGTCGTAAAACTATAAAGCATAGTAAATTACTATTAAATTCTTTCAGCACCATCATATGCGGTCCCAGCGGCTGTGGAAAGACTAATGTTATGCTATCACTGTTGTACCATCCGAACGGTATCAAGTTTGAAAACGTCTATGTATATTCGAAATCCCTGTACCAACCCAAATATCAGCTGTTACAACGAGTGCTTGGCAAAGTGAAAGGTATAGGATATTTTCCATTTAAAGCCAATGAAGAAGTTATCAGCCCGGAGGATGCTCGAGAAAACTCTATGGTAATCTTCGACGATGTGGCCACTGATTCTCAGGAAAAAATAGGTGAATATTATTCCACGTGTAGACATAAGAATATCGATACAGCTTACTTATGTCAGACATATTCGAAAATTCCCAAACAACTCATCCGAGACAACTGTAATATGATTTTGCTCTTCAAGCAGATAAACCTTAGACATGCAGACGATGAGCACGTATCACCTGACATGACCTTTGAACACTTTAAACGTATCTGCTCGGAATGCTGGATGGAATGCTATGGGACGATAGTCTTAGTAAAAGATTGTGATATACGTGAGGGTCGATACCGCAAGGGATTCGATCACTACATAATGGTATAGATCTATAGCGCATCCTCATTATTCACAATGGCATCGACAAAGAAACACGTAAACGATGATAGCTTGCAGCAGGAGAAAAAAATTCACGAACTAGCAAAAGCTATTAGAAAAATTATCTAGCATTAAAGTAAATCTGAAGAGGATGAGGTACTAGAAAAAATATTTAAACCTATATCGACACCTCTAAAACATATAATCATGTCCTCCGCTTCGACAAAATTGAAAAAAGTCAAAGAGGAACAACCTACTAGCATCAAGAAGGGGGAGAAGATAGAAGAGGGAGAAGATGAAGTGGATGAGGGTGATGAAGTTCATTCCTTTGAAGATGTCTCAACACCAGAGGATTCAACACCTTCGCATGCAATAGAGGATTACGATGGGGTTGAACGTGATGAAGATGAGGCTGTCAGAGACTTAAATCAATACCCGAAAATTGCGCAAAAGTATATCGAAGAGCATTGGACCAATACCAACACGATAGATAAAATCTATGGTCCTGTATATGACGCATCTCATCATCGTGGTTATTGGGACGAAAACAAATTAATTTCGATCCTCGTATAGGTGACATAACCGTCGATAATCAAAGTTTTAACGGAACACCCGGTTTTTACCAATTGATTTTCTATAACACTCCCACCTACAGGAAGGCTGACATAAAGGCTTACAAAGACATCCTACAGTTGACTGATGTTCATAGGGATACTCCGAGACGTATAAAGAGTTCTAATACACGCAAATACAGGGATATAATTCGACCCATGTTTACTACGACCAGGTCGCGGTCGGGAAGTGGACTTGCTGTATCCAAAGCAAAGTATGATGATGATGATGGTTTAATTTACAATACGAAACCTAGAGAATACGTATACTGGGATGACCCCAATGAACTTGTCGAAAGACTTAAGCTTTTAATAGCTTCTAGGGATGCTGGTAATACCTCATGTCACAACTAAATTGTAGCAATTATTAATGAGCTGAAAGAAGCCGGAAGATTTTGTGTAAAAAAAAAATGACTCGTTAGAAATGACTAAAACGTCGTCACAAAAAGTGTAGTCATTTTTGAGTCATTTTATATTTTTTGAGGAGTCATTTTTTCGTTTTCCCATAAGAATTACATTGGACCTAGCAAATTTTTACGTTGTCATTTTTGTCACATGTGACATTATTTGAGGAGTCATTTTTGTCAAAAATTACTTCACTTTTGCGACGACGTTTTCGTCATTTTTTTTTTATCCATATAATACTAATCAGATAAGGACTTGATTCATTTCCATAATGAGTCTCGATAAATTCGGTCGTAGCTCCTCGCTGCTTGTCAAGCATCATCAACACAATAATAATAATAGTCATGCTAGTAATCCCACCTCAGGTTTCACTTTTACCCAAGATGGGGGTATAGATATAGGCCATTTGAAAATACATAACGTGGCTAGGCCAGAGCTCGAGCAAGATGTAGCTAAAAAAGCATACGTAGATGGAAACATGCAAAAATTTATTTCAACCTGGAATACCTCGAGACCCTATCTAATAAGTTAAAAACAATGATTAATGATAATGTTTCGTCAGTGCAGCGATTGGAAAAGGAATGTGCCGAACTCAAGAATGCAATACACAAACAAAATATTATGGTTAAGGAGAGGTTTATACAGATAGACGATTATATGAGAAGAAATAGCAACTCAACAACAGGATAATAATATTGCTGAGCATGTGCAGCATGACGTCATTATTCGATCGCATCGACAGCCATGCAGATGTATTCTAAGGAAAAAATCCAGTTAGTTAACGAACTACATAGGCCCGCTCGAAGGAATTTTAAACGTCGACACATTATAATGAAGGGTCTGGACGACCTATGGCAGATGGACTTGGCGGACATGCAAAAGCACGCTCGTTATAATAGAAATTTTAAACTGATTATGGTTGTCATAGATTGTTTCTCAAAGTACGTTTGGACACGTCCTCTGAAAACCAAGACAGGTGAGGAAATAACAAAGGCATTTGCAGACATCATTGCACATGCGCATGATCGTGTACCTACGTGTCTGAACACCGATCAAGGAAAGGAATTTTATAACAAAATATTTCAGGCTTACATAAAAAAATTCAACATCAACCATTACAGTACGTACACCGTAAAGAAAGCTGCTATAGCTGAGCGCGTCATACGTACTTTAAAATCCCGCCTGCATAAATATTTTAGCTTGAATGGCTCCTACAAATGGATCGACATTTTACCTGAGATCACGAAAATCTACAATGAAACGAGACATAGAACAACCGGATATAAACCCGTAGAAGTGAAGTAAGTCCAATGAAAAGTTAATTTTAAAGTCTGTATATCAGCAACATAATACTATTACAACTCCCACCATCCGCAAGATTTGAAAAAGAAATTTAAGACAGGTGACTTTATTCGCATAAGTAAATATAAACATGTCTTTGAGAAAGAGTATACGCCAAACTGGACCACAGAAGTGTTTAAAATTGCCGCCGTAAAGCTGACGGATCCTCCGACATATATGCTAGAGGATTTACAGGGACATCCTATCAAAGGTTCTTTTTACAATGAAGAATTACAACGCACCGCCAATCACGATGTCTATCTGGTTGAGAAAGTACTCAAACGAAAATGAGACAAGTCCTATGTCAAGTGGCTCGGATTTCATAATGAAGTAAACAGTTGGGTTGATGACTCAGACATTCTCTAGACAACGGTTGTACATTAGACAAGTTAAAACTTGTAGTCTTTAGTTGCAAAATCTTGTGCAATGTGGTGTGGGGGGGGGATGAATTTTCTAACAATGACCGGTTCTAAATGACGCACGAGCCAATCCATTTGAGAAATCAGTCTATGTCTTCGCTTGCTGATGTAAAGTCACATCGAAACAAACAAAAAAAAAACGAAAATGAGTCAACAAGGTGCATCTCAAAACGCTGAAAGCAGTATTTGTGACGACGACAGCAGCGATTATTTTAGTGAAATTGATCGAGTTTTAGCCTTGTATGAGAATATGGCTAAAAACGAAACTGTAATTTTACTTCAAAATATATTTCTTCTACCGAGTGTTTCATTACAAGTTAGCTGCGGTCTAAGTCCGGCAAGATGCTTTTGTCCAGTAATTACTATCCAGGATGTATGTAAGCAGCACTCAAAAAAAAAAAAGCTTTAGTACATACGAATGGAATACCTTCATCGACCTTTTGCGAGATATACAAAGTAATTTCTTCAATAAACCGATCGAGGGGTATATAGACGAATACGATCCCATAATGCACAAATGCGGGGACTTTGCAACCATATGGCAATATGTACTTGACAACATCAAGATGATTACCATCAAGAAGCATAACGTGGACATCGAGGTGTTGGAAGACGGTGTACGCGAACTGTTAAACCTAGGCGAGAATTTAATATCTCACCGAGTGACTATGTTGGATTCCATAAACTTTTATGTCTATTGCCACAACGTTTTGGACTTGGTTCATATGTGGAAGAACAACAACTCTAATAAAATAAATTTATGTGTTGATGACATTATTTTCACCCTATGTGAAATTTCAAATGATAGTATAGCGAGTAATGTATTAAGAGAATTGATGTATTTTGCTAAATATATTGTATTGAAGGATTTGACTCATTGGGATGGACCCGTTAGTTCACAAGAAGATTGTAGTTTTTGTAAACGTATATTGTTACATAGAATTTAAATAAATATTTCTTTATGTTCTTATATTTTCTTTTTCACTTGTTATTTATGTATAAGATCGAACTTCTAATAAACAATGTTTTAAATAAAAAAACCCTCAAAATAATGTATAATGTTGTTTTATTTATCCAATTATATATATATATATATATATATATATATATATATATATATATATATATATATATATATATACATATATATATATATATATATATATATATATATATATATATATATATATATATATATATATATATATATATATATAATATTAAATACTTAAAACTATGAAAAAAAATATT